>JAOXXN010000001.1:42024773-42041780 GCA_026770055.1 Myrmophylax atrothorax | reverse complement strand
TTACTTGAAATACCTTTCTTTGTATTGCAGCCAAAGTCAAGTAGTTTTCAACCCAGTTATTTGGAGCAGGTTAATTTACTAATTTCTATTACGAAGTTTTGGAATGAGAAATAAAGGTTTAGTGTTACATACAGATCTAGGTCTTGGTAACTATGCCTGTACTACAAATTCACTGTTTAATTTTGCCAAAGCAGCACATTTTTCAGGCAGAAACTTGGGCAACTGATGCCCAGGTGAGAGAATAATTCCATAGTATTAAATTACCGTACACCACAGAGGCACCTCAGTCCTGATGATGGGCAGAAAGTTTTTGTGGTCCAAAAGACATAAAAAAGGGACAGTAGTTGCATCTTCTTTCATAACAGTGTAAAGTTCTTGCCATTATTGCAATAATGTCTTGACAATTCAGTCCTAAGAACTGAGGGTGTGCTTTAGGAGGATGTGCTCTGGAAGAAGAGGGTTGTTACCTGTGATATTACAGATTTTATAAAGAAGGAGATGAGATATTTTTATAATATCTTGTACATGTTTCTCCCTCAAAATAACATGTCAAATAACCTGTCATAGTTGTTTTCCTTATTGCTGTTACTGGGAGTATCCAGAGTGATCTACCACAGCACCACACCCTGTAAGACCACAAAGAGAGGTGTAATCAGTGCCCCATGACATGTATATCCTAAACAGAAAAAACAAAGGGGCAACATGAGCACAGGACTGAGAAAGACCTACAGACAGATGGTGTAATACTGAGGCTAAATCAACAGTAAAGATCTGTCATCCAGCCTGATCTCCCACATCTCCTAAACTTCAGACGAGCACCTTGACAGAAAGACTTGACTTCTTTTCTTACCACTCAGACCTTCTGCTCACATTTTGCAGATGCCTGTAGACTGATTCAGTGACTGCTGTACTGATCCAGTTGAAACCACCCTAGGTACCAGAGCAGAGCTTCCACAGCCATATAGGGAAATGATGGGGTGGACGTTCTCCTGTCCATCTCTTTCACAGGAGGAAGAATCTCTCAGACCAAGAGAAGAAAACATGTGTGAATGACTGAAATAATGTCAGCATTGACACTATATCAGCCTTCAGCATATCTTCATGGTGTCTGCTTCATGTCTAGCTGAAGCGCAGCCTTTGATGGATAAAAAAGCTGCTTTTCCAAGCAGGACCATTGCCCTGTTTTAAAGTAGGACATTGCTTGCACTGGGAGGAGAAAGGCTTGTGCTACAGTAGGGACAGCCCATTTGGCCAAAGGAAATTCCTTAGACCTGTATCTTTAAAGGGTCCATGTTCTGCACTGTGGATTAGGGCCTGAGGTTAGTTCAGCAATCTGGCCAGAAACCAGCTCCTCAGAAACAAACACAGACACCACCTACACCTGTGAAAGAATAAGCTAGGAAGCTTCCCCTCGAAGGAGATAATGAAAACACAGCAGAAGGTTAATCTCATATCTTCCATAGGAGATAATTATTGCTTAAGTAGATACTTCACAGCACTCGGATTTATCAAGGCTAGCTACAGAAAGGACCTTTCACATAATATTTTACCTGGAATCAGAAATTACAAGAACTTTATGGATGCCAGGCATTCAGGTGGGTAATTTTTTGGAAATTGGTAAATGTTGGCTTCAGGCATTTGTAGAGTTTCAAGCTAGTTAGACATTCCAGGGTATTTACCAGTCCCTACTGATAACCCTGAATCAGTGGGTCATATTTTATTCTGGTATAAAGGCCTTTTTTAGCAAAGAGATTCTGTCCTGATTTCTTTCTGCAAAATCATGGGAATCACTTTGTATTATTTCAGTTAATTATCATGTTAGTAATGCTAGCTACTCCATAAATTCCAGGATTGTCTATAATGGTCAAGGTATTTATAGTGCCGGTTCTCCAGTACAGTAGTTGATTTTAACACTAAATTACACATTTTTCTAAGCAGCTTTCTCCTCAGTACTCACCCACTTTAAGGAGTGTTAGATGAATACCATTCAGTTCTGCTTTCAGACAATAAAGCCTGGTCTTACAGGCTCTGCCTTCACTACGATTTTAGCTGTGTCAGTCAGAATCAAATAGCAGGGAAAGATGGAGGAGGAAAATGTTAGCCGGAACTGATCTCATTAACTGCAATACTTCTTGCTTGTTGTAAGCCAAGCTGTAAACTAAGTATAGCTTCTAAGAAAGCTATAAATGAATCTCAGCCTTGTCTGTTTAGAAAATTTTTTTCTAAAATTCAGTTTATACTTATATTTGTTAATGTGGAGCTGTTGTTTTTCAGAGAAAACTGTTTTCACTAACATGGTCACCCCTCTAAAGTAGATAATGGTGGATCTGTTTTTCCTTTTTCTCTCTACTGGACAGACCTTTATGACAGATCACATTTTAAACTCATGAAACTGTACAGTCTCAAGTCCCTTCCTCAGTCATACACCCCTCCAGCAGTTCAAAGGACAACATTTCGAGGATTTCACTTGCTTCTTCCCTCAGCCTCAGCAGAAGTTTGCAAAATTGTTTTGAAATCATTTGTCTTTACAACAGATCTAAAGATGCCTGATACTTCAGCAATGTGGTAAATAGCAAATAAAACTCTCGGGCATACTCCCCTGGTACTTCCACTACTTTGAAAGACAAAGGCAAATTGACTGCCAGATGAGAGTTCTCCAGTACATAAATCCTTGTCTGCAAAGCCACAGAAACTTTGCACAATGCCTTTATCTTTCCTCTCTTTGGCTGTGGTGATATAATGGGGACACTGTGTTCAAACAGCTATTTGCTGGAAAAACTGCAAACACTCCAAAAATTAAACCTAGTACAATTGCATTCAGGCTAATGAAAGCTGGGAATGTTACAGAGGTGACGCTCTCCATCTTCGCGATGAGGGTGCATTATGGGGCCTGTCATTCCCCGGCACTCCTGGCTGCCAATCTACTGTAGGGAACAGTGCTAACAATACCCAGCGCCTTCCCGACCGTGGGGCTCGTGTCACCAAAGGGCAGTAGGCTGACGAATGGGGAGGGCCAGCCGGGGGGGAGCAAGTGGGAACACGTGATGCCACTCGAGCAGGGCTAACATCTTGAGCCTCTCTGTCTTGGGCCATTGATAACTACTTTAATGCACGCCCTCAAGCAGGACAGTGGACGCATAGGGAACTCTTGCTAAATGATAAACGGGAACTGGTGCTTTTGTCTGTATTCTTGACTACAGTTGCAACAGGTTTTACACAACTACTTAAATTACCTGCTTCTCCCACCTCTAAGAGAGCTGGGCCAGAGGCACAGGCTGGCAGAATTCAAATTGTTTTTCTACATATAACCATAAAAATACCCTTTTCTCTGGCATTTATGTGAAAACCAGTAAAAGAACAGCTACCTGTGACAAACATGTCAAAGAACTGTTATTATTTACAGAAGATACTTTGAGGGAAATCACTAGCTAGCTGGAATTTGTTTACTGGCTCAGTCCTTGAATCTTACTGAAGGTGTCCAGTGTCAGGTGTCAGAGTTCAAGAGGGTATCAACTACAAGGCATTGTTCAGCACATCATTAATCTCCCGACGAACTCCGTCTGTGGCGCACAGCCCTGCACACTGGCTGCAAACAATAGGGGAGAGGAGCGGATGGTGAGCGCTCCCACATGACACAACTGGAAGCCTGGAACAAACAAAATTAAGCAGTGCTCAGTCAAGGCTGGGCTGAAACAGAATTCAGCTCAAGGCTAGATTGAGTAGCACAGGTTAATTAGAGCCACCTTCAGGAGTAGGAGTCAAGACTTCAGAAAGAGGGGAGGGATCAACTCTGTCTTGGCCACCAGTGGTGATGGGAAGACTCTCACTGATCTTTGAATTTGGCCCTGTACCAGTTTTATATTTTCAAAGCCCCTCAAAATTGTTTTCAGAAATGATGCAGACACTTAGCAACTGAAGTCATGCAGGAAATCAGCGTGAGACCCAGGGAATGACTTCAGAGAATGGGAGTTATCAACCACTGTGACAGACCGGGTATCTTGGAGGGCTCAAGGCTGAGGCAGAGTGTGTTTTCAGCATGGTATGTTAATAACAACCAGCATTTGTGCACCTCTGTTTTTGATACACTCACCCAAGCAAGCTTCCTCCTTCTGATTTACAGAAGGCCAGGGTCATACAGGGGTGATGCATCTGCCTGACAGCCCAAGCATATGGATTTAACAATGTGTGCTAGAGACTCCTGGGACAGGCAACCCAGAGAGGAGAGTTGTGCGTAGCTATAGGTGTGCATCAGATGGCCTGCATGAGTGCAAACAAAAAGCAGTTGCCTTTCCACAGATATAGTATGGTCAGCCTATGGAAAGCCAGTCATCCAGAGTCACAGATGATTAGGAACTAACTCACTTCTTCAGCCCACAAACTTGTTGACTATCCACAAAAATTATTCCTAATTCTCTGAGATTTTGGGTAATTCTCTCAAGACTGACAGCCTCTTCTGATAGGAAGTGGAGTGTCTAGCATAGCACTTGGACCTCTTACATCATCCTAATTCAAAAGCTAAAGAATAGTGAGACCTCTGCCAACTAGCCAAAATAAAAACAGCAGCAACAACCCTAGTTACCATTCATTCCCATCCATACCACAGCAATGTGCAGAGCATCCTGCAGCTGCTGCTGCCCATGGTGCCAGTGCCTGGCACAGGAAGCTGTCAGGCACTGGGCAGGATAGATGCTTTGGTGGACCACTATTCAGTTTGATTCTAACAGCAGGATGATGCACCACCATGGTGTCTAGGTTACTGGGTTACTGGGTTACCACTGTCCAGTGGTAGACAGTCTTGTACATTCCAGTATTGCAATGAGATCCTAATTAAGTCTGTTCAAGTTACTGATTTTTTTAAATTCCAGATCCCCACTAATTCACCTGTCATAGAGTCCTCCTTACTCAAGTGCTCAATGACTGGTTAAATGTTTTTCCATCTGAGTAACTGTGGTGGGAGTTAAGAGGTCATACCCAGACTGCCTCTTATCTTAAATGAAGATAGGCCACCAGGGTTCATGACTTGGCCCAGTAGTCATATACTTCTCTAAATTATTTTGAAGAAGGAATCCATGGGAGAGAGCAAGAAACCCATTCCATATTTCATAAATTGAAGTACTGAGGTATCCTTGTGAAAAGTGTTGTCTCACATCTTTAAGCAGGAAATAAAATTGAATTCAATCCTCTAGATCCTAAGACAGTTAAAAATTATAAACTACATACTAAAGCCACCATGAGTAATTTGGCTGTGTACCTTACATTCCCATTTTTCTTGCAAAGAAAATGGGAAAAATATATCCCACTATTCCCAAATACTTTTCTTTAACAGAGTCACTTTCAGTTACTTTTCTTGTAACTAAATATTATAGCTTGGTTTGGAAAAGTTATGAATCACTGTATTAACTCTCACATTTAAATTAAGAATGAGGAAATATATTTGTCTTTCTGTTTTTCTCTAATAAGAAAATTGTTAGCTTGTTGACATTTTTTCAAGCATCAAAATCTGATAGAACAAAATTTAATGGAAATGAAGTTTTCCATTAGTGCTTCCAGAAAGGAAAAAATGAGTCTTTGAATAATCAAGCACACTGTAATGCTATAATTCAAAATAAATAAGCAAAGGGTGTATAATCCATTGTTGTTCACACCAGCAGACATATTTATTCATAAGTTTGTAGAACAACAGGTGGTCAATAGTGATCAAGGGTATCTGAACTTACCACTATAGAAATGTTTGAGAATAATTATGATATTCTGTCACACAAAGGAAGAATCATCTTCTACAGAATGTTAATCAGAACAAAGCAGACAGCAAAAGACTTAGGCATATACTGTATTCTTCCTTCCTTATTGGAAAAAGATGTGCTCATTAACCATGAGGATTTCCTTTGCTCCAAGCATCTTGCTAGCTTTCTAGAAATCTTAACAAGAAGGTCTGTATTTGTGTGTGAGGTTAGACTTAGTTTCTAGCATTGTAATGGTGGGCTAACTAACTTGGTCCTAAATCATGTATAGTGGACTGCTTTGTCTCCTAAGTTGCAGTAGAGGTTAATCTAACACAAGGAGAAAAAAAAAACCTGTGTAGGAGCATCCATGTATTAAAAAGCCACATGTTTTAAGTTTCCTCAAACTGTTAATCCACAAGTGTCCTAGCCTATCTGAACATGTAAATACTGTAAGTCTCTCTCCATTCTCAGGTATTCAACCTACTAAATTTTGTGGTCCCTCAGCATCTAGAGTACTTGGAGGACAGCAGCGCTTTAAAAGGAGAAGGATGTTGTCCATGAGCTGGACAGTATGACATCCAGCAATCAACATATGGCAACATCAGTCCCCTCTTCTTGTGGATTTGGGTAAGCTGTAAACCACAAGTGGAGGGAGGGGGAAAAAAAGAAAGAAAAGGAAAAAGTGAAGGAAAATACCGTATTTGGCAGGCAATTTTTACTGGCACAGTCCATTATCAGATTCTCAAAGGAAGCAAGTTAGCAAAGTTGCATCGAGGTGGTATAAACCCAACTAAACTCAGTAAGACAGCTCCTCACTGGGTTTAACTTCTCAGAGAAATGGCTTAAGAGTGTGTTGCTTTTCTTAAGTTCTCTCTCTTACTGTGATTTACTCTTGTTTTCCTTCATCCCTGCAGACAGTCCAGGTCTTGTTTTTGCCTCCCTTGTTATGTTTTTGAAAGAAAGAAAGAAAATACACTGTTTATCTACACAGCTATCAAGACAGACTGCCAGGCAATTATCTGTTGGAAGCAGTCAGTCTCATTACAAATGTGTGAGCTTCTAAAACAGTTGACACATTCTCCAAAAGAAACACTCTTTGTCAGATCACCTAAGGTCATCATCGCTGGGCTCATGGATGGCACCATGTACACAGCAGCAAAAGCCAGTCAACATTTTGGCCAAATGTACAGCCAGCACTTTTGTCTGACTGAGTTTTTCCAGTTCCTTCCTGCAGCCCTGGAAAAAAAAAGAAAGTATTGTGCAGGCAGGGAGAAAAATTGCCAGTGCCCAGCACCTGTGCAAGAGCTCAGAGTGCATTATATTTACCCAAGTTTGCAAATAAGGGCTGCTACTGTGATTCCTGAACAAAAGGAGCTATTAAGATAAGCAAAACTCTTGCTCGCTTTCCTGCCAGCTGAGTAGCATCCTGATCCCCTGGGTACCTCCCTGCTCCCAGCTGGCTCTGCCCAGCGTAGAGGAAGGGGCAAGCTGCTTGGCAGCCCAGGGTTGGAGTTCAACATTTCCTCCCTTCCTGATCTCATTAGCATGAGATTCAGACAGAGCTGTTCCATTCAGAGCCCTGGCCTCCGCTTGGTTTGGGGGTCTCTAATTCCTGTTTCTGGCCACTGTGCAACCAAAGAGAAAGCAGGGGGTGAAATTATCTGACACTGCTCCTTTCTGAGGGGAATAATAACTGCTGGTAATCAAACAGAATGCCATCAATTAAGGAAGCTGTTACTTATGAAAAGTATGTGTTGATATTTTGGTAAAGCTACCTCCCCAGAAGTTAGTATTTCTCTTCCCAGAACAATTTCGGGGGCACAGAAGACCAGGAGGTAAATTGCAGCCACACCAGAGTTTGTTTCTTCTAAATAAGTTGCAAATAGGTAGAAATGGAGAGAAAGATCACATGGAGGCTACAGTGCTTTGAAATCCAGTTCCTTACAATGCATAACTGCCTTTTCTACACTGCAATGAAAAAGCATTCACAATGATGTTTTAAGGCATCATATATATTTTTATGTAGTATACATATATTTTTAAAGGGATTTGCAAATGTCATCTAGTTACATGTCCTAAAGATTAGTACATGATAGCTTTTCTCTTTGGAGAAAGAAATGAGGAAATAGAAACATATATGAAGGTTCAACTCCCCTTGCTCCCTAGCTGTAAAGGAAGTCAGCATCTGGCTTGGACACTTTTACATTCTTCTTGTGTTTCCAAGATAAGAAAATAGATAATAAAACAGTTATGTGACTGATACACAGATCTCCTACCCAGCACTGTCTAGTTCCTGGGAGGTAACTGAGCTAAATGCTGGAAAGCCCAGGTTTTGTGCCCAACAAGTCAGGGTGTTGTGCCTAAGTTTGTCTTGCCTATTTGGACTGCAGGTCTCCTCTTAATACATGCACACTGCTTGGCATAAGCAGCGTAAAGAGTCTATGCAACATCATTCTCCATTACATTGCACGATATTTTGTCAATGCACAATGTTAATTCACTCTGAGCACTCTGTGTACTCTACTAAAAGACTAATGTACTATACTGCATTATACACAAGACCTAATTTCTGGTTTTACTCAGATAAATGTCACTTAATAAGATCAATGGTTTGACATGCTCATCAGGACTGATCTCAAGCATGACAAGTGACATTGCTCAAGCACTTAAACTTCTTCCTAGAACTGTGAGAAATTGATGTATTTTGTTTTGTTGCCCAAATCTTGTTCCTTGAATCAAATACAATCACGCTTCTTTACCTGCCTATCCGTCTTTGCACCTCCTGTAGGTTCTCCTTGCTTCTTTGGTCCTGGTCATCTTTGGAATCATAGGACTGGCTTATAAAAAATGTGTCATCTTCTAAAAGGAACAAATTGCTGGTCAACTGACCTTTTCCCCTAGATGGAGCTTCCAAAAGCAAAATGCATTTTTTCTTTAAAATCTTCTACCTCTGTTGCTGCCAGTAAACTATCCCCCAGTTAGAGCTCTCAACTGCCCTTCTCTGTAGGACAGCTGCTTAAAGGCTCCTTGAAAACACGAAATAGTCAAAAGGAAATTGACACACTTTAATATGTTTATCTCTATTGGTATAAATCCCACCCCTTTGTGGAGGACCTGAATGCCTCCATTAATATCATCTGCAGGAGTGAGTGCCTGTACTCCTGCCACAGGTCCTCTTTCCACTCTACAGCTCCTTCTCACATCAAGGTGCAGCTTTTTGCTATTCAAACAGGCTCCACGAGGAACAAGGTAGCTTTCAAGTTTTAAACAGAAAAGCAATCTTCAAAGCAGCCCAAAACCTGCTTCAGGTAGGAATGTGAAGGGATGGAATAAAGAGCGTGGGAGGCATGGTATTATTTTGGAAACAGGGAAATCCCAGTTTTATTAACATCTCTGAAGAATCCAAATCTTTCTGCACCTGGGGTTTTCCCAGGTGGGATGGGAAAGTGCATTTTTCCACTTGCTAAAAACCTGGATATAGGGCCAAACTGAAAAATTCAGGTAAAACAGAGTATTTCCAGTCCAAAAACCAACTGCTTATGAAATAGCTGTGCTTCATTTTGGAAACATGCACTTCATCACCACACAGTTATCTTTCCTCCAAAAGCGTCATATGCTTTTCTGTTATGTGCCTTGCTGATAAAAACTATTGCAAAAATAGTTCATCATTTGATACTGACTTACACAAAACCCATGAAGTCTGGTGCCTGATGAGAGCCAAAATAATACCTAAGAGTCTCCTGCAGTGTGGCGGACAGCTGAGTCTGACCTAGGAATTTCTGTGCCTTGTTGTCCCCCTTGTGCTGTTTTATGGGGCAAGTGCACCCACACCACCTGGCACGGGAACTTCGCACAGCCTCAGGTGTGGCCACCGAAGATGGTCATTCCGGTTTTCTGCTGCTCCCCAATGAGTGAAACAAGTCCAAGCAAAAGTGATTCTCTGCATGTTCGCAAAAGTGATTCTCTGCATGTTCATAATGTAACATCTGAAAGCCCATCTTTCCTCTCAGGAAAGGGGAAATTAGGCCAAATTGCCTGACTTGTCTCACAAGTCTCTGGGGTAGCCCTGCCTGGTCCTTCACGTAAGAGTAAATGAAGTAAAAAATTCAAGGGCAAAGAGTAGAGACTTCCAGGAACAAGATTTTTGGTTGTAGGAGATAAATTATCTGTCACCTTTGTATTTACACCCCAAGGCTATAGGACAGGCACCACGCACTCAATAGGGCTCGGCAAAAGAAATAAAGAAATAATAGCAAATACATGCATTTCAATTACTAAAATGTTCCCATGCACTAGGCCACAAGCTTAAAACTCCATCTGTTTATTTAATTGCAGTTTACCAGGATCATGGTAATTAGAGATAAAACAGATCTGTTAGATTATCCAGTTTATTTTACTGCAAGAGCGGTAACTTAATAAGACATATTAACATATTAAATTCATCCTGCCCTGGATCTCAGCCAAAATGCTGAAGAGATAAGATACATTAATGCTGTTTGCCTTCATAATAAAATGGCTGATACCTACTTTTTTTGGCTTGCAGTACTACTGTGAGTCACGTTAAGAAAAGGCTGGTTTTGTCCTGGTTTTACCTGTAATCTGAACCTCCTCACATTGTTCAGAGCACCTCCTGACCATATTGCTCTGGTTGTAATTAACCACAGCACAGGGGTTTGGATTCCTGATGCAAATAGTCTCCCAGAAAGTTACTCTGGATCGAATTGATGTTTCCCAGAGCACTTGCAATAGTATTTCATTCTGAGCTACAGGTTGCAGCTGGTCTGTCTCTCACTGTGTGCTGCTAAGTGCTTAGACTGGCACTTTATTATCAGAATAGAACAAATCCAGGCTAATGTGTGTAGTATAAAGAGTCCCAGGGAGCCAGGGCTCCTCATTCTCCAACCATTCTTTCCAGTTTTTCTGCTGTTGCACTCTGGATAATTGCAGTTTAATTGGGTGACATGAAATGAAAACTGTGTCCACATTATCCAGGATTATCTCTTTTTCCTGAAGCCTGCCACCAATTGAAAGGAGCCCATTTATCAGTCCAAAGAGCTGTGCTCAGTTGCTTTTACGAGCTGGGAAGAGTGTGAGAACAGGCTGGAAATGGGAGAAAAGGACTTGACAGCTAAGAAAAATTATTTCAGTTGTTTATCACAAGGAAAGTTTATCTGATTCTTTACAAAATGATATGGAGGCTCAGAGTGTCAAGCCATGAGTAATGAACATTGACCAAGTTTGCTTCCTCAACTTGAAGTGCTCAAACACTGCCTCCCTTTTGTGTGGGCACAGATCAACTTTAAAAGCTTCTTTCAGGCACCGTGAATGCACTTCATTTTACCAAAAAGAACTTTGTATTGATAGCTAGGAAAAAGGAAGGTTGTTTAAAAAGGAAGGGTAGACAATCAGGACAAAATGAAGAGCTTTCAGTTTCCATTATGAGCATGTCACTCTATTCTTCTCAGCTGTTTATACATTCCCAGCACAATAATGCCTCTTTGCAGTAATATGTTTCCCCTTTTACACTATTCATATTGAAAAAAAGCCCTCACATCATGACCACAGTAATAAATACTATAGAAATGTGGGTATAATGTCAATTTGCATTCTGTGAGAAGATCAAGGTAAACCTAAAGGCCAAAAGAATATTCCACTAATGCTCATTCATCATTCTACAGTCCAGGTAACAGAAGGACCTTGTCACTACACCGCACACCCTTTCAATTGCTAGTGCATCTGTGTGAATATTTTAGCCTAATGCACTGATTGTTAAGTAGAAAGAGCAGTCTTTGAAATTGTCTACTGCACTCAAATCCCTCTCTGCACAAGGTCTGGGCAGGAGTGGTTTCTATTCAGAAGGGAATAGAAAGCATTAGTTCAGTAAGCACACTGTGTACAAAAGCAGATGAAAATATTAGGAGTTATTAAATTAAAGTTTGCAAAGAAAAACCCTCATGAACTATCAGCATCTACTGTAAATACACTGTAACTACCTCATACAGATGAATGAAAACACAGTAGTTGTCCAGGCACTTCTGATTATAAATCCAAGTGAGAGAAGGGATTTAAACATGCACATGCTAATACATTTCCCTTTTCCATCACTTATGACTCCTTAAATCGTTGGTCAGCTGCATCAATTAACACTTAAAATATACCTCTAAGTAGAGGCAGTTTCACAAGGACACAGAGAAACAGAGCATAGCTGGCAGCGGATCCCCCTTGCTTGCACACTGGCCTGGGTCCTGCTCTATATATCAAAAACATTAATGTCCAAACTGATCCTGAACCCATGGACAGGAAATGTAAAGACTTTTCCTTGTGTGAGTGGCCTTGGAATCAGCCCGGTCCATGTGTCTGTGTGCTGGCTGTTTTCCAAGAAATACAAATAATAACCAGAGCTAGCACTTCCACTTTTTGTTTCATACTTCATTGACTTAAATGTCATGCTTTGGGTCTTAAGCCAACCTCTGACTATTAAAGGAGCCAAAGAGACAATGCAAAGGACTTTATTCTGTATTTGCCCACTGGGAACTTGTTGACACATCTTTGGGGTTTTAAATGCCTACTGTTGTCAGAGATGTGCTGCTGAACAGGGTGAACTTTGGAGCAGGTACAGTGTGACCATTTTGGATTGCCTATTAGTGTGCTAGATGATGGTATTTTAAGTATTTGGAAAGGGACAAACAGAAATTCTTTAGGACGCCACAGTCAAGGGTTTGTAAAACAACAAAAAAATTGTGAGATGTCATCTAACCTCAATGTAGTAAATTGTACCATGAAATCTGTGCCTGAATGGTGACTATTCATTTCATGGAAGTCAATAAAGTCTCACAGGGCAAACGTTTTGAAAATTAGGAACATGAAATGCATATTTTTGGAAGAAGGTATTTTTAATGTTCATGGATTGCAGTTTAACAACTAATTTCATGTAGAATCTGTTTCTATACTGTCTCATACAAACTGAACAGAAAACATATATAAGCTAAGCATTAAAACAAAAACAAAACCAACCAAACAAAAAAACCAAATGCTGAGAGGCCAAACACTTCTCATTATAGCATATAGTCATATACAGGGACATGAGACTTGTCTTTACCCATGAAAATGAACACCTTTCCATCTGGAAAGAGTGGAGAAGATTTATCAAGACAGACTAATGTATGTCTTCCAGGCAGTATTCTCTTTTAGTGAACAGCAGATTATAAAAGTTACTCTCTCTTCCTGGTCTGTGACTGACCATTTTTTTTCAAAGATCTGCAGGAATACTTTGCCACTGAAAACTATATTGTGATTTATCTGCTGCTTACTGAACCATATTTTCCTGGGAATCATGCAAGTCAGGGCAATAGTTCCCAAGCTCAGGACTCAGCAATTTTTTTCTGAATTGCAAGCAATTAAAAGGAGAAAACTGAAGCCAACAGGAGCAACAAAGGACAATATTGTCTTTAGTATGTTGTTCCTTATGGGCCGGGGGGACTGCTCAACCTCATAACTGGCTTTTCCCCTCACCTTTGCACCTACCAGCATGTGTCTGGCTGTGCAAATGCCATCCAAAGGGGATCTTTAACGTTTACAGCTGTCGAGTATGTAGGGAGGCTCAGCTGACAACCCTTTACAAAGCCATTGGGGACACACAGGTAACTGATGCTACAGGAACAGGAGATGCCAGAACATAGCTGAGGAGCCTACATGCTGCTCTGATACAAAACATAAATGGAACCTAGTGACTCCTGTGTGTGATGATGCAGATAGTTTGTTTGCATTGCTGTGATGGATTTTTGTTAGTGTTTTTTTCTGATCAAGGTGTGCAGCCTGTTACAGGATTAGTGATGGGAATTTTACTTTGTGTTTTATATATGTTTCACTAAGAGCCAGGCCAGCTATATGCCATTGTATTTCTCTCATGTGTTTTCAGCACAAAGAAGTTGTGTCAGGAAAATTTTACAGTTACAAAAAGGAGCGTGAAAAAGTCCATATATGCCCAAATTAAAGGTGACCTACAGCTATTTGTAAGTATGCTGTAACACATTCCCTTATGCTCATTATTCAGTGAGGAAATTCCATTTCATTTGACCCATACTATCTTACTAAAAAAACTAGGTTGGGCTGTTCACTCCACTTTTCTTGGACAAGATATCATCTGAGATGAAGAGAAAACAATTCTGCTACTACTGAGGACAGTCAGTGATGATAGTTATAGCTTGGCATGCATTTTAGCTTTGTGAATGGCAGTTGTAGTCTTTGCTAGCCCAAACTATGTGTTTTAGTCAGAATTTCCTTGAGTTTTATTTTACTGAGGGCAGTGATTAAAATCTTTCTTGTTTGTTTCTGCATCTTCACAAAATCTAGCTTTTCTTTCAAATGTATTTATGTAAAGTTCTTTAGCACCCTAATTTCACCTATAGAGCTCAGAAGAAAGCAATATTATCCAACACAGCTCCAGGAACAAGATTGAATGGTAAGTGGTTTGTTGTATTGCTAATCCATATACTTGTAAATGAAGAAATGTGTCTCTTGATATAGAAAAAAAAATCCCCTGTTATCATATTTAATCCAGTCTTTAATTTTGAATGACCAATGTCTGTAAGTTAAGTTTTATTATGAAAGGTAGTTGCAGCACCCTCTATTTTCCTGAGCTGTCTATATTTTTAGGTGGGCTATCTTTCCCTTTTAGTTCAGGATGTTGCTACTGAGAAAAAGACATGACTTGTCTCTTTGCCTAGTGGATTTCTATAAATTTGCTTTGTTCCTCAAGTAAATATATTCAGGATTTTCATTAGAGTTTTAAGGGTCCCTCATTGACAAGGTGTGAAATGACATGACTGCACTTAAGAAAAGAGACACTATTCTAATTTCTACTTAAATGAAGGTCTGCCTCCATTTTTAAACAAGTTAATAGGCTGAGGCAAGTGTGGAGTAAGTAAGGCCAGATATTTACCTGTAGCATATACAGCTCTTTAGTAGGATATCAGCTTTTAAGGTATCCTGACTTTCACATGGAGTAAAGCAGATGACTCTTCAGTTTCAGCAACATTTGCTAATGATACAGCACTTGTGACATGTTCCATAACATATCTCACTTGCCTAATGACCTCATAATGGAGGCACATCCAGAAGGAAGACAGTCAAAACGAGTCAAAAAAAGAGAGCTTGCACAAGACCCACACTTGCAAAACCCTTTTTTGCAGGAGAACTCATACAAAAAAAGACTTGCAGAGGATTTAATCTGCAGGTTTTCTAGATCTTTAGGCTGGTTACAAATTCTGTAACCAACTTGCCCACTAGCAGTGTAGAGTAAGCCATGGTATTTTCAGTAGTGGAGAAAAAAAAGTATCTGTACTCCTGCACTGGACTGTGTTAACACCTTGTTTTGAATGTACACTTTTAGGCATAATGATCAGGAAAATTCAGTCCCATACAGTCAGAGAACTACAGTAGGAAAAGTGAGTCTGTTCTCACATAAGGATCTAGAAAATACTGTCTTCATTAGCTACTTATAATCAGATGTGATTGAGCTCCACTGTTGATGTTTACCCCTCTGACATATTTACAGAGAAGAGTTGCTTCACCTAAGGAGTATGTTGGCAAAAGAACAAATACATATAAACTGGCCATGGGTAAACTTTGACTGGGAAAGGAGTTTCTCTGCTGTCAAAAGGCAGAAAGTTTGGTTAAACTTTTTATTTGGAAAAGAATCGGCAAAATGCTAACAGCACTTGAGAGGGAGCTCTGTGAGTTTATTAAATAGATCATGTGGTTTGTGTGCTTGCAATAACAGATGACTGAACTGAATGACAGGTCCCTGCCGGTCCTATCTTCCTGGATTTTTATCATCTTTCTTGTTCCTGTTTTCCGTGATTTATTTCTTTCTTGCTTTTTTATTCACTCTTGCTTTTAAGAAGATAGAAACTTTGGAGGAGAAACAAAGAAATGCTCATAAATGATATATGGTTTGTCAGAGCTCAGGGATCTGAGTAAGCAGACAGCAGTGTTCTGCTGTAAGCCATGGCATTGCAAATAGACAATGTATTCAATCAGCGGAAGGTGCTTTGGGTGCCCCCTTTTTCTGTCACTTGTAATAGCACAGTATGTGTAAGATACATCCCTATCTAGACTCTGTAAGCTGTATTTGTCATAGACAGTGAAGGCTCAAGACAATGGAGGCATCACCTGAACCAGTTCACCAGGAAAGATAACACAGTCAAGTTGCCACTTAACATTTATACTCTAGACACCTATCAAATAGGAATTGCACTGAAATCAACAATCCTTTAACAAATAGCCCACAAACTGCAAATCATACAGTATCTCATTTATGGGTACATGCCAGAGTTGTCATACTTGTTTCAAACTCTGAAATTCATAAATCAGGATTTGAAAAGCCATACATTATAGTTGGTTTCAGATAACAATATTATGAGTTAGAGATGAAAGGGAACAGGTTGGCCAAACATCAATCCAATCCCAAAATGGTCTCTCTTTTTTGCAAAAAAAAAAAAAAAAAAAATTAACAATTTATGCTTTTTCATCCAATTTCACATTTTAAAAGTAGATTTGAGCAACCATCTTCACAATTCTACATGTAGAAGGTAGCCCTGTTCACTCCATCTCAATTAACTACAGCTATCTAAAGTGAAATTCAACTCCAGAACATGGGCATTCAAATGTAAAATCTACAGTGTTGATGTCTAATGTAAGTTGAGTGTTTCAGGTCTCAGTTTCGGTTAAAGGAGATAATGACCGAGATGTCACTGCAGACACATAAACATTTAGTGTCCTTTGAACCTTCTCTAAACTGTCCAACATATCTTCATGGTGCTGGCAGATACAACTAGGATTACTGGATATTGGAAGAGGCAGCTGGATGAAGGCTACTCTGGTTGCCTAATTTTAGGCAGCTGAATCCCACCACTAGTCAGTGCAGTCAGTGGTATCTACAAGATTTCTTGTTGCATGCCAGAGATAACATGCTGAATGATGCCTTCCATTTCCATGGATTCAGACACCATTAAGAACTCAAGGAACTTCTCTCTTTTCTGTTGTGCTTCCCCACTTTGCTGAAACACTACTCTATACTGTGCAGCATTCACAGCTGACATGACCTATCCCGACTTCTAATCTTTTTTCCTACTACACCACTTGCTCCCTTTTTATTGAAAATGCCCCCCTTCTGTTTCTTTATTCAGACATAGAGCCATGTAGGCATCCTTCATTTTCCCTCTCTGCCTCCTGCTATACCTGCATGTTCAATTTGTTTTCATTTCAATAATGCACTAAGATT
>JAOXXN010000001.1:42009202-42024759 GCA_026770055.1 Myrmophylax atrothorax | reverse complement strand
TTCCAGTAGCCAAAGTATCTACCCACAGTTTTAAAATCCTTCATAATGTCTGCATTAGTCTTTGACACCTACATTATATCCTCCAGTTCTATCCGAGCCCTGCTGCTGTTAAAAAAATTTTACCTGGACAGATCATTTCACGTCTTTCAATAAATCTTTTCTTTTGATTCCAGCTCCTAAAAAAAACCTGTGTGTGGAAATTTTTCATGCTGACCTTACTGTATCTCAGGCTTTTTTTTCCCCTGCCATATTCCTTTTCACATTCTTCATCCCAGCAGTACCAACCTTGTTAATCTCTTTATTGTTTTCTCCCCCACACATCACTTTGTCTCTTACAAACTAGTGTTTGTAATGCCCTTCCAGCCCTCTCCTCTGTCAAGTGTGTCCTGAAAATCTATTCTTATTAAACACTCACAAACATTATGTCACACTTAAAATTATCACTGTTGTTGTGCCACATCCTGGATGTTGATGGACAAGATGAGCTACTTGCCATGCACAAAACTTGGTGGCCCTTATCAGTGAGAGCTCTGATAAGAAGCAGGCTCAAGTTGAGAAAGTAGAGCATTAGCATGGACAATTCTAACAAAAATGAAATCTTTGAAATGTTCACATTCTGAAATCTAGTACAAGATAGTATTCTATTGGCACTGGCTTCTTACAAAGCACCTTAGTGTTCAGGGATCACCCCTTTCTAGGAATGGGTGAGATATTCCATGTCTTTTCTACCTTGAAGCCATGTCAGTGTTCTGATGCGGAAAACATGATGATGGTTATTGAAACGATATCGAGAGCATATTAAAGGCCATTTAAAACTGGACTTGGGATGGAGTTTTTATGGAGGTGCAGTGACAGTCTGTGAGGGCAATAGGTTAGAGATCAAAGAACATGCACAAATGCTACTGAGAAATTTGCTGGTTACATTCATAATAATTATCTGGTCTTAACAGTAGTTTCTTAGCCTGAAACCTCATCAGGACAAGGATTGCATTACTCTCTATGAACTTGCCTGGATGAGGTTAAAACATGTTTGGGGTTTTTTTTAAAGTGTCAGAGAAGAATTATTTATCTAGCATTTAAAAGCTCATATGGGCTGGGCAAGTAATAATTTAGCATTGTAGCTACTATAAATTAATCTTCTGCTCCACCTTTTCTCATTTTTATTACCTGTCTTTCACTCTGGGCTCGTTAACACTGTGTCATCCTAGGAAGTGCCTCCAGATTGGTGATATACCTCTTGAGAACATTGGAAGAACAGGTTGTTTCCAGTCCATGCCTCCCCAGTTATGTGCCACGTGTGCTGGGATGGGACTCTGTCAGTGCAGGAGAACAGTTAGGCAGGGGAAGCATCCATGAGCCTGCAGTTTGTGTCTTCCCCAGTTACAGGGGCTTTCTAGTACTCTTGAAGCACAACTAATACTAGTTGCTCTTGAGCTTGCAACATGGAAATCCACATTATTGCATCAGTCTAAGATACATCATTCCCCTTTCCAGAGTTTGCCTCTAGCTGGAGGATACAGTGCCTTGTCTGTCTCCTGCCTGGCGTCTGCTGTGGCCCTGCTTAGGCAAGGCTCCTCAGATGCTTGCCGGAATGTGTTCGGGCTCACACATTTCAATGAGGGAAAGAAGCCTCCAGCTCTGAGTATCAGGATCCCTTAGTTACATGTATATCCATACAGCATGTATCCATGGGGTTATCCTGGAAAACAAGGGGCACAGGAACTTCCTTTTCCATAAGCATCAGTTCACATATCTTAAAACTATTCTGGTTCTTCTCAAGAAGGGACTCATTTTCCAACATCTGATTGCTAATCCAGAACTTCATGACTCAAAATACTTTGACTTTCAGCTGAAACTTAGCAAGGATCAGCTCAATGCTATTTATTATTCTGCCAACTTTGTTCTTCAGATTGTTCTCCTTCCCTGCACATTACTCCCCTTCTGCATGTCACCTCAGCTTTGTTTTGCTGGGCCAAGCAAGACAAGCACTTGCAATATTTTTTTAAAAAAAAGATCTCCATTATCCCAGTCGTCTGAGGAGACCTCCTCTGTACTTGTTCCTGAACACTGGTGCCTCCCTCTCCCTAGACCCTTTGCCCACTGTCCAGGCAACCAGCAGCTCCACTGCCTGCATGGCAGTGATGGCAGCAGCTGTAGCATCATGGGCTTATTTGTCCCAATATGGCACTTCTTTCTTTGGTCTTTTACACTGTTTAGAGTTTCATATTTCCCTGCATTTATTTGCAATACCTTGCTGTCTTTGAGCTTCTGTCTTGGTTGGGGAGGAGGAAGTTTGTTTGATTGGGTTTGGGGTTTTGTTGGTTTGTTTGTTTGTTATTTTTCCCTGTCTTTTTTCTGGCAGCCCAGTTGTGAGGCTCTGACAGACAGACCCCAAATCTTTCCACCCCTCACTTTCTTCCAAGTGGAAATCTCCAAGGGGTCAGCAGAAATTCTTGTGAGCAATTCCTCCAGCTGCAGCCATTTCATTTTCTGTGACACTATCAGAATTCTGCATGAGATACCCATTTTGTCTTGCAGGATATCCCAGTCATCTCTGAGTATTAATGATATTGTCTTATGAGGCCAACAATTAGCTTCTTGTGGTGCTGACCTGATGTCATCTCTTGAATAATCTATTTCCTTCAAAATTAGTATTTTCTACATTTTACACTACTGGCTGCATGTAGCAGACTGGGTCTGGCCTAGAAAGAAGTGAGAAAGGTGAGGAAGAAATATGTCAGCCTTCCTTGAAGGTCTGTCTGTACCCCAGGACAGGTGTTTCCTCTTCCTCTATGTCCTGGAGTTCACAGAGCTGCAAAGCTCAGTACTGAATTTAAAGGAAAGCAACTTTCCATTTAAAGGAAAACAACCGCTGCTGCTTTCCCTCTTTTTCCATAGGAGGGTAGAAGAGGCTTTAGTATATAAATCTACAGAAAGATGCAGAGGGCTAAATTCTCAGTATCATTATTCTCAGTGCATTATAAGGTGGCTTTTCATTCTATCAATGCTCCTGTTAGATTTTGCAGTGAGACCTAGTCTCTGCAGATCCCTCTGCAATTAATCTATAGCAGGCTACAACTCCAAGTACTTTGTGAGCAACTGATAACCTGCTGCTGATAACCAAGAGCTCTCAACCAGCTCTTGGACTCAAACTGACTACAACTAATGATGTGGGCTGATACAAAACTGCTTGTTTATATGAGTTGAGTGACACTGTGGGATTGCTGCATCTGAGTTCTCAGCAGCTGTGACATGGCCATCACACTGGATTAAAGCGCCTTAATTTTTGTCATAGTGACTATTCATCACCCATGGCCATTTGTAGCCATAAGTATCCAAAAGGCTGGCTATGCAAGGGAAGGACAGGTGTTAAAATATAGCCAATGATCAGTCAAACAAGATTGACCTTAATGCACCTAAGGCACATACAGTGCATTTCCAATGTAACCAATATTAAATTTAATAATATTTCTAAAACTCTGGCCATTGCATCCAAATCTTGGCTTAAACAAGAATCAAAAATTAAATTGGCAGTGCCTGGCTCCTGTTTTCAGATCGTGAGAAATGTTGAGAATTTTGTATGTGACAAAGCACACAGCACAGTTTGGGAATCAGTGAGGATCACCCCAGGAAAGCTCAGCCAGTTTGAAACAGCACAGTTTTTGTAAGCAAGTCTGCACATGTGGTTTTGTCCTTACCTGGACTTCCTAGTCAGGTACATGCAGAAGATAGAGACACCAAACTCTAAAAGAAGAGGATGTGAAATCCTCTTCTGGTGAAAGTTTGCTGCCAGCAGAAGTGCTGTGTGAGGTGCTGGTGTTGTCACATGGTATGGAAGTTCTCTGAGTCACCCACCCACCTATCCACTCACGGGCACCTGAACTCACTGCCAGGGCACAGGAGGAGCAGAACTGCCTCATGAAGGAGGGACGAGGTGTAGGGTGCTGCAGGGACCCCATACCACCCCAGAGGATGGGAGACTGGGGGTCCCACCAGGGTCTGTAAAGCTTAGTGGTACTCACAGTAACTTAACTAATACAGACTTTTAATTTCTTGAAGTCAGATTTGAATTATGTATCAAAATTAATTTCAAGGTGTCTGGTGTGAACAGCTTCATGTAGGACCAATTGTTCGAAGATAGAACACTAGCGTATTCCCAGACCAATCCTGTATCTCTTCAGCCTCCAGCCACACGTGAAAACCCTCACCTGGACATTTGTTTTCATTTATCTGAAGTATTTCAATACCTCATTACTCACCATAAGGCACACTGTAAACACAAGGAAAGCTCCGATTAGTTTAGAAAAAACAGGGGCAATAGAGAGATAACCACCACAGAGGTTAATGACAGCTGGTGTACAAATAACCATCCCATTAAACATACAACTTGGTTTATTCCTCTTGCTTCCTAAAGAAACAACAGATTATTGCCTTATATGAAATCATTGCAGGGGTTATTATGCTGTCATTTCCCTTTCCACCCTTGCTGGCTGCTGGAGTGAGTGAGAGTGTAACGGAAGACACAGTCTCTTAGGAAAAGTGATTCCCACCTCCAGCATAACCTCCAAAGGCTTTCCCAAAACACCTCAGAAGGATAGGTACAAATTAAAGACAAGATTTTCCTCAGTCATAACTAGGCTCTGGGGATTGTTGTTAGCATTTCAAAGTCTCCTTTGCCAGGCTAGATAAATAAAGGCAAAACACAGAAAATGACTGCTAGAGTGAGATGTTGGGAGACAGGTGGCACAACATGGGAAAAAACACCGCAGGAAAATTTAATGTGGCAGCCTGGATTGCTGTGCTATTTAAGAATAAGACCTCTTCCATAACAAATGTCAAATTTAAAGAAAACTAGCATCTCCAAAATTAGCCTACCTTCACCTTTTCTCACTTGAAAAAATTAGTTTGCCAGAATCGTGGACAATTTCTGAGCTTTCTTTCCAGGTCTGTTCTTGCCAAAACGTAAGCCCCATTTTTCATGAGTGAAGGCTGCCAGGTCCAGGTTCTTGGACTCTTTCCTGCCATCCCCATACAGACATGCAAATTGTTATTGACATCAAGCAGCTTTCAGCATGATAATTTTTGAATTGGTCCAGACTTCCCATCAATATTAACTCAAAATGGCGCATGCATCACAGTAAAAAAAGAGGAAAGAATGATGTTGTTTTATTGACTGAAATAAAAGGCCCAAGAAAGAATTAAAATTAAAAAACAGCAAAAGCAGAAAATGTATCTCCAATGCTTAGGAAGTGATTAAACCTATAAAAGGTCTGAAGGGGCCTCTTGAAATACCTTTTTTGTATCTATTCGAGCTGCAAGAACTTGTATGTTACACAGACTCTGTATTGTTGGTACAGTCACTTACATACTGAGTCATCTTCTGCTTCCCCTGATACTGGACCTATTGTGCTGCTCTGCATAAGAGCCCTGTCACCTCAGCCCTGCTTTCCATACGGATAAGCTTTTCGTTGCTTGCCCATTCAGTAAGACTCAAGGAATCGGAGTGTCATTGGGTCTCTGATTTTCTCTGTCTAGGAGTGCAAGAGCAACTATTCATTATTTCTTTTTGACATTACACAGGGCCAGAAGGAAAGGAGCTTCATTTGTGAAACACTAAGCAATGTAATTTCTTGTTGGAGCCGCCAAAATTCTTCTCTTTAAGAACGAAGTGGTTGGCACGACATCCCCATATGCCTATACAGCACGTTCCCATCATTGTACGTCTGTGGCACTGTCCAAAGAAAAGTGAATTACTGTCATAATACCAAAGAAAAGTTGTATTACAAGTTGTTGTGTTGTGACCATGACACTCAGCTCTTGTATTCTGCTATAGGTGATGGTTGTGGTCTTCAGAAAAAAAGCTAAAAAAAGGTCTCTTTCTGTAGGGCTGATCTGATTCCCTGTGTGATGGGTGGAGGGATTTAACTTCTTTCCAGTGGGATTGGGGTAAAATTGACTTTGAAAATGAGATCCATCAAGACCCAGTTTTCCCTCTTTCCAATGCTGAAGTAAAATTAAAGACACATAAGTAAACCCATAACTCAGTCCACTGTCTTGCAGATGTTAATTTCCTCAACACTTGATGTACTGGAAGCTTAAAAACACTAAAGTGAGATGGATATTTCTGGCATGACTTAAGTTTAAAAAGTCAGGTATCATAAAAAACAGCCAGAAGATATATATGTCAGAGAAACTTATGTGCAGCCCTTCTGAGCTGTGCTGGCACAAATGTGGTGCTGCCTCAGCACAGCCCTTGCACAGGAGATGAGTGGGAACACATTGCTGGCTGTCACCAGGCAAGCATATCTATTTGACAGCAAAAGATTGTATGACGTATTTGAGGATTTCTGGACGGTGCCTCTGTGGCTGCACCCAATACATATTGAAAATCACTTCAGGAATCCCCTGTTGAAGGCTGTTGTCTGGGACCAGAGCCATATTCTCCCAGTTAACAGCCCAGGAGACTGTGTGTGGACATGGTGATCTGTAAAACCTTCAGGACTGTGGTCTCTAAAGGGTTACAACTAAAATGTCTGTAGAAAATCGGCTTTAAAATGTTATACAACAAAACGTGTTATTGCTGGTATTTGAGTCAGGCTTGATAATGCATTTCAGGCTAAAATATTTCTTTGATTGTCACAGAAATATATGGAGAGCCAAGTGTTTGCTTTCAATGTGCAGAATATATTTGGTTGCATTTCATTACCAGAGGCTAATTGTCTGAGAAACAGTTTTCACATCCAGCATTCTTGATACATTCAGGAAAAAAAAAAAAGGCTACTGAGAACCAAGAAGCCTTATGTTGCCGATTATTTAAGAGTGAAAGGATTAGTAGTGGCAGTGAGTATTTAGGCACTTTTTGAAAATAATGTAGGCTAGTTCTTGGATTGATGTGGGTGCCCATCAGTCCTGCACAACACCGAGGTTAAAGCACCACGTGTGTGCTGGCTGTTTATAAATACCTCAATAGCCATTTTCAGTAAAATATGGAAATTCCTTCATCCTGTAGCTGTTCTCTGTTAGATCATTAAGCATGTCAATACTAGTGAACAATCAAACAGAGAAAAAAATGGTTTAATCTGCTTATGCTGGAGTGCCTATTTATTACAATCATTCATCAAGAAGACCCAAAAAAAAGGAGGTTGATTATATCCATTGGTTAAATACTGTGTGGTACACAAACGTGGCAAACACAAGAAAAAGATGGGCATCCTGCCTGATAAAGAATTACACTGAAAGTGAAAGGCTGACCTACAGTCAGCAAATGTTAATCATTTTTACACCAAAGTGAGTGTAACGTTTCTATAGGGAAATTACTTCAATCTGGTCAGTGCAAGGAGCAGTTTGTATAATCGGATTGCAAATAAGGTTTGATCACATTCCAGCTTAATCTACTCTCTGAGCACCATTTACAGCACTAAATCAAACACTGGGAAGCTGCAGGTGCTGCTTTACAGTCATTACACCCAAGGGGCAGGGACTTGGTAATAAACAGCAAATAAATTGAAGCACTGACTTGCCTGCTACAGGGCATTTCTAATTATCCTCTAGTTTAGCTGGAAATTGTCATGCTCTCATCACAGACTATTTTAACTGCTGCTGAATAAGTGTGACACTTTTAGACTGAATTAACTGAGAATATGAAGAAATGCCTTCCTTCTTTTTTTTTTTTTTTTTTTTTTAATGTTGGATCAGAAGTAACTTGCTAAGATCCAAGGAGGACAATCTGTTTGCATGTCTCCATGCTGGAAGTAGAAACATAACAACTGTAAGCCTCACATCACATATTTTAATTATGGGCTGAAGACCTACTGAAATGAGCAGCACTTATCATGATAGCTCACACACATACCAAATAGGCTGATAAGTAGGACTACAGCCTCCTGTGCTGTAGTTGATCCAGGATTGCTGGTGGTGGTGTTTCCCAGAAAAGTTGATCATGAGAGTGTATGGCAATTAACAAACAGGTCACTGCTGTTGTGGTATATTTAGTAAGTTTAAGGAGAAGGGAGAAAGATAAAACCCTAGCTTCTAAAAAATAAAAAAAGTCATTTGGAAATGCACAGATAATTGCAATGATTAAAAGCCACAAATATCTTAGCCATTTGTGATACCTCCAGATCCTCCCACCCAGGTTTCAACCTAGTAACTTGTCAACACAAGTAATATTCAGAGGAATGTTAATATAAAAAGACACCTCTGCTGGGAAGTACAATACCATAGCAGCACAGGTATGTAATACACCTTGATGAGAGGTGATGAGGTGATCATTTTTACTACTTTTAAATAGGATGAGTGATATGTAGGTAGTCTGACAGCTGCAGTTATGATACGGTACAGCTCAAACCCAAAACTAAACAGCTTTTCCTGCTAGAAAGAAGCTAGTTGTAGATAGCTAAGACATATATATTTCTATTTTAGAAAGACGTAATTGTGTAAATTTCTAAACCAGATTGAAATCCCAATTTGTGATATTTTTACCCAGATGTGATGCTTTTTACTAATATACTGTGAAATAAGATTCATAACCTTTATGTAAATTGCTCCCCTAATATCTCTAAAGTACTATTCAGCAGGTAGCAATAATGAATGCAATAGGATCACAGCTCTGCAAATATGTTTTTTTCTACTTGCTAATGAGCAAGAAACAATAGGATAATCCTTGGGTTTGCGTCTTATAGGACTTCAGACAATTAATAGCTTAAAGGATTTATTACATGAAAAATGCGTAACTGCCAGTTTTAGAGATCTCAGTTTGCCTTTAGAGGGGGACTACGGAGGAGATAGCTCTGCGAAGTGCAGCATAGCTCCTGTCATTAGAGCTGCAAATAATCCCAGCTCGCTGACCTCAACTTCCAGGCTCCAAGGAGCAAATTAGGACTGTGTGATCATAGTATTTATTTCAGCAGGGAGTAAATGGATCTTTTCTGCTGGATAAACTCAGTTGCAGACAGGAATAACAGGAGCAGAGACTGCCCTAGTGCCCACTGAAATACTGATGGAGTTTCTAATTCAAACAGAGTAGCAAGGCTGCACTTCTCCAGAAGTGTCTGAGCTATTTTATGGGAAGAATAGAATAGAATCAAGCCCAGAAGATTTAAAAAAAAAGAAAAAAGAAAAAAAAAGAAAAGTTAAAGGCCCAGATTGAGACCTCTGTCTCTGTTGCGTCCAGTGATTTCCACCCACCAATTAGGTTTCAAAAATGTGTATTTATTTGTAGATGTTATCACAGGGACACCAACTATTATCTTGCCCCTAACACTTGGAGAGTTTTTCCCCCACACAAATAGCTAACCTTATTTCCAGTGGCCAGGACTGGGACCACTCAACATTAGCTGGCAACTTTTTTTTTCTTATGGAAATGCAATGAATGTTCCTTTGTTACATGTTGATTTGGTATGGTATCTGCATTTAAAGTGCCTCCATGTTGTAGATGAGCTATGCTTTTCACATTATGTTCTTTCTTTTGGTTTTCAGGCAAATTAATTAACATGATACAGAAAAAGGAGAATACAAATGCTGAAGCCCTCACTTTAAGCCCTCATACTCTTTTGTTCTCCATTATTGCACCAAATTATTTAATTGGGTCTCTCTGATTGTGCACAGACACAGAAAAGAACACAGTCTATTGTGAGAAGCCCTACAACCATAATGCAGTATCAAATTCAATTCCCATCAAAAGTGCTTGCTGCTAAAAGCCTGTACTGTGGCTGCAGATTAATGAAGATCTGCATTGAGCAAAGTGGTGGTCGTAGAGACATTATTTTTCTCCAATAGAAGGCCTATTCTTGAAGAACAATAAAAGCATAGAAAAGCGTTAGTCTGCTTATGGATGGAAATAAATCAAAATGAATAAGAGGGTTGATGGAAATAGTCTGAAAGCAGTAGAGTGGAATTCTGAAAATACTGTTTTTGTTTTGCAAGGATTTTTTTTCCCATAGTCTCTCAAAAATGCTGCTTGATGGAGGCTCAAAAGCCTTGGAGTGAAGGACAAATTTGAAAAATCAGAAACTAATTGCAGAAAATCAGCATTCCATAAATGTATTTTTTCTCTGCAAAGATGAAGCACAGAATTCAGACTCAAAATAAGAAGAAAATGCAAAGAAAAGGGAAAATGAGTCATTAACAAATACACAAGTTTGATCCAAAGAACAGCCAAGAGTTCTGAAATAGCATTGTCACTTTCAGATGAACTTTTGTTCTGTTTTCCTTCCTCTTTCCATGACTTTGTAAGTAGTTTTCGCTTTTCCTTCTTCTTTCAGAGTCAAAATCAACATTATGCTTACTTGTGTCAGTGATTGGGGCCAAAGTACTTACCAGCAATAAGAACATGATCGTTGACTGCAGCTGGACCAGCATGTGATTGTAATACTAAGAAATTTCTTTTTAGAGCCATGTGTTTGCTCTGTTTATACCTACAGGTGATATCAGCTCAGCATGTTCAGTGCTGGATGTGTTTGAACATGTAGCTGAGTACTAGGGTACTGTCACCAGTCCATGCTGCAGTCAGTGACAGTCAGTCACTGTCAGTCTGTGCAGAGGAGAGAATCCACCTCACATCACCTAAGGTCATCCACCAAATGGAGACAGCCAGGACAGAATGCTGAACAGGCTGAATCTCCTCTCTGGAAGTCTTTCCTCCTCCTCTTTGACTGTGTTAAACTACCACATTTGGGTTCCTGAACTGGGTGAACTCTTGGGTGCCTAAAATGAGGCCAGGTGAATCTGAAACAGATATATCCATTTCAAATGCTTGATCTCAGTCCTTCCTTGCACTCTCCACATCTCAGTTGTATATACAATCACAGGTGATACAGAGACCAAGTCCCCAGTTTACATCAGTATACTCAGGAAGTTGTTCCATCTCTGCACTGAGAGTACACATTTAGATAAAAGTAATCCAGAAGTAAGCCCAGAAAAATAGATTCTTTATTATCAGCATGCTCGGTTACTTTTTACCTGATCTTTCAGGCCTAAATGTCTCAGACCAAAGACCTGAAAGGCCTGAAAGGAAAAATGCCCATTCTACAAAGAAGTCATTGGTGTGAAAGCCAGAGCAGTACGAAAACTTCTTCCCAAAGCTGGAGCAGCTGGTGGATGACTCTGTGTAGTCTCATGATTCAGAGGCCTATAGTGGCTTATCATGTTGAATGATATTGGCCTGTTATTCAACCTAGTAATTTATACACAACTCATGATAATCAGTGAGTAAGAAGGGATGCAGGTCCTTCTTAATTGCCATTCAAAAGTATGCCCTGAACCCACCTTATAGACTTTTGGTTTCAGCAGTCATCCAAGATTTACATTGATGCTTGCTATAAGTGTATTGACAGCAGAAATTAAATGGAGGTGGAGCTTATGAGCTATTTTGCCCTGGACTAACTCATGCAGAGGAGCTTTGAATTATACTGTACAATAATTTAACATCAGACTAAGCTCTGTTTTTCTCATTATTATCTCTCAGTCTGAGATTCACGTTGGCAAGAAAATCTTCCAGAACAATTGCAAGGACCTGTGTTCCTCTGGTGACACATAGAGTACAATTAAACTTTAAAAATTTCTCCATTTTTGAAAGGTCTCATCCCAAGCGCCCTATACCCTCTTAGAAAAGCTGCTCCTGCCCATCCAGACCTGGCTGCTCTGATTTCTGGCGTTTTGTGAAGAGGAATCTGGCTTGGAGGCATTGTAGGTGTTGAGGGTGTCTGAAGATAGGAGTACAGAATGGACATCAAAAGCTGGGAATATATGTGGGAACAGCCTAGATATAGGCAGCTGTAGCACTAGCAGACATTTGTGTAGGATGCAGACCATAAATCGGTGGCTTAAAATACCACATCTCTTTTCCATTGTCCTGGTTCTCTTGTGTGCACTCTCATGATCTTTGCACAGATTTAAGAGCTCCAAAATACTTGTGTTGAATAAAAAGACCTGAGAGTATAAGAGGTTAGCTATAGTACAAAGGTTTTCTTCAGTGAAACATTTGGTTCCAGTGAGATACACTGAGTATCTCAGAGTTCTGCATGGGCTGGAGGAGACAGCACAGGACTAGAGTTCCATGAGGCAAACCCTGCTGTTGGGAGGGAGATGTGCTGCTCCTGGGCATTCACCAGTATGTGCCATGTGGACTCAGTAACCCCAATCTGCTGGAGGCTGAGATGGTCTCAGGTGTCAGAGACTGATTTATTCCCCCAACTCCAGAGGAAGGAACGGTGTTTATTTGCACCCAAAAGCTGCTTGGAAATGATCTTGAATAGCCTAAAATGGGAAAAGAAAGAGAGGACCCATTCATTGTGTTCCTTTCTAAGGTCACAGGGGTGCAGATTGCAACAATCCTAGTTTTTGGTATGATGCCCCTTCTCTTTTTTCAGGTCAGCTTCCCAACACTGCCAGATAAAAACCAACTTAAATAGTTGTAAGTCTCAACCTATGAAACTTTCTGGCTGGTTTTTGGATTTTTTAATTTTACAAATGACAGAGCACTAGAAAGGAGATCATAAACTGCCACCCAGCCTATGTCAACAGAAAGGGGAAGGAGCTATGGGAGAGGGCTGGGTGATGCAAGGACAGGACTCTATGGCACTTGCCATGGGGTGAGTTCCTGGTCTGAGCCTTGTTACCTCCAGTAATTACCAAGCACCTGCATGTTGTTCTTGCAGGGAAGTGATCAGCTACGAGGGCTGACTATCGCTTCTCATGGCTGTGCTTCTGTTCACATGAAGTCACATGGTGTTTATAATCCCCACAAGCCATGTCAAACAAATTAATCACTTTGGACAGCACTATACATGTGGCAACCGATTCTGTGTCTGGCATTTAAACACTTCTGCTGAACCCTAACCCAAGTCTGATAAAAGACCAAATGCAAGTTCTTCACAGCATGTTTGATCAGACAAGAAAGCAAACTAAACAAAGTCAGACAGTATATTGAGTTCATACATTGCTTCCTTAACATCTCATTAAAATCACTAACATTTGCTAGAGCAGTAGTGTTAAACAACACTTACGGATTTATACACCTGCTTTTGTTCTAGCAAAATCAAGATATGAGTGAGATTCACCCCTTACTGGGACAGAAGCACTAGCCTTTGCTGCAGCCCACCTAATCTCTCCACACCAAGCACTTGAACATTGCTCTCAAAGTAACTTGCCATGAATTCTTCAGTAGGTCTTCTGACCTGTGGAATTTGAGGGTTAAGGAATAAACTTTCTCATGGGGCAATTACTTTCCCAAGTAAAACTTCCCTCAAAAAATGTTGCAAGCATCTTTTATGTGCACTGTCTTGAAAACACCTGTCTCTGGCAACAAAGGCACTTAAGACATAGTGAGCTTTGCACTGTGTTATAACTTTCATATTACCCTTCGCACAGCCATTTTACTTCAGCTGCATGGTGTGTATCATTCATTGCAAGTTTACTTTATTCTCTGAATTCATAGCTGATGCTCTCTGGACCATAAAATTTCAGCTGCAAAACCAGAACATCTCATTATTTCTGAAATATCGAGCTTGTATCTTCTTGATAAATAATTCCTACTAGTATAATGTATCAGACTAAAACATATTTTCTGAGGCCAGTGAGGTTAAAGCGGCAATCTCACCTTTTTTAATTTTTTTGCCCTGAAGACAGTGATTTCCATATATAGAGTGACCCCGGTTTGTGTTGAACATGGGGAATGAGGATGAAGCATGAAACGACACATATTGCTGTCAGAGATTTGAAATGAGGCCTGCTAACCTGTAGGCAGCCTTACAGGACTAATCAGTCCCTCACATTACCAATGTATTCAGATTGCTGCATGCAGCAGCCAGCAATGGCCAGGGAAGTTTTCTTTTTTATCACTGCCATTGACAAACATTACATTTTAATGCAATTCTCCCCTTCCATCTACTGTCTAAAAAAAAAAACCCACACCAAATCCTTTGACACCATATCTCTGAGACACTGGTCTCATCTGGTTTCCATAGTGCTTGAAGAGTGGGTGCGACTGCGTTGATTTGCTTTTGAATATACATTAGTCAGCAGTGCTTAAACAGCTGATAACATTTTTTTAACTCTTGTAGCTGACAACACAAACTCTTTTGAATTCATCTTGTTTCTTAAACTTTGCCTCTGAAGTTTAGAGTAGCCCAAGTCACCTGAGCTGAGTTTGTTTGGAGACACTGGAAGATGCATAAGCAAGAATGAAAGTCAAAACCTGTCTTTTGCCCACAAGATTTTTCCTTTTCTTTAATAGTATTCTAAGCAGTGGTCAAAACATTAGCAAAAAAGCCTCTTGAATCCATAAACTTCTGACTTTTCCATTTGGAGCATACACCTGGCAAAGACTGTTTTTCCCCTTTTGTAAGATAGAAGTTCCAAAGCTGATAGAATGTAATTTAAATATACTCTTTCAGATCCCCGTTGTATGAAGTACTATTTCCTCTACAGGCAATGGTATTTCTTGTGTTCTTGATACATGCAATGACTCTCCATTTCAAGGTTTCATACAGGGAGACAACAGCAGGAAAGAACAAAAAAACCTAAACCGCTACAAGTCCTAGTGAGTACCAGCCACCCAGTATGTAAATTCCTTCAAGTGAGGATCACATTACTGGGCTTTTTGTGTGGAAAAAGGCATAGGAGGAAGAGCTAGTTCAAGGGCACAGACCATACACCCCTATATTGCCAGTCCAAGTAGAAATCCACCTGGAAATGTACTTTATCACCTGGTGTGCAAATCCCTCTCCTTGGACACCCCCACCTGTTCTTCAGGATTTCTGGTGTACCTGGGATCCTTGAGCGTTGCTCACTGATAGAGTTTTGTAGCTAATGGCAACACAGTGAGAAATTAGCAAGGAGGAAGAGTAGGCATCAGTGCTGAGGTCCAGCCCATCACCTGCATGTTTAGCATCTCCAGCATTAGTCTTCCCATCTCCCATTGCATCCTGAGTACATGGGTTTTGCCCCTGTTGAGACAGTAACTCTCCTGCCAAAAGAATAAAGCAGTCGTGCTCCCTGTCCCTCTGCCCCAGCAGCTTTTCCTGCAATTTTTTCCATGCTTGGGATCCTCTGTAGAAGAGGAACAGTGGAGCTTGCATCACAGCTTGCTATGTTTGGTTAGAGGATCAATGTCATAAAAAAATTAAAACAAACTGTAAAGAAAAATTCATGCCTTTAGTCTTGAGTATTGATAATGTTAAAGACTTTCTGGAGGTTGTTTAGCACCTCTCATCCTTGGATGGTGCAGGGTGGCTCAGGACACCCTCTGTCCCACCCGGGGATGTGCATTCCCTTCCTCTCCCTTCTTCTTGCACCAATGCTCATGCAAACCTGTAGCAAATGAGCTCCAGGCATGAAACTAGGCAAAAACTAACTTGAGATTAAAACCAATAGTGAATGGAAACTTAAACCCATTGCAGAACTTGATCCTAAATGTACTGAGAACCTCCTGCAGATAATGAGCATCCCACAAATTCAGACCTGATCTTATCTTAATCTGTCGTTATAGGTTTAGCCAGGTGGGCCTAAATTTAAGTTTTAAAGTTCAGACTAGGCCTAGAATTGTCAGCTGACTTGAG
>JAOXXN010000001.1:41984851-41997320 GCA_026770055.1 Myrmophylax atrothorax | reverse complement strand
TTAGCATTTTGGGAGACTTGAGTGCAGTTCTGAAGGCTTTGCTGCTTTATAACCATGTGATGTACTGCAAAGAATATTTGCAAAGGTCAAATTAATAACTGACAGGAAGGCAACTGGAAGAGAAGACTGAATAGAATTTGTGATTTTATAATCTTGTGATATGTTAATTTTTTGTCTTTTATCTACATACATTTTATTAACAGACCACACTTTGTCTGCCTTGCCACCTTCTCAGTGAGAAGTGCATGGTGAGGGAAGAGAAGTGTATCAGAGGTTTAGAGGCTGATTTAATTTCTTAGCTATAATTCAAGGTGGATTAGAAAATAACAGGTGAATAGATTTCCCCTAAATGTTTAAAGTAACTTTTGCAGTCTCAAAATGAAGATCTGAAACCATCTAATAAGGAGAAAGAACAGGAATAAAAAAATTTAACCAGTTTTAAGATGGACTTAAACAATACTAGTCCTAAATGGTACTGGACTTAAACAGTCTACTAAGGGCCCATGGGGTCCATCTGACAGCGAAGGGGAAGAGCATCTTCAGTCACAGGGTTGCCAAGCTGGTGAAGAGGGTTTAAACTAAAGTTTCTGGTGAAGGGGAACCTCGATACATCCCACTCCTACCAGTTCAATACCAAGAGCAGTAGTAGATGCCCAGAATTCAGAGAGTATTTGCAGGTCAGCAGGAGAGCACCTGAAGAGCAGGGCAAAGGAATTCCAGGCACTCCAACCAGTAAATCAGCTACATCGGGACCCGGCTTAAATGCCTCTATTCAAATGCCCACAGCAAGAGGTGTTAGAGATGCTCACATACCTGCAGGTCTAGGATCTTACCAGCAGATACATGGTGGGATGGCTACCGTGATTGGATAGATACAGGCTCTTCAGGAAGGACAGGAAAGGGAACTGAGAAGGTGATGTTGCCCTCTATGTCAATGTCCAGCTGGAGCATCTGGGGATGGGTGAGGATCAAATGGAGAGTTTATGGGTCAGGATTAAATGGAGGACAGGGACAGGTAACATCATAGGGGAGGGTCTTGATGCAGGCTGCCTGACCAAGAAGACTGAGCCAATGAGGCCCCCTATAGACAAATGGGAACGGCACCATGTTCAAATCCCTGGTTCTCACGGGGGATTTGAACCACCCTGACATCTATCAGATGGACAACACAGCAGGGCATAAGCAATCCAGGATGTTACTAGAATGCATTTATGTTAATCCCCTTCTCCCAGTGACAGAGAAGCTAATGAGGAGAGGTGTTATGCTAGACCTTGTTCTCACCAACAAGGAGGGGCTGGTGGGGAATGTGAGGTTCAAGGCAAACCTGGTCTGCAGTGACCATAAAATGGTCACTACTGCTTAGGGCAGCAAGGAGATCACACAGCAAGCTCACCATCCTGAACTTTCAGGAAGGCAGACTTTGTCCTCTTCAAGGTTCTGCATAGAGTGTAGATACTCTAGGGCACATGGTGTGACTCATGAGAATGCTCCTGTGCAGGGCTAGGAGTTGGACTCAATGATCCTTGTGGGTCCCATCCAATCTGGCATATTCTGTGATTCTGTGATTTTCTGTGATCATGGGATTAAACCCTTGAGGGAAGAGCAACCGAAGAAAGACGGTTAATACTCAAGGGTCGCCTCCTTCAAGCTCAGGAGCAATGCATCCCAACAAAAAGGAAACTGGTCAAAAACATCAAAAGGCCTGCATGGATGAACAAGAAGCTCCTGGACAAACTCAAACAAAAAAAAGAAGCCTACAAAGGATGGAAGCAAGGACAAGTAACCTGTGAGGAATACAGAGAAATTGTCACAACATAAGGAGGACATAAATCTGATGGAGCGAGTCCAGAGGAGAGCCAAGAAGATTATCAGGGGACTGGATGGGACTTTGAGCAACCTGCTCTACTGGAAGGTGCCCTTGCCCATGGCAGAGAGGTTGGAACTAGATGACCTTTAAGGGTCCCTTTCAACACAAACCATTCTATGATTCCCTGATACAGTCTCTCTTCGTCAGTCTCCTGGGCTTTTTTGATGTCCCATCCCCCTTTTGTACAACCTGTTAGTATCATGTTTTCTTAGCCTCATTCCTCACATCAATCAGGGCCTTCTCACAAGCTGCACACAGGGATGGATGTCTGCGTGCTGTCCTCCACTCCCTTCCTACATTGTGCTGATAATCTGGGACCCTTCCAGCACCTTTTGTCATCACTCCTAGGTTGCTGTTCCTTCCTCCCTGCTTATCTACCTCCTGTCCTCCTTATCAGTCGCAGTCAATTTGTGTGAATAAACTGATATAGCAAAATGTTGCTTTCAGTTTTCTGAAATTTTTTTTCATACATTTTAATCACTGTCTACTTTGATTAATCCTTTTAAAAATTATCTGTTATTCTGTACAAGGAGAATTAAATAAAGCAGAAAAAAGTAGTCTATAGCAGCTAAATCTTTTACATATCTGTATATGTGATTGGTCAGAATATCATAACAAGCTTTTATAAAACCTTCTGAAATTTTCAAAGCATTGAGAATAAAAATGCAATCTCCCTGAAGTGTTGTGTGTTTCATCCTCTATCTCCAAATGGTCTTCAATAAAACTCTCCAGAAAAAGAAAAATAAAATTCTTCTGTGAGTACATGCAACATATAGCAATTAAGGGCCTTTACTTCAGAGTGCTCAAGTGAGGAAGTCTAGATGCATCCAGTGAATACCTGACTGTAGCTTTTACTATACTATAGCTGTGGCCCCTGCTAAAGATTCAGTTAGCATCTGATATTATAGATACTCTTCTTAGAAACTTTGTGTCATACAAATGTATAGCAAAACACAAATTTGCTGCTACATATTTTATAACATAAACTTAAATTTTAAACTTGTTCATCAATGTTAACTGACACTTGTTTTCATTTTCCACTTTTTACTTCCATTTAAAAGGAGACACTGAAGCAAATAAGCAGAAATTGCCTCCAAATCTCATCCATCACCCAACCTCTGCTTCCACTGATTGACATCACTATGAACCCAGAGGAATCGTGAGACCTACAGCAGGGCTGGCACCATTTTACACAGCTGGAAAGACCAGCACACTCTGCTCATTCAGAGCCATAGGTTGGCTCCCTAAGCTCCCTAAGCTGGAGAAGTCAGATGCAGATGGGAACACAAACTGTAATGATGAGCAGGATCAATGAGAGCATTAATTCCCTCAGTTGTTTAATGCAGTGGTTGTGTTTCTCTAGAGAGTTGAGTTCAAATTCAATTTAGATAATAAGTCAAAATGATGTTGGCCATTTTTTTTCCTCCCAAGGAGATATCTGCCTCAGCTACCATGACATAATTGGCAATATCTACTCAGGACAAATCAGGTCTGATGTTGATAAGGACTGTTGGGCACTGAACCTTGAACTAGGGCTGCCTGCACGATTCCTTACTCCAGCTGGTATTGCTAGTTTCATATGAGCATGAAATTCATATAAAATACCTCAAAATAATTAATTCATTAAAAACAGACAATGCCTAAACCTGCATCCTCACTGACAACAAGAATACTTCTGTTGGCTTTAAAGGAATCTCTTATCTTTCAGCAACTCATTTTCAAATACAAATATTTTGCCAGCTAAAACATGTAGGAGCATGCTCCCAACCTTGGTTCACTGGGGATTTGAAGACACATTTGAACTTAGACTTGCATGTAGTTTGAACATATGACTTTCCTTTTGGTGGACCTCAGGGCAAAGGAATGGGAAGAAGTCAGGATGTGTGGCTCCTTCTGTGGACACGACTCCTCCAGGATGTACACCAAGATCAACCAAGGAGCAGTTCCCTTCTTTGAGTCTGCCTTGCTGTTTCAATTTGGGAACGACTGTGACACTAATGCTCTTTAAAATGTTGACCTCGATGTTGAAGACCTTTGTATTGAGCGCTGTTATCAAGATGACAAACATTTCTTAAACCAAGCAAGCTGTTAAATACAAATACTTCTCCTTATTCTCAGCTCATATCACAGATACAAATGGGACTTTGCTCATCACTACTGTGCCATCACTCAATGTCAACCTCCTCATGGATGGAGCTGAGCAGGGAGGGAAGAAAATTTACCTCCTTGAATTTCACACTTGTGGCAGTACCTATTAAAAAACATGTTTTATTCACTATTCGCATGTGGTGAGACTTTCAAAAGAATCTTAGCATATACTGGCAACAAAATTTAGTCTTCAACATTCAGCTTCCCCTCCAAAAGAAGGACTATGTCATCTCTGGGATCAAGAATATTAAAACTTGTGAGTTCTTAGCTCTAGCTAAAAAGGACATTTCCCAGCTAGTCTCTGTTTCAATGTTCAAGGGTTGTGCTTAGTGATTCAGTAAGACCACCTTGACATTTAAACATATGTCACTCACTTCAGAAATGTTTCTAGCCCTCCACCCTCCTCAACCTCCTGGCCCCTATAAAAAGGAAACTGAGCCTTTTAAGGGCATCTGTCAAATGTCAGGCAAGCATGCATAATCTGCAGTGTGCTCCCAGGGTAACTGCTGAATAGTTAGTGTTAAACCCTTCTGAAATTAAGGAAAGAGTTGAAATGAAGCACAAAACAGGAGGAACTTGTAAAAATTATTTGTTGATACAAATGCAGAGACCTCCACCTTGAAGCGCACAAGTCTCTTACTAGTGGCAGCAGATTACCGTGGCATGCATTCATGACACTGGTCATCATAATTAATTTCTTGGCAATTGTTGCTGGGAAAAGAAAGTTACAGAAAATAAAGCTAGCACAAAGTATCCACCACCAGAAGAGGAAAAAAAATTGTTTAGTGAAGCTTTTGGGAAGACGCAAATTAAGCTTGACTTTTTACGTCCTGTAGCCTATTAACCTTAAACTGTGAAATTCTTGAGAGAATGAGGATAGAGCATGAACAGAACAATTTCAAGTGTTTCCTCTGTATTGAAATGAAGTGATTATGTGTATCACTGCAGCACATAAATGGCAGAGATGTTGAAAAACGCAGTATTTCCAAGGTAATAAAATAAATGGGCAGAGGAAGTTTTCCTTAGCTCATAATGATTTATAAGGCAAACTAGAAGCTTTCTAATCTATTATTCTTGGTAACAGTTCCCTTCACATCCAAAGATGTATTTATATATGCAACATATCCAGTAATATCCAGTCAGAAGCTGAATGATTTATCTTGTGGTCTGCAAATTACATTAACAGCATAATTAATAACTTAGATATAAAAACTGTGTATGTCAGAGCAGTATGTCATGTAATCAATGGCAACAAATCATTTTCTCTAGTGTTTAATGGTTCTTTCAAGAGGATGAATCTATGAAAACAGAAGAGTCAATCAATGAGGAGGTTGCATATATTGTCTGTCCTATTTGCAGGTTTGAAAACTGAAGTTGCCATTATTGTTTAAATTTTAACTATTGGAAATCAATCTGGGAACATAAACAGATAGGGGGGAAAAGTAATAATGGCAAAAAGAAAGTTGGTATCTGTAAAATCTAGTCAGAATTGCCAACTTCCCAGGTATTGCTAAACGCTGATCACATAAAACGTTTATGAAACCATTATTGCTTACACAAAAGCACAAGCATAGGCAGTACATTGAAAAATTATCTTTTGAAAAGGGAGTGCTCTTCCTCCAAACTATAATGTACAACTTGCATGGGTCCTGCAAAATCAATGACCTTTCCTGACAACTCTAGTGCATCTCCAGTGCTTGCTGCTGAAAGCATTAGTCAAAGCCCACCTCATTCATTTTCAGGAGCAAAATCAGGTAACATGTTTGTGAGGGTCTAGACTCTTTCACTTACTGACTCTGGGTGAGTGTTTGCTCAACTTGTTTCCCTATGAAGGTGATCTGAATACAGGGGAAAAACTTCTATCTAGCAACTGCTCTGAACCGCCAGGCTCCTCCTTGGTTTTTGGCAATGAGCTTTCCACTTGCACTGACTCATTTCAGGCAAACACACTCATTCAGAAGACAGGCCTGTAATTCAGGAAATGCTTTCATGTTGTTATGACAGACAGATTTTTTATTATTTTTTCACTCTAAAATGGAAAGAATGACTGCCTTCTGTGTAGCTTGGAGGCACTCACAAGCTTTAAAAAATATTGAGAGAGAGTTAATAAGGACTTCATGCCTTTTCTATGCTCTCTGTCTGGAAAAAAAAAAAAAAAGCTTTTAGTCTGAGGACAGCAGAACCTGGAGTTCCAAATCCACAAAACACTGAAGTACATGTGGGTAGGATTCATCTTTCCAAACTTTAGATAGATGTCTACAGTGTCCATTTCTGTGTTGGTTATCCCACTGTCTACTAGTAGTAGCAAGAAAAAAAGCACTTGTAAGGTGTACTGCAACACGCCAATGTCAGAGGTCAACACAAGGATGAAGTAAGTAGTCTCTTCCAATTGACTTGGTAGAATGACCCCTGCAGGTAGAGAATCCTACCTTCAGGCTGTTTATGGGTGTTCATACCAGCACCCCTTGTTTGCCAGCTTTACAGTCCTAAATGCCTTTGTGGATCTGGCCCACAATACCTCAGAGAAATGCAGGTATGATGGACATCCCTTGTAATGCTGATCAGGAGGGCAATCTGCAATGCTCTCCTATGATGCACAGAGAACAAAGCTCAGCCTCCACCTACTCCCAGCCCCACCCCGTCCCTTGCCTCCCTGTTTGCTTCTGGCCATGGAGGGTATTATAGCTTGAGCAGCTACAGAGTAATAATTACTATTTGTGTGCATTCTTTTCATTGCCATATTTTTTAGAAGCTACTCTTGATCTTGTTCAAAGCATGATGCACAGAGGCTAACAACTCCTGGGTCAAACAAATGGTGTTATTTAGCAGTGTGAGCCTCACTTTCCAGATGTATTTGTATGTATTTGTACACTTCCCGAGGCAAAGCTGGAAACCAGCTTTAGCTGTGCAGTGTCAGGGTTGGAGGGAGGGAGGAAGAACAATACAATTTTAGATACCTAGAACAGGGAGCATATGATTAGACAAGAATAATATATACTCCAAAAGCCAGAGACAGCTAAGGATCAGTGACACATTGAGCTTCTAATGATCTGGTTATATCAAAAGCCCTTTCAAGGCACAGAATCATACCTGCCCTGCAAAGGCTCCTGAGCTACAGGATAATGTAATCATCCATACAACATCCTTTCCCTTTTGTGAGTAGTTTAAGCAAAGAAAAGCAGCTGCTTTGACTCTAGTATTAAGCCTTATCTTGAACAATTACTAGGAACAGTAATGCCACCTTATTTGCTAAAATGTGCCATGTGCTTGTCCAGAACAACTGTACCTGGGCATTCCCAGCACAGCTTCAGTTTCAGGGGGGTTTTTTTATTATTTTTGATTTCTGGTGCTCATTGTGTAGTGTGGGAGCTGGGAAGTAATTCTTGAATCAGTTGAATTCATCTTATTTGTTTCACAAGCAGGTATTTAGATGAGCTTTGTCTCCCTAAACCTCTTAATATAAAGAGTAAACTAGATTGCCTGTGAGTGTATTGACTGTGTTAAGAATGCTGGATTGTATTGCAAAGGAGTTCAGGCCTGTAATGTTATCACTCAGCAGGAATGGATCCCATCAGAAGGCACATGGCGTGCCATGACGTAGCCAGCCTTAGACCACAAAAGCAGACTTTTCTCTGTGAATTAGACAAACCACACAAAAGGCAACAATAGCTAGCATAAACACTATTTAATACTATTCACAGGCTATTGAAGAGATGGGCGTTGACTAAGAATTGCAGCAAAGCCAGTACATTGTTGTCAGATGAAAGGACGCCTAATGAACAGGAAGCATCATTTGAGCAGGCTGACAGTAACCATATAACTGCAGGATTGTGGGACTGGCATTTACCCCATGGGTCTTTACAGTCAAAAAAATAAAGAGAAATTAAAGCATAAGGAATCCTTTTTTGTAGGCACTTAAAGCCCATAAAGCAACACAAGAAAGTGTGCAATTGTCTTTTCATGATTTGTCTGTACTTCAACTAATCATAAAAAAGAACTTTTGGGGTGCAGTAACTATAGGTTCTGTGTCATAAAATAAACCCTTCAAACAATAGAAGATTTGGGTATTTGCAAATTGTCCCAATTGAAATAAGAGCTACATTTATTTTTCTTCAGCTATTTCAAGCTAGGTTCTAGCAATGGCTGCCTGAGTAATGTCATGATGATAAACACTTCTGTACTTGCCCCAACAGCCAGTCTAAATCAGTGCTTTTGCCATGGTCCTACTTTATTTGCTAATGTGTAACAGTGGAAGGAACCTAATTTAAAAGATTCCCTTCTGTTATAATTATTCCAAATGTGTTCTTCCATCTCTATGATCATGCATAGAAGAAAGCTTCAAATTGTTCCTGCTTTGTGTTTTTAACCTTTTAAATCATGCACTTTACATGCAAGCAAGATGCTAAAACTCCTTTCTGTCGAGACTTCAGCTGAGACAGAAGGGACTCAGACTCTCAGAGAACAAAGGTCTGAGCGCTGAAATTTGTAGTGAGAGTTTTTCTGAGTAAGACTGAAAATACTTTAGGACTGTCATGTTTCAAAATATTCTTTGGGAGACTGAATCTGGAATAGTGCCCACAGAAAGACCTCCAGGCCACTTAGGCCTGTTATTTGGCAAAAGGCTGTGATGAATAGCATTGTGGCCAGGAATAAGATACAATTATGTTCTGGAACAGAAGAACTGGGTCTGTGCTGTTTGTCACTGCCTGGGCAGGGACAGTGGAATTATATATATATATATAAATATATGTACACATCTGTGTATATGCATGTGGACTGGAAGATCAGCTTCTGAAGTCTTGGTTTCTCAGCACCTTGCACCAGTAATAATACAGCAAGCAGTACACACAAGGGGCTGCAGGGAGGATTGGTATAGTTCTCTTTACTTCCACTTTTGGAAACTTTCACCACCGAAAGTCCCAAACCAACGTTTTTGGCACTGACACTTTGAGTAGGAGTAGCAAAGAGCTATATCCCATATCATGAATTAGTCCCCTTCTCCACTAAGCCCTATCAGCTTGTTCAATAGGTGCACTGTAGTAACTTACAGAAAAAGAAAGCAGGTGTCAAGGGAATGAAAACCTAAGATCCTTTTCCACACAAAACAGCTGTGAAATGTTGAATTGTGTTTCAGAGGATTCCAGCTAAATTGCCCCCTTAAGGATTTCATTTTCTTTGCAAAAATTCAACTACTTGAAAATTAATTCTACATTTAAAATTCTCTGAATGAACAAATGAGGGACCCAGCCAGCTCCTGACTCACTATCAGCCCAATTTACCTCGCCCACACAAACCTTTTGATAAGTTCTGAATTAGAGCATTGGTTATGCAGTTGACTTTATATGCTGTTTATTAGCTGGCAGAAGAAGACCAAAAGAAACATTCAGACTATAGCACGCTGTGCCATTACACTGTTTTTAAATATCTCCTTTATGTTTGCATAAATATATTTAAACATACATTAAAATAAAGAAGATGGTTTTCACCAATAGAGTTTGAATGACTGCTCCATCTAGTTCTAGAAGTACATAAAACACATTTATAAAAATTCATTGAGCTTTTGCTGGTGAGTTGGTTAGTTAATGTTTAAGGGGACACAGCTAAGATGTTCTGGACAGAATAAACAAAGTAGGATGTGTGTGAGGGTGATCGAATGAATAGCTGATTTCAGCTTTAACCACTGAGTGACTTAGTGTAGCTTATCATACATTTAAGGCTGGAGAATAAAAACAAAAAGAAAGAAGAGAAATAGAAGTTTAATTAAACACCATGGATGCACTATAATGCAAATCTCACAAATAGAGCATAATTGGTTTAGCAGAGAGATCCAATGCCATAAATAACCATTCATAATCGTATACAATTAACATATCAATAGTTCTTTTTTGGAGTTATAGTCCATAAGCTAAGTTAGTTCTTCAGTAGAAAACTCTGGCAAAACCAAGCTGTTAATTAAACACTCTTCACAATTCAGTGCCACATTTTGACTCCTCCACAAAAAAAGTCTGAACCTATTATAATGTCCTTCGTCTTCAGAAGCAGAAGGACGCATTTTTTGCCTATTTAATATCACATAGATCTTCAGAGAGCACAAAACAAACCATCTCAAGCCTTTCCACTACAGCTGGATGTGCTGTAGTACAGTATTGGGACAAGGCCGTAGAGCAGAGACGTTGGCCTTTTTCACAGCATTGAGTGGAGCTTATGCCTGATTGAAAAAGACTTCATGATGATCTGAAACAGCCCTAAAAGAAACCAGTCCTAGCTGCAGGTTTATGTACTTTAGATGATAATGATAAGAATAGGTTAGAAATCATCTTTTCCTTGGAAATAATTAATGTTCCTCTTCCATTTATACTACAATAATTCAATCCTGATCTCTCAGCAAAAGAAATGAGTTCATTAAAGAATTGCAAACATCTTGCCAGCTACCTGCAAAAGTGCTGAGAGCTTTCTGAGCACTTCCAAATTAAAGGGGAATTAGAAAAGCTTTAATTGTCTGTACAAAGGGCTGAAATTTTCACCTCAAAATTGCTTCAAAGAACGGTGGCTCCCCAAGCAGCTGGGGTCCCTGCTCTGCTTTGAGCAGAGGAGGTGCAGACAGGTTTGCTTTCCAACTTTGCACCTTTTCTGGAGTTTACCTTTGTTATAAACTCCACACAACAAACACCAGCTCCTTCTTAACCTACTGCTCCCTGGGTCACTGTGGGCCTTCCTTCATCCCACATTCTCTTTCCTTCCCACTCTGAAGGCTTCTTGTTATTACCTGGTCAGTTCCCACATCCACAGAAGATTTCTATGCCCATTTGGAGGCTTCAGCCACTGGAGAGGAAGGTGACTACATGGTCTGGGTCCCTGCCATACTGCTCACTTCCTCCTTGTCCAGCCCCTTGTTACAATAGTATGCACCGATGCTGGTTTGTTTTTAATTTACTGGTATGTTATCTTTTAATGAGGACTCCACTGAAAGGCCTGAGAGCTGTTCTGTGGTCCTGCATGTTACACTGTTTTATCTTCATATTCACACATTTTCATTCTCACCAACAAATCAGTCAGGCAAAACCACAAGGAACAACATCCTTATTTATCTCTATTAAAACTACCACTTCTTGAGCTGACACCCATCTCACCATAAGGAGTATAAGGATACAAAGGCCTACCAGGATCCTCTCTCAAAGAAACCATGTCAATCTCCAGCATCAGATGTATTTTTAAAAGATCTGATGACTTTTTCTCCATTGAATGTTGCTACTGTATCAGAAAATCGGCTTAAAAACAAATAATAGTTAGGACAAAGAGCTTAGGAGTTATAAAACATTTTCTGAGCAAATGTCCTTTCTAGACTCTTGAAATGAAATGGGACTCCATGACAATTAAAAGAAAAAAAGAAAAGAAAAGAAAAGAAAAGAAAGAAGAAAAATAACGAAATGTCACCTTTCACCCCCTCAATTTTAATGCCATACTTAGGTCTGTTGGCTTTCTTACCAACATTTCATTAACAATGCTGTGTGAGAAACAGGGAGTTTGATTGATGGGACCAATGCTATACTAAGCTAGTTGATTATTTCATATTGGATGTCACACAAAGATATCTAATGGCGCTTAAATCATTAGCTAATGTAAAACAGAGAACATTTAAATCATGAGATAATGGGTACAGATGCTGTACTAGTGCTTCCTAACCTCTGAATCAACTGAACTTTAAAAACCAAGCTCTAAATACAGGGTTTCCAAGTTCTGTAATACCAGTTAAAAACTAACAGACAAGGAAAAAGCAACAGCCTGCTAGTCAACACCACAACATTATAGCCGCAGATTTATGAGCTTAATATCTTGCTAGGACTTTATGACATTCTTCATTAACTTAATGTGGGTTTTGTCTTCAGAAGTAGAATGGCACAGGTAGCTGGAATTTATTCCACACACTTGTATGCCTGCTGTGTATTGTGTGTATCCTATGTGTGAATGAAACCTCATTGACAGACATCAGTGGCACTGAAAACAGCAAGTGCCAATGTAAATAATATCTCTACCTCCTTTTGAGCACAGGCATAAGTCCTCCATCCACTGGAGAATGTGGACACAAGTCTTTCTTCAGGTGAGGACATGAGGAGGCTTCTAGGGAGTACTACAAGGGAATTTTGGATCCAAAAGGGGAATGAGTGTGCCAAGCACGTATCTACCAGGAAAGAAAACATTGCAGGGCTTTGCTTGATGGGCTGATGAGACACATGGAGGCAGTTGGGTCAGTCATGCTCAGTTTGGTCCTCTGGAAAACCTAGCCATTTCTTTTTCCTATTGACACATTTTTGTGATCATCACCTGATCAAGGAGGCAATTCTCAGAGTGCTGACGTTGCCTAATGAAGTGAGCTATTCAGGCTGTTTAAGGGCAGTCTGAAGACCATCACGAGCACCACAAAAAGCTACAGGTGACTGATATATCAAAGGATGG
>JAOXXN010000001.1:41947750-41984642 GCA_026770055.1 Myrmophylax atrothorax | reverse complement strand
GGGAAGGGGAAGGGGAAGGGGAAGGGGAAGGCAAGGACAAGGGCAGAGCAGGCAAGGCAAGGAAGAAAAAGGACATACTGAAACAGTGCTTCTCTGCTATGTTTTAGAGCTAGCTGCAGCTACCCATGCTCTGATTTTATACTTGAATAAGAGATCCCCCCACTCCTGGACTGAGGTCACACTCAGAGCCTTTATTTCATTGCAGCTGGTATGTGGGCAACACAAGAGAGTTCTGCTTCTGCTGCCCCTAACAAGCAGGGCTATTCAGTGAGAGCTCTATGACATCCTAACCCTCGCTCTGGGACAGGCCATTTTGAGCACTTCTGTTCAGACCTTCCTTTTGTCTTAACTTCCTTTCCTTCTTAGGACTTTTTTCCCACTCCTTTCTCCCCCCCCCCTTTTTTTTTCTTTTCCCCAAAAGACACTGCACAGTCCAGAAATTCTCTGCTCCTTGTGTTGCATGTCTGGAATCCTAACAAGTCAAACCACAGGAGTTAAGCCAAAAATCTGAATGGAGACAATTAAATTCTTCAACACTTGCAAAAATTAAGGAGTCATAATTTATACTGACTTTAAAATCTACCCCATCTGTTAGTACATTTCTAACAATGTGATTTGTCACAGTAAAAAGTAATTAAATGAAATGTATAAAAACGAGTCTCATACTGGTTTATGCATAAAATATATTTTATTATAATTAGTCACCTGAACAAAGGATGATGAAGCAATTATAAATGGCAACACTTACAGACTTTAAACACACAGCAGATGTAGCGCAGGCAAAATATTTTCTCCATAAAGAATTGATTCCCACAGAATATTTAACTGGGAAAACCGAGTTTTATTTAGGTAATCCAATTGTATTCAAGAAACAGAAGGTTTTGCAAAAGGACAGCAGTTATGTACAGTGTTGGGACCTGATTCAGAGTCAGTTAAAAAGCTCCTGCTGATTTCAGTGGCTTTCAACCAGCTTCCTCAGCGTGCCACTGTGCTGAAGAGCTCCCTCACTGAGCCAATAGAAGGAATCAATGGTCTTTTACACTAAGAGAAGAATAACGCACCCGGATTAAATTGATCTCACTGGCTCGACTATGTAAAAAGTTCACATTAAAGCTGCCCATTATCATATGAATAATCAAACCTTTCTAATGCTGTTAGTGTTTTTGCAATTTCTATGTGATTTTGTTGTGTTGTTTCTGTGGGTTGTTTTCACTTGACACTCACAGACACACCTGTAGTATTTTATTTCTGAGCTAGAAAACAGAAAGCTCTTTGGTACAGTGTAAAATTTTCAACTGTGAGGTGTTATTGTTTGTGTGCACAGACTAGACAAGAAACTGTGAGGAAAAAACCCCAACTTTAAAATATAGTACTAAACTGTATGTATGAAAACGTATTGCAGAGGAGGGATATGCAGCTCATGCCATAAGCAGAAACAGCAGTAAAAGCAGAGAAACTAAAAGAAATCCAGAGTGGGAATGATGAGACCCATCTAACCTGACTCAAGCAGGAGTCTGTCCTTGTCAGTGATTTAGAAACAGCCACTGGTAGTTACTAAACAGCCTCCTCCAAGGGAGCAGCGCTCTGCAGAATCACAAAAGAAACAAACGATCAGACAAAGCCATTTAGGGTCAGAACAGATAATAGTGTCTGTCCTTCTGATCTTAGAATGCGTTTCTAATATATCTCAGAAACTTAAACCTCCTTCTTCCCTTTCCTGCAGCTATAGCCTTTTAAGTATTTTTCTGCTTTTGGGCAATGCAGATGTTGTTTGTAATGTTTAAAGTACAAAATACAAATAAGTTCTGTTTGAATTCCTGAAGGGATTTTTTCCCCTATTTGTGTCTCTTAAACTAAGAATTTAAGTTATGTAAATTTAAGTTGCCAACTTTGTATTATGCTTGTGCATGCTCTTTGTTTCTTTAATCAACTCTTACTCCTGTCATGTTGGGAAAGGGCAAACTACAAGAAACAAGAATCAAATTTTCCACAAAGCAGCACACAAACCAGCATTAGTGGTCCTTGCCATCCTTCTTTTCTACATATTTATGCCCCAAATCTAGCTAACCAATATTGCCCATGGCTAATAACACTGTAGCCCAGAACACTGCTCTAATATTGACTCTTAAGTAGAAAAAGAATAAGTGACATTGTTCATAATTCAAACATCACTACCATATTTTGCTTCCAACATTTAAAAATAAAAACCAGAACCCCAAAGCCTTCATTATTTAAGTTAAACAATGAAACTGTTACTGTGTTGCTTGAAGCCCTTCTTTGCTTCCAGTGTCTTAGAACAACTTTTTTTTTCCTGAAGTGATGAAGAATACATTTTACAAGACACACATATGTGCAAAACAAGGCCTCTTTAGAGAGGATTACAGGTTTCCATGAAACAAAGGGGGGAAAGTGGGAAAGAATTACACCTGAAAAACAATAGAAAAAGCAGTTTCATCTCTCTGTCAAGATAAGTTTTAGGGAAGCAGTTTGAAAAGGTTGACATTTTCTTCCCCTTACCTGTTACCTGGAAAATGCTCAGAATAAGGAAGAATAAAATGTGAAAATGCCTCAGCCTGTACCAGCAAGCCAGAGCAGTGTTGACAGGATTACAGAAGTTGCCTAATTAGTTCCTTCTTTGCTAATACCCACCCCAAGAACTTCACTTTAACTGGTAAACAATCAACAATTCAGGGAGAGAAACTCAGGAGCTAAATACCAAATCTGAGTGCTCTTCTTTCATACTGAGGATTACACCCCCGTAAGAGCTGCTCCCATGGGGAGATGGGTTTGGGAGCTGGGCAGCTCCCCTCCCCACTCACCCCTCAGCCACACAATAATGCCATAGAGGTGGCTATCCATTGGCTCTACAGCCTCCGCAGGGTGACTCTCCCCCCTCTCTTCCACCAGGATTTGGAAAGGGGAGAGGCATAACTTGACCTTGATTTTTTTATTTCTTTCTGTGTCAGGGAACCAGAATTGCTCACCACATGTGTATGTGCACTTGTGAGAGGTTTGCTTTCCACACAGCCCCATGAGGAATAGGGGTGAATGTCCCTCCCAGGGTATGCAGCTCATGCACTATTCATGTGAGACCCACACTAAAACCAGGTGTGACAGTGATCAGCAGTGGAATCTCTTATGTGTCTCAATGTATATGCACAACCTGCAAATTAAGGCTCATTCCTTAGCATGTTATAGCTGACAAATTCTGGTCCAATAGTTTCACATCCAAAGAGGCAGAAACTATTATGATTTACATTTTTTCCCTTTTTCTATTTAAAAAAAAAATGTAGAAAATATAATAACCCCACTTTTCGGAAGCAGAAATTAATTCCAGACCCCTAGAATGTCTCAGTGACTTGATAGCAACCATTGTGCATCTTTATCTCTTCCTTAAATGAAAAATAAAAAAAATCTTACAACTCACAAAGCTTCCCCAATTCATTGCTATCCTCATTTGCATGTACATTTTATTCCCATTCTTCTGCCTTTTATTTGTGTCCTCTAGATGGTTAACTCCACAGGGAAAGGATTATATCTTCTCGTTTTTATACAGTTCTATGCATAATGGTCCCCTACTGGTTCCTTTGGACACCACCATACTATAAATATAAATATTTACTACCATTGATAGTGCCTGGGAAGAATTATCCCTTATAGCTGTACAATCATAGTCAGTAAAATTGTAAAGATCCTGGTCCATCAAATGCATGTGAATTGCTGTTATGTATTGATCCACATGTGAGTGATACCTGTAAGACCTGCAGCCATCCAGGTTAGTTGCTCTAACTCCTCATTTGCCGGCATCATCAGGGCTCTGCATCACTGCTAATGTGCACATGTAATAGGTTACATGCCCCACACTGTGTGAATTATTTTCTTTTTCACAGGACTCATTATTAACTAGGAGAGAAATTACAACCTGTGTCCAGAGAGCGTGCTGCCAGGGCAATCCTCCTTGCTTTCATTTGCAGAGTGGCACACTAAAAGCTGGCAAGACAGACTTCATGCAAAGCCCTTCTCCAATAAAGGTAAGACACAAGGGACTACTTGTAAATGACTGATTTTCTCCTTTCTGCTCAGTTCTCAGCTATATATTATATGTTATGGTCTGGTGTTACAGGGAGATTATATACTTGTCACATGGTAAAAGTTTTCATGACTGCTGACTCCACTTTCCACAGTTAAATATACTGTTTTTCTAATGCACACAGGCACACATGTCCTTTTAAAGTCAAGCTCAAATGAAATACAGTATCAGACAAAAATAATATTATGGCAGGTGTCTCAGTTCCAGATTGTTTTTCTTAGACTGATATCAAACTTTTACTCCAGGAAAAAAGAAAAAAGTCTGTCTTGCCAGTAATTCTGTATTATACAAGGTTTTGGTTATATACAAAGTTTAGGTAGAACAGCTGTAAGAACAGTGAGGGAGTTTGCTTTCTCCTTTCAGCTCTAAAATGGGTCCATCTCTGAAGTACAGCTACTTTTCAGAGATGAAAATTAGGTGGCAATTCTTAGAGACAGACACTTTTTTTGCCTATGCAAAAAACAGGAGCAGATGGATTACATTTGAAGTGTCTTGAGATGACATGGCTGATTTGGTCTCCTCTGGAGGCTGCCCTGCAAAGTCCCAGGCTGATGTTATCACACCGCTAACCACAAAGTGATGATTCTTGTCTGTGCTATCTCCGTGGTTTTCTGACCACATGGCAGGCTCTGCTCCTCAAACCAAACCTGCTGCTAAGACAAAGGTGTCGGCTGCACTGTCCCTATTTGGGTGTCCTCAGGAAGCAGAGATCTTGGTGTAGCACATGCACAGTGCGTACACCTGATCATGAGGAGAAGCTGTGGAGGCTTATGGGCAGCTTCCTTCTGCATGGCAGCAAATATCTGCTCCAGCTTACTCTTTTCCAATCTGTAAATGGCTGCACAAGAGATGACTGCTCTGAACTTTCATCTCAGTCAAGGGAAAAAAATGCACAATTTTAAGAGAATTGTGTTCATTTTGATGTATGTTTTGTGATCAGATAAGTCTCTTAAACAGCTCCTGCTGTCTCTCACTGGTGTCTGGGTAAATGCCACCTCTAGCTGGCACATACATTTCAGAGAGAAAAGTCACTCTGTCCTTTTGTACCTGCACTGTTTGTGTCATCCACTTCTAAACTGAGAACTATACACCAATCTTGCAAAAGTGCTATGACATGAATTGATTTATACAAGCAACACAAATTTCTTGCTTTTTGCCACTTGTCCTGTCCTTGTCCTTAATCCACCATTGAATCCTTCTACCAGTTCTTGTATTTTCTGTTGATCTCCAGGCAAAAGTTTCTTTCTGCTCTTCACAGTTTTCTTGTATTAGTCCATGTACAGAGTGAACCATGCCATGAAGTTATCTAGATTGTACCTCAGATGATGAGGCCACTCCAGGAGATATCCTTAAATGTATAGTGACCCAAAACAAGACCTAAAATACCATTTTTGTACCAAGTTGAATCTGCAGCTTGAGTCAACAAATGAAAACTGTTGACTTTAAGTAGTGAACCAACCTTTTTTATTTTGCCAAATGAGACACCCTTGCACTTGATTGCTTGATCCATATCTTTGGTTTACCACACAGAGTTAAAACTTTCTGCTTCTCCTTCTGTTAATGCAGATAATTGATGTCTGTTCAGAATCGCTAAATATCGCTTAACTTTACCATAGGCTGAGCTCAGCTGACTGCTTAGTTTCTCAAAGCTAGTGGGGCTTGGCTACATTATTGAATTAGTGTTTTGTTTGCCTGCCTAGAAGACTGTTTTTCAACATTTTCAACCTAGCATTTGAGGGGGCTGTAACACCATTTGGAAAATAAAGTCATCCGCTATTTTGATGACAAAGGCTATGTCCTCACTAACCTTTGGCTGTGTTGGGGTGGTCATGGACACACAAATTCAGTGCTGATGAGAGTGTGCTGGGGCTCCTGGTGGGGCTGGATGCTGTGGGAGGCGAATACTGGCATCACACCCCAGGCTGGAGCCAGGATGCAGCGGGGTGGGTACATGCCATGCACCGGCGCTTGGCAGCACTCCCAGGTCCTGTAGTCTAGACACAGCCAGTGGCTTAATTAGCAGCTAAATAAAAGTTAGGCTGAAACTTTAATGTTCCTCAAGTACTTCTGTTGTTTTCTGGCAGGCTTTCTGGCCTGTGTGGAGGAGTACCCATGCTTCAGCCTGGCACAGCCACCCAGCACAGCTCACAGATAGTCGCTCTTGTGGTGTTCACAAGCTAATGAGAGATGCACAGGGTCACATAGATAGCTTTGGGCTATCTTACCTGGCCTCTGTGGCCGCTCCACAGTGGGTTCTGTAGGTCCTGTGCCATACCTCCTAACCCACATGGATGTCCTTGGTTCTTTAAGACATGTAAAATCACTCTAGATACATGTTCAGGCACATGAGTGAGTCACTATGTGACTTTTACCCATCTTCCTGCACACGGGGACAGTAAAACACAGTTCCCACTCTTCAGTGTATCACTAGTGAAGACTGGTACATGCAAGAACATGGGAACAGGATCAAAGTGATGTACAAATATTTAGTCTTGTTTTGCTTTAGGTATTACTGAATGGGTATTTTGGAATAGGATTTGGTTATATGAGTACTGTGCAGACTACAGAAACTAGTAATGTGTTTGCTCCAAGAAAAAGTCACAACTTGGACAAATAAGAATCATTGTGGACTAATAATCTTGAGATAATCACGTGCAACTCTTTGAGGCACTGCAAAAAGTCCAAGAGTATCCATGCACAAATATAACACAGAAGAGTATTTTGCCCATTTGGAACTAGTGGGAACCTACTTAAAATGAAGATGAAAGACTGGATGAAACAGGTTGCATAAGCCCTTAGCAGTGAAAACAGGAAACTTTATTTGTGCAGTAAAAAAGGAAGAAAGATTGAGAGAGAAACAGAAATGCCTGCATACCTGTCTATATAGGAGCAGGGCAGAAAAGAATTTCTCAATTTTATAGAAAAGGATTTTGCATGATTTGCCCTTGCGTGGAAAAGCTGTGTCTCCTGGGGCACAACATTTTTGACAAAGTTTGTCTTTCCTCTTAAAAATAGATAAGTATTTCTCCTTTCTCCTTCATCCCACTTCTGTCTGTGTCGCTCTCAGTAAAGTTCTCTGCAGAGGAATGTTGAATTGAGCAAATTCCCTGACCCAAGTGGCAGAGCACTGGTTTTTCTTCTGTTCTGTGAGATGGGTGGCAGCATCTGATCCTCCTACCATCTGTTATGCCTATAAGAATTTGTGCTTTTAAATAATGATATTATTAAAATGTAGTCTATATTTGTGCTTCATATGTCGCTGGTCTTAAAAGTAGACATATATAACATGGACAATATAAAGAGCTTGGACAGTGGTTTCTCTATCAGTTTCCATTTCTGCTCCACTACATTGACACTCAGCTTTCTTCAAAGATATTCCAATAAGAAAAAATGGTAATCACTGACATCCTAAAAATTCTTGAAACTTTCTATTTTCAATATATTTTATTTATGTCTCCTAAAAATAGAAATCTCTACTGTTGTTGCCCTCTTCCACATTTACCAATACATAGATGGCCAGGCAAGGAGAGACCATGGTATCAGTCACCCACTTCCAGAGCCTCTATCACACAGGCAACGTGAGTGCATTCCTGTTTGGGTTGGAGTAGATCTGTAAAACAAATAAACAATGAACTTCACACACATGAATTTTAACTTAGGATTGTGGAAACCACTATATGTCGAGGAGGATATTGCTGTCTGCATGAAAAGCAACGGTTCCTCTGCTTTTGACTGTGAAAAATCAGACAGTTTTGTCAGAAACGAGACCTAAAAATAGGTCTATTTTTTAAAGAAAATACATCAATGAGCTGTACTTCACTCAGAAAAAAAAGAGCAGCCTTTAGCTTTCCATGAATACTGCTCATTCAAAGCCTGTAGTGAAGACTTCCTAGTTTGCCAGACAGTTGGGGGAGTCAGTCATGCCAAACTTGGCACATATTTAAGAGATATACAAACACAATGGATTAGCGGTATTTATATTTCACCCTTCACCTCTCACGGGGGTCACGTTCTCAGAAGAAGGTGACATCATTGTGAAACTTTACCCTGCTTAAGCCCCAAGCAACATGTCTCCTTATTTAAAGATCAGATTATCCCTCCTTCATTGTTTTGCGTTTGATTTTGTTTCTTTTCTCCGTTTTGGGGAAGGGCAGCTCAGTATTTTGAAGAGGTGATGGAGCATGTCAGGATTTAAGGAGTGAAAGGGAAGAGATTGGTTTGGATTTTCTGCCTCTCCTTTGTGTGCTCTGAAGCTCAATATACTTAAAGTGGTGACTGCAGGTACATGGGCAGAAGAAAGCTTTTGTACTCTTATAAACCCCAGCATTCGCTTGGACTATACCTCTATAGTCAGAGGACAGGAAAGAAGTTCAAACAGCTTTTTAGCCACTTTCCATTTCAATGGGCGTTTATTAGCAATATGGCTGAGTCTCAGAGATCAGCATTATAAAGTGCTGATAAGGAGACTGATGCACGCACAGATAATACAATACAAAGAGCAATAATGACTGCAGACGTCCCTGTTTTAAAGAAAGACTGTCTTGCTCACATCCGAGTTTATAATTTTCCATAAATAGTAGCTGGGTGTTAATATATGGGAAACAACTGCAACCATACTGCTCCTGCCACTGACATCTCTTCCAGAGAGTTTCTTACTTCACTGGCCTCAAGCAAATTCCTCAACTTCAGCAGGCTTGTAAACTCTAAGTAACAGTGGAAAACACCTATCTTTCTGTCATCTTTATCTAAAGTGGTTTGCAGAATAAGGAGAGCAAATGTGAACCCCATGTCATGAATCAAAGGAGTTTCTCATGTCAAGATTTTTTAGCAATTTTAAAAAATATTGCTAATATAAATTCATTCTGTTTTATATTAATGGATGTGACAAACACAGCAGATATAGTAATTTTGGGAGAAAACAGCTTCAAAGAAATATGGTAAAGCAAGTGACTCAGTGAGATATTGGCAATTCTGAGGGGAACTCATGTCATTGACCATATGGAAGTGACAAAGTATTACCTCAATGCACTGTTCAAAGATTAATATGAGAATAACGTCAACTTGAATGTCTGCTGAAGGCATGGGTTGTAATTATGTGAATATTTTGGATACTGTCTTCTTACTAAAGGGGGGTGAATATTGTCATGAATGTTTGATCAGACATTTAACTGGATTTGCTTCTGCCTCACACCTCTTTTATACTCACTTTCCAAGCACTGCAGTGTATTTTAATTTTACTGGCATAAGCATTTGTGAAGGAAAAATAAAAGCTTATTTCAAGGTCATATATTTAAGTATTCATTTTGAAAGGTATTATAATTTAGCATTCATGACTATTTGTGCTAGAAATACTTGTATAATTACTTCATTGGACCCAACAGCAAGGTTTGAAATCAGGAAAAAAAAAGACCCCAAACCCAAAGCAACAAAAATTAGGAGTGCCCTTTAAAAAACAACTGGCTTCGTGGTTCTGTCCCAGTCTCACCCATCATCTGATTGGCTTATTCACAAACAGGGAATTAAGACTGGGGAAATCCCCATGAGGATTTTGATTCTGGTCTTGCTCCCACGGAATCCAGCGACAAAACTTCTGTTGATTTCAGAAGTGCTGCATCAGAACCTTCATCCACATAAGCACCATGCAAGATACGTGGCCAATCATGATTTACTTAGAAGAAAAATATTAACAGGGATTAACAAATACCTGCAGTTATCTCTTAACATGCATTGAGCTACATTCTGCTATATTATATTTCTTCATATCAGACTCTAAAATTTACCACATTTAGAAACTAAATTTAAATATTTCAGACCTGCACTTTTGGGCTTTGCATAAGGTGTACTTTAGCCCACAAAAGGGGCACATACACATGTTGAAGTCTTTCTCTGACTTACCTTCCTTTTTCATTTCCCTCTGAAGTCTGTTTTACTATCAGTTTCTCTGGAGTAAGAACTAGTTTACCAAACAGTAAAATACTTCTTCAAGGAAGGCAACAGAGGAAATCTCATGCCATCAATTTCAAGTTTAGTATGTTAAGGGTATTTCATATCTACAAGTATTCCTTTTGTTCACCATGTGTCAGGTTTTGATAATGGGGTGGTGTTTCTCTGGCAATTTCCACTTTCTATATTAATTCTTGGAGTAGCTGTTGTTTTACTATTTTTCCTCCCTATAAGTAACACAGGGCTTTCTCTGAGCCTTCAGGAATTTGATCTTACAGATCTCCGGGATTTGTTTTTTTCTAGGTAAAGAAGCTCTTTTGCATGGTTTCCACTTGAGCCACCAAACTGTGTTCAAATAGAGGGGAAGGTAAAATTAAGAATGAATCAGCATGTTATGACATCTCTTTGAATTAGTTTCAGGGAGAAGGGTAAAGATGACCCTGTTTGGTGAAGAACACCTGATAGGCAACAGCTGTACCTTAGCTCATTCACCAAATCCCTGCTCCAGCCGGCAGAAATTACTACAGAGGGACAAAGTTTGAGTATACTTGTGGTTCACAGTTTTCATCCATGGAAATCAAGCTGATTTTCATCTATACATGCAAGAAAAGAAGAATCTGAATTTTTGGCATTTCAGAACTGTCTGCTGTGAGGTGTACCCTCCTTGCTCTTTGTCAAAGTAGAACTCAAGATATGTGACCCCCACAAAGATGCAGACACTCACAGAGAGTGAGAGTCTTATGCTCATGGCTCAAACCTGTGCTCTGGAGTCCTTCATCTTTTTATACTGCACCTCATTCTCAGGAGGAGTAAAGTCTTGCAGACATTAATGACTGCAACAGTAGCTGTGAGAACCTGGCACTTGTGAAAATAAAGCCTTGTCTTGTAAGTCATATTGTAGTAAAAAAATAAAAACCACCCAGACAAATGAACAAACCCAAAAAACCCCAAAACCTAAAAATACCTGAAAAGAGCTTAATAGCTAATAACTGGTTTAAAATTATAGCCTCTCTTAGACCAAAGTAATCCCTGTTACAAAGGTTTGAGAAGATGTACAAGGAGAGTCTCCCAGTGGCAATGTTAGAAAAGCAAGAAGTCCAATACAAGACTATAATCAAATGTGGAAATTGTATTCTAGAGAGATGCTAATTCTCCAGAGAATGTGATAGCTGTTGCTGGCAAATACACTGCCAGGCCTGACATACTCCAGTTCAAGTAACCCACCCATCTATCAAAGGCACATATGCACACACTTAAAAACTTCCTAAATTCTGTTTTCAGGGCCTGATCCTTGAAAGTCTGAGTGACACAAAAGCCCTTGCTACATGCCAGTAATCCCATTATCAGGCAGGATCAGACCCTGATACTGAACATGCTATCTTGCCGGTTGTAATCAAAATGCAAATGGATCACACTGCATTTGGGCTAAGCAACAAACACTAGGAATATTTTGGGATTTCATACTCCATAGATTTAAGAATTCTTTGAGGCTGTTTGTCAAGAAGAGGTTGCATCTTTATATTTTCCTGCATTCCAGTTGTGCTAGCTATGTTAATGTATTACAATTTTTAAATCATGTTTTGTTCCCAATTCCTTCTATGTTTTTTATGAAAACATCTCTATCATTACATTTGCATTTTAAAAGACTGCGGATGTTATACTTACAATGGGTATTATTTACATTTCAGATTTCCATATATCTGTACCAACTGGCTTTGCTGGATCTCTGGTACAATCACACTTTCCATTATCCGTATTCTTCTGCTACAAAGATAATTCACTTTACCTCCAAACTTTGCTAGTCATGCTTTGTATAATAACTCATGTCTTACTATCCCTTGCAAGTTTGGCGGCTCGTTAATATAGCACTTACAGAAAGGGTGCACTACATATTGATCTAATTAAACGTTTCTGAATCAGGACAACAATAGTAATGGGATTAATTATTGTAATTTGTGCAGCAGAAGCATATACATAAAGAGGCAATTTCCTCCCCTCCCCATATAGCCAGCAGAAAATGAATTTCAGACATTAGGACCTGAGAGACCAGAGAGCTACAGCTGCTGAGCTAGTGTCCCTCCCATAGTCCTGGCCAGCAGCTCTGACATCCTTGCACAAAGTAATCACAGATCACAGCATTTAATCACTGAAAACAAGCACTCCAGAGGACAGCAGTGTCAATATCCCACTCTCTCATTATCTGTTTGGATTGCACATCCACACTGTCAGATAAACAGAGTGGAAAATTAAGATTAAAAATATGGTAATTTCATTTCAGGCAGCAGGCACCACTCACTGCCCCTATTATGCTATTGATTACCTCTGAATTCAATTTTTCTTTCAATGCAAACTTTAATCTGTTTGCTACCCAGCAATTCAACTCCCCAAGGGCTATTTGAGAGTAAGTAACCATTTAATCTGATGCTAACTGAAAAATCACCGTCCTTAATGAATTGTGTAAATCATTCAGCTCTAAAGCACCTTTGACTTCTATTTCATTTTTTATTTTCTACTCAATATAGGAAGGGATCGGCGTGTGAATAATTACAAAGTAGCAAGTATTTTTAAATAGAGCAAATATGATAAAAACCCTATTATAGTGGGGCATGTGTAATGAACAGTACTTTTTAATTTCAAAATAGCTATTCATTAAAAAAGAATGGGAGATTAAAAAGAGAGGCTCAAAGCTCAAGGTAAAAGTTGATAGACATTGTAATTACATGGTTAATTTCAAAGATTTATATGCTGTTATGATTTAAAAGGAATTTTTATGACCTGACATTTTCATTTGAGAAGATTTTTTATTTAAAATTAATCTTCTAGCTCCTATTCTTAATTATTTTTTGGCAAGCGATAAATGGGAATACAAAAAATGCCCTATATCAAATTTTCAGCAGAATAAATGCATGTGAATTTGTGAACAGCAATAAAGTGGTCCTCCTTACCGTAGTCGAATCACTTTACGTTGAAATCCCAGGCTAAAATAAATTCTTTGTGTATGGAAATTATTGACACTTTTGGAAGGCTCTTAGGCTGCAGACTCACGCTGTGCTTTTTTATTTTCCCAACTAAGAAATTCAGGACACTCTGGCTAGGTTGAAATTGCCTTTCTACTTTGCAATTCAGTTTTTGGCACACCTTTCCTCCTCCTCAACTTTGACGGGTTTTTTTCCCAGCTCTCAACAAAGGAACTGGCAGTCCTGGGAGGGAGTTTGCCTCCTAAATCTCCTCCAGCCTTAGAGGCAGACACACTCTCAGAACACACTCTCAGACACACTTTCAGGTGCTTGTTTACAGTCCAGCTTGCAAAGGAGGTACATCCCAGTCGTGGGCTCGCTGGGCTAGGCAGGATGCGCCCCCAGGGATGCTGCCCTGTCTGCACCCTCAAGGTTGTTGTCCTCAGAGCTGGCATGAAACTTGGGTGCTCAGCTATGGCCAGCAGGATTCTTCCTTTGACACTGGTGACCATGTCTCTCATTGTGACTGTGCTGATCAAGCAGGGCAGCCTGTTATTAAAGCAGCTCGGGACCCCTCCACTTTTCCAAACACTAAAAGGGAGTGCACCCAGAGCTAATGGGAAGGGGTCTCAGTGCTCCCTCCCTTGGGTCCTACATGGGGTGTGGAATGCACGGTGTGAGTGTGGGATGCAAGACATAGGATGTAGGATGAAGGATGAAAGACATAGGATGCAGGATGAGAGATGCAGAATGTGGGATATGGAGTGTGGGGTGCAGGGCATGGGCTGCAGAATGCTTTCTCCCTCACGGTGCAGCAAGAGGACGGATGAAGCAGCACATCCCAAAATGTGTCTCCTGCTGACACAGCTTTGTGGACTGCCCCAACAACAAGCCTGAAAGCAACCCCCATTTCCAGTCCTGGTTTTATCCTTTGCTATGAAAAATAGATTAGGCAAAACCATGTGGGGACTAGGGGCTTTTTGCATGCCACCCACCAGAAGATACCAGTTGCCCTGCCATCCCTCTACAGACACCTCCAAATCCTCCTGCCCCACTGCTTTCAGATGGAGCTACACAGATGCCAAGGGACCCCTGCCAGGTCAGAAGGATTGGCAACATCTATTTTCTTTACAGCAGCAGCATGTTGAGTAAGGGGAAGGACAGGCTCTGCCTCCCCAGTGCTGCACGGAGGGAGCCTGGAGGCAGTGAGGCAGGAGCTGTAAATGGCTTGCTCCCACAGTTCCTGCACCCCAGTGAGTGGGGAAACCCAGCGTCCACTGCACTCCCTTGCTTGGGAGAGCAAAGCCAGCTGACAAGCATGCAGGAAAGTTGCTGTGCTGCTGTAAAACCTCCCGGGAGCATCTGACTGCCTCCAGCCCCGAGCAGATGATGGTGGGGGTGGTACTCAGGGTACCGCAGCAGGTTCCCCATGGCCCCACTCTGTGCACATGGGTCCACATGTATCCACATGCCCTCAGAATCCTCCCGCCTGTGTGTACACACTCTGCCACAGCACATGCAGGGTGATCAGTATGTGATAAATGGCAAAGCTGCATATTAAATTATCTTTTTGTGCCTTCCAGACATATTCACCTGCATTTTCTGTCCCATCTCATACCCTTCTGTTGGCTTTGCACTCTCTATTGCCAAGCACAAAACAACTCATAATGGCTACTCTTTACCTATTTTTCTTTTTTAATTTGACCCACCAGGAAAAAATTCCCTCCTTTCCCACAAAATCCCTGATTCTGCAGGTGGTTAAAGGTTTACAGTACTTTTAGTCCTTAGCTAGCCCAAGAGACAATCACTGCTACCACCACTACCAAATGCACCACATCTGCTGCCAAAATCCAGCTTCAGCAGGCATTAAATTGGGAATCCTATACAGAAGCCTTCTGAAACTTCACTGAAACTTGCCCAAGTCTGTTGGGCTAAATCCTTGCTTTAGGCCTGCTGACTTCTCTAGGACTGCCATAGCCGAGGCTCAACACACGACTTGTTTGGGGCCAGCTTGAAGATTTTCTGTGAGGCTGATTGAGAGTGGAAAGGTTCCCATGGAGTGAGGGAAGAATTTTTATTTTCCTGCGGGATGCTTACTTGTCATCCTGGAAATTCCTGAGCTTTCTTATAGCACGAAATTATGACAACATGATGTACGGTGAAAAGTTTTAAAGGGCTAAAAACCTCTTATTCATGTGGTTGAGGTGCACTCGGTTTTGCTACAGGTTCTGTACAGAGTTGAAGTCAATAAGGCTACTGACATAAAGAAAGCGTTGCCAGTGTTTACAGAGCCTCAAGTCATCTGGCTTTACAGGCAGAAGGCTGGAGTGCCAATAACATTATTAAAAACTCTCTGCAATTGTTCCAAAATATTTCTTTAGTAAAAGGTAGCATTTACAGAATAGTCCATGTTGAGGCAGCGTATAAAGGGTTTGCTGGCACTTGTCTGGGGAAGGATGTACTAACCCATATCTTATCACCCAAAGCATGACTGAAAAAAATTAAAGTATTTTGTGGCAATACAGCCATACTGGAAGCCTATACTCACTGCAGGTCTGTCTGACAACACAGAGACCTTAAACAGCTTTATTCTCCCATCACAAACAGTTTTACAAAATCAAAGGCAGATGACACTTAAGATTTAAGCTGAATTTTGAGCGGTTTCGTAGCATGGTTGCCAAGTGTGTCTTTTTTTTCATTTTCATTGGGGCTGATGCCTAGGGTCCCACTAGAGCTGTTATCTGTGTGTCTCAAAAATTCAAATCATTACATTCTGACAGAGAGAGATAATAAATAAGCATTTCATAATACTTAAATAATATATAAAATTGAGTTTAGTTCAGAAAAGTAGTACAGAATTAATTTTCATGATGGAGACTTTCTTCCTAGATTACTTTTGAATATGAGACTTGGCCTCCTCAGGATCTAGGCAATTTATGTTTTTCTAATATAGTCCCCAAACCTGTAAAATTATCAAAAAAATTATCTGACCCCTACATATTATATAACATACCTATGATACAGAATTTTAAAAATTGGGGTGTTTTCTACAGAAAAATATAAATATGTAAGCATACATATACATGGTAAGTGTACAGATAATATACCACATGTATCTGAGAGAGACACACTGAGCTGTGCAACATATATATGTGCTTATTTTCTGTCACAGCTGTCACAGTAACTTATGATTATACATTAAACAGGTGATACATACATATAACATACTTCATACACATACCCTGGGTATTTATTAAAAGCTGAAATAATCACTGTGGAGGGAATAATGGGGTTCTCCCTCCCCCTGTCTTCACATTATACAAAAAGGATCCCCATGCGGACAAGGAGGGGGCTGTGAGCAGCTTTTACCATCTGAGGAGTGGACCTGATTTTTGGCAGAAAGACACATGTTGCTAAACTCTCCTCTCAAGCTATCACCTCTCTTCATGATTTTTTTGTGCCTGCACACAGCAGAAGACAGATCCACTTCAGAGCAGGGCTTGCCTTTTTGTCAATTGGATTTTGTGCCTCCTCAGGACCTACCTTTCCTCACCTCTCCTGCTGCCACCACTTCAGAGGCTGTAAAAAAACCACCAAATTATTAGATTTGTGCTTTTCAGTTGTATCTGTTCCTCATCTGACTTGTCTAGTCAAAAGGCAGCCAAGATTGTCTGAGCAAAACCCTTTTTAAACAGGGAGCACTTACGAGCAGCAGCAGTCTGCAGTTTCACATGGGCTTTTTTAGTAACCAACCTCCTTGCCCTTGCCATCACCTCCCTAGTCCTACAGACACACATGCCATAAAAAGAGACACAGGGAAGTTGGCTGCCTGCCACCTCTCACGAGCCTCTTCCAGACCTGCTTCTGTAATTTTCACAGCATCCAGCAGCCGTGACTTTCAGCAGCTTGGCTAGAAGTGTGGACCCAGCCACATGGGTTTTTGTTTCTAACTGGTGCCTTTATGCTCTGCATGCACAGGTGGGATCATTCCAGGGAGTTTAGCACTACGGTGTGGTTGGGATGCCTGTGCAAGGGCTCACTGTTTTGACACATCTCCGCTGTGGCCAAAGGTCAGTGTCCCCATGTGGCAGATTTGTTTCTTATGGCAATAGAGTGAAAAAAAGCTACAACTCCTTCCTCAGACCTCTCTGAATTCCCATGTATTGTTGGTATGCATAAAGATATCTGCTAGCCAGAGACCCCTGATGGAAGTTTCTACTATCTGCAATACCTGGGTGCAGATAAAATGAGGCAGAGCAGGCATACAAAAACACTCGGCACTTTGCGTCACACAGCCTGAAATGGGGTTGGTTGAGATGACAGACATCACCAGTTTGGGTTTAGGCTCCCACATTGTAACCTTGCAGCCTGGAAGAGGTACCAGGTTACCTTATGCCTGTCTTATCTCAGATCAAGACTATCAGTACAATAGGAAAAACTTGTGTGTGTGTACACAGTTCCCTTTATTTGTCCTGTGTGATTTCTCCTCTGGGAACACAAGAAAGTTCATAACAGATTCCCTTCATTACAGTGGTCAGTACCGATGGTCTGTCACAGATGGAGAAAAATGCATGTATGCAGAGTAATTTTAAATTAATATCTTGTACCACATTGGTGCTGAAAACTGCCTCAAAACCTGTTGTGATCCATCATGGCAATGAGCACTTATGGACTTTTAAATCCACAAATTAGATGTTGTGCACAGGAACCAGAGGCAATTATGTTCAGCTCAGTGCATATATCCTCAGCCACACAAATCCAGTTTCAGTACGCACTTCCCAGAATGCTAAACCCCAGCATTTGCTTGTTTATGTATTTATTTATTTACAAATGGAGCTGAAGCTATAAAAACTGTACATATAAATAAAATTGATAAAGATAAAAAACTCTCTGTGAACTTTGGTTTATAAGAAGGTTAGGCTTCCTCAATGGTGTAGTTTTTGAAACAGCAGAGACCACAAATGCACGTGTACAAACACACACACACAGAGCCACATAATCAAACTTCTCAATATTAAGAAAATGCAGGAAAAAGTTCCTGCACTGGCAGTTGCATAAAATTTCATTTTTAAAAATTCCATTTAGATGGGAATGTCCCAGCTTAAATATCTGCAGAGTTAGCACATTTTTATGGGTATCCTAATTCTCTGCAAAATTGATTTATTTGGAAACACTTACAGACATTTAAAGGCAAAAGAATGAAAATAATACCACAGAAGAAAACACCAACAAACTGCAAGGGTTTATATAGGTAGCTAAACTCTCAGGTCTGCCACATTGTCTTTCTGTCAGCCAAGCCCATCTAGGATGGAGGAGAATATTACCATGAGTACAGCACAGAAACTTTTCTGTGCCTAAAAAATTCACCAGTACCTCTCATTGCTTACCACTTAACTGATAATAGTGTGTATCTCTAAACAGGAGTGTAAAGTTGGAAATGAGGCAAATTCCTTGTACCTCCCCTAGAAAAAAGCAACAAGCATGTGTTTCCCATTGTCTTTTTGAAAAACTTTGTTTAATAATACAACAAAACAGAAGTTGTGAAACGCTCCATCATTACCTAAACCCCAAAGGTTGGAAAGAGGGGTGAAACCCCTCCTCAATAAACCCCTTCAAATCTTTGAGAAGGGTGCACTTGCTTCATCCCTCTTTCTGAGGGATCTCAGATTTTACTGGAAGTTTCTCCAAAAATGGGCAAGACTTAGGGTCTCAAGAGCATTGACACTTGTGAGGCCATTGGAGCGGCCTCAGAAGACAAAAACTACAAATCTTTCTGCAAGGTATTGGGCATGGGATACCCTTGAGGGATGAGGAGGGAAAGGTCCATGGCAGAGGCAAGAGGAGTAGAGGGGAGAAACAGCAGGAGATCAGGGAACTCCAAAGCAAGTCATGGTTAACTTCTTCCAAAACTATGTAGGAAATAACATTGAAACTATGACTTAGAAGCACACACTGAAATGGATGTTGAGCACAGAGATGATCCTTGGCTTCAAAATGGACAAGAAGGGAGAGAGTGAATGTTTGACTGGAAAATTGGGATGCCTGCTTTGAGAGGAAATTAATAACAGGAAACACAGGCAAGGTAGATGAAATGCTACCTAGTAGACATTTTCTGTTCTACAAATTAAGAAGCTGCTAAGGAAATCCTTCATTACACAACATATAATTAATGTGTGGCACCTTAAGCCACAGATACTACTGAGGCTAGAAAAAGAAGATTTAAAAACGGGCTAGTATTTATATAGTTATTAAGAGTCATGATACATTAGCTGAAATAAAAACCAGGACATGTTCCAACACAAGGAGACTAGTTGTACAAGGAAACTACCTACAAATATTATTTTAAATTATGTTCATGTCCTGTGGTTGGAGGAGCCTCTGCGGAGGAGCCAGGGCTACGGCCTCAAACAGCACCACCACAGAGAGCTAGGCAGGCTGGTACAGAGACTCTGTGTGGTGGCACGGGGTGAGCGTATCCACACAGGTTAGTGCCTTTGGATGGCTCACTGGCATCTACCTGCTCTGCTGTAAGCCATTGACTGTGCTGCAGCCTGCCCTCCCGCCTCCTCTCTAGGCACCTAAAAGGCCCTGAATGAGGAGCTGAGGGCATGGAAGGGGGCTGTGAGGGACCACAGGATGCTGAACTGAGGTCTTGCAGCAGAAGAGGGAAGACAAGATCATAGCCAAGCTGTCAGTCACTTACAGCCCATATCATTTTTCTAACTCTATAGTTGGAGTTAAGAGGCAATCTTCCCTTAACAGTTAACAATATAAATCTCCACAATGCAATTTCCTACCTACTTCTCCACTACATACAGTGCTGGTCAGGATTTCAGACAGTGGGGAAGACACTATCTGCAGTTGCTGTTTCTGTTTTTTTTTTCACTACAAAACCCCATGAGAAATACCACAATTTGGTGACACTCCTTTGCTGCCTTTCCTCCTCTTCTTGTATGTAGTCTGCTAATGCTGTCTATCTGGACTTTGTTTTCCTGAGCTACTGCAAGCCTCAAACATGTTTATTGCTATACAGGCAATAAATAAGTATTAAATGCCATACAAATAACAATAAATATTAAATCTACTAGACCACACTTGTGGAAACCTCAGCAAAATGGCTCGGAGGTGGAACGCCTTTGCCATGCGGGTGGCTTGCTCTTGAAATTAAGTGCATGGATGAACAGCAAAGGAATTTATATGGCCAAGAAATACACTCCAGAGGACTGTCACTGAAAGAGACCTTCAAAACTAGATAAAAACCTTAGTTTGGATGATAAGAAATTATATCAACATGCACCCTGGTATGAAAATAAATTCCCTGGGGACACCTCTGGGCATGTCTATGCTTTGAACTGAGGTACAGTGGAGAGATTCTTATGTGAGCAGCAAATAAAATAGTGGTGCAGTTGAAAGTGGTACAGCTGTCAGTAAGGCTGGGTTAAGAGCAGCAACTGAGTCACTGAAGCACAGCTTTGTACTGACCTAACTGGGCTGCTCCTCATTTCAGCACTGAATGTCCAGCACACCAGGAGCTGCAACACGCCAAGCTGAGCCCTAGAACAAGCAGAGGAAAGCCACCACAACTGGGAATCCAACACATAAAAAAAGTAGGACTACAGCACCTGACAAAACCAAGGACTTGCACAGTGGCACCGCACACACTCACTTTGGCATTTGCCCACCACCTCCCTGGTCTTGCATAACTTGATGGCTTGCCTTCATAGTAACTCGCCTTAACTGAGAAGGTAGGAAGATGCTCCACTCCAAGGTGCAGCCAGCACTTTGCGATTAAGATACTCACTGGCAGCAGAAATAGCTGACTAGGAATTCCCATTCAGGTCCCCTATGCCTCTGCTGTGTGCCTGAACCCTCAGGCTGTGGGCTGCTGCTGACATGTTTGCACAGCACAATGCCAAGATGTCTTGGTAACATCTTTACAGAGGGCTTATAACATCATGGCTAATTGTCCAGGTAGAGCAACATCTCAACACACCTCTGTAGCACCCGTTCAGCAGTGTCCATGCACTGGCTTTCATTACAGAATGCCTTTTCCTGATTGCTTGCTCTAAGTTGCTCTCCCAACACCCCAAAAAGTTGCTGGTTAGGAACCCCAGTAGCTGGAGTTGCCTGACCACATACCAGAGGTGGTACCTCATTGCTCTGTATTTCTATGGTCTTGCTTACACAGCTCTCAATACATCACACAACTTTCTGTGAATTGTATCTCCTCCCCCAGCACTGGGACAGGGAGCCTGGGACCTTGGAGTACATGGAACAAATATCTGCCTCCATCCCCAGACCTAAGCCTACAGCAGAACTATATACAGGTCACTGTCACAGATATGTTAAAGGCCCAAAGATGGAGTTGCTGAGGAGTTTTAAATAGCACTTTGAGGCTAATGGATAGCTTCACAGGATGAAATGTGCCAGCCTGGAGTAGACCCTCAGCATATAAAGAATCAATGACTGTAAACGAGGAGTTGAAATTGGAAGAGGCAAAGCACAGTGCAGAACTAAAAAGAAATCACTGCACAACTAATGTGATAGGAGAGGAATTGAAATGGAGAAAAGCATCCTATTTCTGTGCCCAAAACAGGTGGAAATATGAGGAGATTTTCTTTAAAAAAGGAAAAAATAAAAAATTTAAAATTTGTGAAAGACTTTCCATTAAAAAAATATTGAGGAAAACCTTCATACAGCTATGGGGGAAAAGAAAAAGGTGACCTATGATCGTGCTGCAAAGGAACTTACCTCCAAATCCGAAACACGTCACAATGATAAATGGAAAGAAGTTAAACCTCCAAATGCTATAACTATCCTCAGTTCTGTTCTGGACAGATGTTTGATGTATTGTATCTCTCTGTGACAGAGACCTGAGGGTTCAGAGGGGTTTTTTTATTATTTAATATTTTAGCAAAACTTGTATAGCTTGTCATGCCAGCAAGGTATTTTTTAATTAAAATGAAATGTATGTATGTGGGGTGAGCCAGAGTTTATGAGGAGCTTCTTCAGGGGGAAAATGAATCAGTCCAGGATTTTCAAGAAGGATTCAAGGCTAAGCTCGAGCTTACTAACTCAGGAGGAATGTAAATTATGGTGTACTTACCAGGCAGGGAAACCTGGGCTGGGAGTCAGGTTCTCCAGCCAGGGAAGGCATCCGCCCTTTACTGCTCTGCACAGCAGGCAAAGCAGGCATTTTCTAGCAACAGGGACCAGAGGAATGGGATTGTGTCTTGATGCAATCATGTGCAGTGTGTTCTAGGAATACCCTGCTTGAGCAGGGATGTTGGACCAGATGACCCATTGTGGTCTCTTCCAACCTTGCACATTCTGTGATTCTGTTTCTGTGATTCTGTGGAAGGTGCACTCAGTAACATTCAGCATAGTGAAGCCAGAGCCTGGTGGTGGTTAAAGGCAGCCTCATGGGTACCCAGAGGAAGGATCTGAGTAAGTGCCATGGGGTTAGTGGCTGATGAGCATGTTTACCAGGGAAAGCAAGGGGTCAGGCTACACACATGGCTGTTACAGACTGGAAAAGTGCTGCTCAGCTCCTTGTGGAGGGGTTGTAATGATGGCCAGGCACTGCCAACCCACAAAACTTCAGGTAGGCACTCTTCCCTTTACTTCATCTTAAAGCTCATCTTGTTGCCTGGATGGAAGACCTTTTGGAACTCTTCCCTTTACTTCATCTTAAAGCTCATCTTGTTGCCTGGATGGAAGACCTTTTGGAAATCATGAACAAACTGTCCTCTTGTGAAAATTTTCTGAAAGTGTAAAAAATCTGCATTTACTAGGCATCATAAGCTGTATTTTCATGACTTTCCTTTGCATTAGGTAGGCTAAATAGTATTTATTACTAGCTATTTTTATATAGTCTACATTTAGTATTATACTGTACTAAATAACTATATTTATACTACGTAACAGTAGCTTTTACCAGTGATCACAAACAAGAACCCTTATTGTTGTGAAAGTACACCAGGAGGTGGAAAAATAGCTCCATGTTCAGCTTTCCAGCATTGACACTGCTACACTTTATTGGGACCAAAGTGGAAGTCTTCCAATTGCCCTAATTCCTGAGTTTGTTGGTGAACTCATCTCTGAGGAGGGGTTCTAATAACTGAGAAATTGGACTAAGAAATGGCATTACATCTGGACATAGGACTAGGAATAGAGACTAAAGAGGAAGGGAGATAACCCTTATTTAAAGGTAATTGTGTGTAGTTGTGCACAGGAAACAAAAGAAACGCACTTGATGATAAGAGCAGAAGTTGAGAGGTGGAAGCTTATTTCTTCTTACAAAACTTATTGAATGCCATGTCAGTATTTATTTCCATATGATTCATATTGATTTTCTGATCATATAATGTGACCTGTTTTGTCATATCCTGGTAGCTGAATAGTGTTCCTCAGGCTTTTTATTATTTTCTGTGGGTATTATATTTTTTCTTCTGCTGTAGATTTCATAATGTGGTATACTGGTAATAGGTGCTTGTCCTGTCTGAAATCATTCTTGATAAACAATACATATGAATCATCATTTTTCAACCTTGTTCTGAACCATTACAAAATTAATAGACTAATTAGTAACCTGGTAAACTATTATCATAACCATTTTAAAAAACCCAACCACTTTGGTGTGGCCAGAAATTGCTATTGAGATAACATCCATGACAGTCTTTTGCAATCCTCTGCCACATCCCAATACATGAAAGTTTCTCTGCTATGTGCTGAAGCACGCTCTTGTGGTGGGACCCAGAGTGCCAAATATGAAACAGTGACTCATGTTCCTCAGGATTCAGCAATCCTCTCCTTGAATATTTCACATAGCTGAATCACTAGTCAGCCCACCTAACTTGGGGCACTGGACTCTGTCTCTCTCCACCAAAGTCATGTGGAGTGGAAGCAGTCCTTCAAGAGCTATCCTAGTATAGGGATGCACCTGACCTGAACAGGGCCATATACTCAGGTGCTGGGCAGAGGCAGAGGAGCACTACTCCATCTTTAGTCTAGTTAAATTTCAACGGCTTTTTCTGCTCTTGCAGTGCTGGATATCCTCCTCCTGCTACAGATACCCAGCCCCTGCCCTGGCTTTTCTGATCTGTCTGGAATTTTAAATCTTCAGCCACACTGGTGTCTGCATTAGTGCAATGCCACAGAAGGATTTTTTAATACTGCCAAAGCAGGATGACAGCCACTGTGTTATGATCCTATATCCAGCTTCATCTTCAGTCTCTCCCCACTACCCAGGGTGTTAACCAGATTATATTTCTATCCATCTTGCGCAAGATGAATATTTCTAAACTGGCTGTCCCAGTCTTACAGTCTGCAGCACTTATCTGTGTCCGCAGCATGCATATTTTTATTTAGTCTCCCGTCCTTCAGGAATGATTTTTCTTTACCCTTCCCTAAGCAGCAGCCTCTCAAGAGGTGTCCTTCCTCACTACACCTTCTCAAATCCTCACCTTTAAATCTATGTGCAGGTAGACAAGGGGGAGCTTCCTCAGATGGGGACATGCTTCTACCAGCTTACAACTCTTCTGTGCACCTCTTGGTGCTGCAATTATTTTATGCCACACATTTTCTGTCTTAACAGCCCCATTGACTTTCCACGGGAACAGCAGCATCGGGTGCATGACAAAAGATGAGATTTGCCTCCGTCCTTGTACTCTCCTGCATCCCTCCAGGAGCAACTCCCTGTCCTGCTCAAGCCATCAAAAAAATGGCAGCTTTCTGACAATGTCCTTCGCCTGGCTATGGCGTGGGAGAGGAAGAGGTTTCACCTGCCTGTTGCTGAAAGTCTAGCACGCCTCAGTAGTGGCATCCCATGTGCTACGGGAAGTCTTCCTGCAGAGTTTTATAGTTTTTGCCATTTTTTTGCCAGCTGTCTTCTTGGTAGCAAATTGAGCAGGAAATTGCATTTTTTCGCATCCATGGTATTTAACCCATCAGGTTACAACTCTTTTTTTTTTATTTTCTGTGGGTTTTAAAAAAGTAAATAGTGTGTCTTTTCTCTACACAGGTAAAAAATCATCCTTTCTTAATATACCAGCTAGTTTTTCTCATGTAACCTGTCTTCCTCTTACTGTAACCAAAGAATTTATAGTATTTATACTGAAAAATCATGCAGCTAAACTTTCACAGCTTCCTTGCTTCCTTCCTTCTCTCCTTCCTTTCTCTTTGCCAAGTCAAAACATTCCTTGCCACCAGATCTCCATAGCAGTTTGTGTGCCCAAGTCCATGAATCCAGAGCTACTGCAGACACAACCAGGGTTGCTCACTTGTCCTCAGCTCTGCTCAAGCCTCCTGCAGCATGTGTCCTATCAGCCAGCCCCATGTGATACTCCCAGGTGTGACAATCACTGTACCTTTATTGGGTAATGTGTAGCTCTTTATACGTGCATACATTCTGTAAGAGGAAATAGTTTCTTTCGCAAAAGGAACACAAATGCTGTACATAATATCCATCGGCAGGTTCCCTGAAACTGATGACTGAGGCAGTGATGTCTCTCATATTTTGTGGTGGTGACACTAGCTAAACTTTGGCAAAGAAGACTGGAATTACTTGGCATGGGCAGTGCAGGGTGCATGGGGGGTTGGCAGGATCTTGTTCTAGCATACCAGTATATAAAAAATGAGCTGAGCACCTTCACATAGGAAAAGGAAAGGAAGTTGTGACACTGACAGCAGATGACCATCCACCTAGAGAGGCTTGGGCTGTTGCATAAGAAAAAAGTGCCACAGAGCTCCAGAGAAAATTACATCGACTCTGGATGGAATAAATCCTCACCCTTCCTAGTGAAATGGTTATCAAGCTCCAAAGCAAAGAGCATGCACATCTTCAGCTCCCAGGACTGATTTCCTCCTTTGCCTACCCAGAAATAAGGTTGTTTTATCATGAATTCTATCTTGAGTACTTCTTTCCATTGTGCTTGAGGAAGAAACCCATCTTTTTGTGAGTTTTCCACAGCATATGTTTAGTGGCATTAACTCCTCTTTTGTTTTTTTTTTCACAAGCTTACAAAAGATGATGTATATCCCTGTGGAAATGTATTACCAGGTCTGTATGGGCATACTTGCATGCCTGTGTCCTCTATCATCAGCACCTATGGGGTCAAAGATGGAGTCACTCCTTGACTGAAGCCTCTGATCTCAGCTTCCCCTGTTTGTGGAGCAGGCTGTCACAGCATAATCTGGAAATCTTCATGTTGGAGTCCATAAGAAAAAGCAAGAGGCAGAAAGAAAGGCTTATGTGGTGCAAAGCATCCTCCATATTCCCTAGAAAGCATGCACTGCTCACAGCAGGACTGCCATAGAGCAGAAGGCAGAATGACAGAATCACAGAATATGCTGAGTTGAAAGGGACCCACAAGGATCATTGAATCCAACTCTTACCCTTCATGGAACCATGCCCAGGAATCACACCATGTGCCTGAGAGCATCATCCAAACACTTCTTGAGCTCTGTCAGGCTTGGTGCTGTGACCACTTCCCTGGGGAACCTCTTCCAGTGCCCAGCCACCCTCTGGGTGAAGAACCTTTCCTAATTCCCAACCTGAACCTCTCCTGACACAACTTCAGGCCATTCCCTTGGGTCTTGTCACTGGTCACCACAGAGGAGAGATCAATGCCTGCCACTCCTCTTCCCCTCACAAGGAAGTTGTAACTGCAATGAGGTCTCCCCTCAGTCTCCTCCAGGCTGAACAGACCAAGTGACCTCAGACACTCCTCATATGGCTTCCCCTCAAGGCCCTTCACCATCTTCATTGTCCTCCTTTGGACACTCTCTAAGAGCTTAATATCTTTCTTACATTGTGCTGCCCAAAACTGCACACAATATTCAAGGTGAGGCCACCCCAGTGTAGAGCAGAACAGCGCAATCTCCTCCTTTGACTGGCTGGTGATGCTGTGCCTGATGCAACCCAGACATCAAATGCAAATGCAAAAAATTCAAAAGACATTTGCGGACTTTGTGGTGGGTCTCTGTCAAGTCTGGAAGGAAGGAAATAGGAAGAAAAATGAAACTTATATTTTTTTCCCCAGTTTTCTGCATTAGAGAGTGGACATTTCCATCTAAAGGAATTTACTTGTAAGTTTAATTTCTTCTCTCAACAGAATGTAAACCATGACCTGGTAAAAGGGTTTTTGCATGATGTCTGCTTCTCCTTCTTCCATTTCTTTTGGTAGATAAATCTTTCTCTACCCACAGTCCTGACGTTGAACATCCAAGATATATCTCCATGTGGCCACCAGCATTTGGATGCTCACATCAGCATAACGAAAGATTGCGGTAAGCATTATAACCTTCTAGTATTGAACGGGGAGAAAATAAAGATCAACAGGATAGCACAATACATACTTGGTGCAGGCTGGCCAAAAGGAGCTCAGAATCAAGGGCTGTGGAGGAGTTGAAGTGCCACCTGGGCTACCAACTCAATTACTCAGCAGAGCTGGAGAGAAAAGACATGACAGAGAAAATGGCATCAGTGTTTCTGAGTCATCAAAGGCTATCTGAGGAGAGAATAATCTCTTTTGGGACCTATTTTAAACGCTGCACATTGTGTACCCAGTGCTGACCAGAGGAAAAATAAATGGCATCAGTGCACTGAGGAAAAATTCCAGGTAAGCTTAGCTAATGTATAAATACATTCAGGGTACACATGGCATAACATTTTCCTTTTTTTAGACTGTAGGTTTATGTTGTGCTTGCACATCAATCTATTTGCATGTCAAAGTGCAATTGTGACACCAATATCACCAGGCCCCATTACCATCACAGAAATACAGAGGTAAATATGGGTTTTCTCCCCTGCAACTGAGACCTTAAGGATTATAGCTCAGCATCTGAGAGCAGGAGGACACTAGACATGTTTAACACCAAAGAAACATCTCTCATGGAGTTACAACATTGGTTTTAATGCTCTTAATTACAGACCCATCAGGCCCAGGAAGAAGGGTTTCATATCTTTCAATCAACTGAAGGAGCCTTCCTGACTGCAGCAGCGTCTTCAAGAAAGATATCCGAGCTGAGTGTGGCCTGAATGTGGTTGCTGGGAGAGCAGCACTGTATTATTCATAGGAATATGGCGGGTATGCAAACACCTGTTGAGTTTCCAAATTGCATTTGGCTTTTCCAAGAAGTAGTCCTGGCACTTTTTTTATTCAGAGAGGAATGGTACTCCCATAAAGCAGATCAAAGGGAGCTTAACCACTCACAGAAAAGATCCTTCCCTCCTTTGTGCCCTTTCAGCATAAGGAAAAGTGACAAACAAGTTCCCTCATTTCCCATGGCAAGGTAGGCAAAGCACGGTGCCTGACAGACACCATATCAAAGGGATGAGCCACGAGGTTCACATGAGCCACTGCTCCATGTCACAAGCACTGCTTGGCCTCCCTTCACCCCAGTAGCACTTGCTCACCAGGTATTATCTGGCAACAATTTACTTCCACTGGTTTCAATGCGAAATGCTAAGACATCCCCTTTCAAGAAGAAGTAAAAGGGCTCAAGTAAATAAAAGGGCCAAATTACCTTAACACACCAAGAATATGAAAGGATGAATTGAAAAGAGTCTGTGCGGCGTGCTGGGTTCTGTCATCAGACAACACCGCTGCTGGCAGTGAAAGGTCAAAGCAGCACCTTTAGGCTCAGAGAGACTGCTGAAAAGAAGCCTGGGACAATGGGACTCTCAGTGGGCCAAGTTTTGATGAGTATCAAGATCAAAATCTCCATATATGGGTGCTGTTTTATTTCCTCTTTTGAAGACAAATGCTGCTATTCAAAATCTTATTTTCTGCAATTGTTTAGAATAAAAAATGAAATGGAGAAGAAAAAGAGACTCCAAAGAAAGATTTTTTTGATATCAGAAGCAGACAGGGCAACATATATTTGTCCTGCAAGCATAGGCAGTCCAAAAGGTGATGGTCATCTCTGAGGCTTCCTGCAGGCACTCCTCCCAGGACAAGTCACCAGGAAACATTGTGAGATGAAGCTGGAAAAAGGGGACCAAATCCACCAGAAAGTCTTTATGGGACTGAGTCTTTATGTCTGATGCTGGGTCAGGTGTGGCAGCCATGGCCGAGGCTGCAGCTTCACAGGAGAACACATCCCACTGTGAATCCAAACCTTGTAAAGAGCACCCATATGAATAGCTGCTTCACCAGTAGGTAGACACTGGCACCAGGGAACCAGAAAAGCAGGGTAAGAGATTAATAGAAACATATCAAGTACAATTACATGCAAGTAGTTTGGTTTTTTTCCCCCTGAGTTTTCTCTTCTTCAATCTGCAGTAGAAAAAAATCTGAGATGTAATGGATGAAGCATAAAATAATGGATAAAGGAGAGTGGTTAATTTGTAGGGCGGCTTGAATTTTTAATCCTGTGCCCCAAAGAAACCACTGCCTAGGTAGCCAATTCCTATTTGGAGTGACTAATGAAGGCAGGAGTTATGACACAGACCCCCATAGCAGCCCCATCTATCTAAGCTACTGAATAAGCAGATGCTTTAGCCTTCTCCGCCCAGGAGGCTGAAATTCCCCTCATGAAGAGCCCTCCAACATTAATTGCAGAGACACAACCTGCCTTTTTATAAGACAAATTAATAATTTCCTTAATCCATCATCAGGAAATGGAAGGCTTTGATGCTTTAATTCCTTTCCTGTGACCATGGCAACAACAAAAAGAAGGGGGGTGTTAATTTTCTCATCCATGAGAATTTCGGCAAATAGCATGTTAGTCTTCTTTGCCTGGAGAGAAGTCCAGAGAATTATACAAAATTATACAAAAGGCAGGTAACAGAACTGGGTGTCTCAGACATAATGGGAGGATCATGGGAGGGAAGCCAGAGCTAGACTTTAGCAACCCCACTCTGGACAGAAAATGCAGAGGGACTGTAGCACCATGATTATTCAACCCAATCCTGTCATTCTTCAGGGAGAAAAAACAACTCACTACAGTGTTGTGCTGAGGGCATTGAAGCCTGCTGATGCTCAAAAAGGGAAACCTCTTAAAATTAGCATGGGTTGACCCACCTTCTCAAAAAAAAGAAACAGAAGAAGAGGACATGGTTCTTAGTCTGCAGTACAAGTAACTATAGCGCTAAAATTGGTTATTGCATAAAAGTGCAGCGTGTGTGTGCATGTGTGTGCATGCATGTGTGTGCCTGTATATAAACATGCATGTATGTCTCACATGTCCATACTGCACAGTCTAGCATATGGTTGCACACACACTACCAGTTGTGAAAGAAATTTCTAGCATCCACATGGCAAATCATTTTTATGTCATGCCTGACTTGCTGATGCATGAGTAAAACACTCTTACCCCTCCAAAACACTTGGCCTCATCCATACAGCCCCTAAAGAGAAGAGTTCAATCCATGTCACACCTTGTGCTGCTCAGGAGGATGATAGCCCTCACTGGCCAAAGCCATAAGCGAGGACACACTCACCAAAACACTGATTGCAGCACAGAGCTCTCACCATCTAACTCACTGGTATAGTCAAAACTTTCACTTTCTTTCCTTAGGACCACAAGCCCAACCCTTGCACCCGCAGCCCCACTTCTACAAATCCGCTGGGAGCAATCCAGGGCACACTCCTGAGGGGACTTGCTTTTACCACTGAGGTTTGCATATAAAAATGCTCACAGAGCATATACTAAATACAGCTCCACTGCCAGGGCTTCCACTGGTTACTCTGCAGGAAAGAGAAGCTGGATTCTTAGCATGTGAATCAGGCTATATGATCTGAGGGAGGCTGATTCATCCAAGTTTTACTTTGCTGGAACTGATAGAGCCAAAGCTTTTCCTAAGTGAAACTATCAAAGCAAGAATCTAATGCACATAATCCTCAAACTGAGTGCACTGTTCGGCTGAGAGGAGTCCATGTTCAGTTACTGTGAGAAGCCCCTGTCTCTTGAGGTCCTGGACTGACACACAGGCTGCTTGGTCTGCTTGGAGGAGATGCTTCCCCTGCACTTGCACTCTTTTGTACTTGGATGTACAATCTCTGCTTTTTAAACACACACTGCTGGCACACACTGGTCTTTCCAGCTGCTAAAGCACTGAAAGCACAATAAATGATGAATAACATCTGCTTTCACCAATATTAAATAATAAAAAAAAATCACTTTATGGTTGCTGAGGGAATACAATGTGATTACAGGTAGGCTCAGGAATATAATGCCAGGCTTTGAATGGACCAAGAAGTGTCTAAAGAGCACATCTATATTCAACACTGAGCATTCTCAGATCAGCTCTGTGAATGTCAGGCTTAGCTAGTGACAAAGGTTGGGACACTTCCCTTCTCTGGAGAGCTAACTTTGTTTGCTCAGTCTTTGATTGCCCATGGTGAGACTCAGCTGGTAGGCACCGTGAAGCTGAATTTTACTAGCTTTGTGAAGCACCCCTCTTGAAATAAGAGCCTGTGCAATTAAAGGAGAAGAGTGCCTTTGAAAGGCACTGAGCTTGTTTGGCTGCTCCTCAGGGTTTCCCCACCAATGGGACACCTCCCCAGGGATCATGTCCTACACAACTCTATGGTTTCTCCAGACAACTGCTGTCTGTTGCATTTTTCTGGATCATTAAAACCCACAGCAGTGCTTTGCCAACAGCACTGAGAAGTAGCAAACAGTTGCTGCAACGCTGTGTTTCATAAGGTGGGGGAAAAATTTCCAAAGAAAATTCTTCACCAGTCCTGAACTAATGTGAGTATTTCACATTGAAAAAAAGTTTATTTAAAAAATTTGCAACTCCCAGGAAACCAGAGATGCAGAAAGTCCCCTAGAATCATGAAGTTCAGAGGTAGTACTCTCAAATAGCATGCAACTTGAAACTCTCAAATAGCATGCAACTTGAAGAGGATTTTCTCTCAGAAATATGAACACTCATGTGATATTAAAATACCTGAAAGTGGTTTAGTGATTCTGACATTGTGAGCTGAACTTCCCACAACAGAATTACAATTAAATACATTCAACTTTCACTGCGTTCTTAATCTGCATTTCTTGAAGTACACGTGGACCCATGTAGCCTCCAGGGAACATTTATTCACCGAAGATGGCTGGTCAATAACTGATCCCATTTCAGCTTAGTACCTTGCATTTTGTACTATATTCCAACTCCAAAAGCCAGATGTAAAAGAGTACGCCTGTACCCTTCAACCAGTGCAATTCCCAAATGAAGACCAGTTTGAGCATCTCTACAAGTTATCATTTAGCTGAGATGCCTATTTCAAAATTCAGGGTGCCTACAGAAAATGGACAAGCAGGCCTTGGACACCCAGAATGCCTTGGGACAATCAACTGGAGTTAAGCATTAGAAATGCCCTCCGAATGCCTATAACACAGAGTGTGAGTCTGTTTAACACTGGGTTGTTTACAGTAAGGCCTCATAGCATTGTCATATTTTTGTGAACTGCAGAGAATGAGGGTATTCACAGAAGTCAGCGCCCTTCTGGGTAAAGCTGATGCACACTATAGTTTAAGGAAAATAAATGTTCTCAGGAGGATGCAGAGAAGCACAGATGAATATTTTGTTTACTGTTAGGGATATTAGTTTTAGTACATGTGTGTGTGTGGGCTTAGAGGATTAAGTATGATTGTGCATTGACAGCCAATACTATTTGCATTTTATCATGTGTAAATGATATTAACACAGAAGTGATGATGCAATGCGTAGCAAGTTTCATTATGCCTCATTAAAGCAGCTCTGCCTTGCAAGTGCAAATGTACTGGAAGGCTGACCTAAATGTAGAAGAAGCTGAATGCTGATCCTTATCTTAATGAACAAATACAATTAGCCAAGTGTAAGAGTGTCAGGTATTGAAATGATCCTCTATAATACCTTCTTTCTTTTATTTCTCTGTGATGAGCATCTCCTGATGCTATCAGAGTAGCATCTCATCACAGCACCTGGCAAAAACTACCTGAGGGTCCATGAAGCATCATATCTGGGCAGTCAGTCCAGGCCCAGGGTAACCAGCCAGTTCTCCTGCAGTTGGATTTCCTCAAATGTACACTTAGCCTCTCAGGACATCCTGGGGAAGGTTTCTATTTCATGCCTTTCAGCTTTCTTGACTTCTCAAACTGTGGAGAAAGCCTCAATCCCCTCTACCAGAATTGGTGTCCCTCATGATGATTGTTCCACTGGCAAATTACAATAATGGAGATGTGAATGAAGGGGCTTCAGGGGATCTTTGTCACCGTTTGGTGAACTCTTTTGACAAAATGTGGCAAGGACAATGACATCCTTTCTTCATTTTGAATGCCTAATCTCCTTTGATTTGCAGTATCTACTGCAATAAGCCAAAGACTTTCATCTTTCATGGAGACGCTATTGATAAGCTGGCCTCCTGCCCTCTGGAGTGAAGTTTCTGCCTGGAAAAAGAGAGGGGAATAACAGATTTCCATTGATGGAATGCTTAAAAAACACGTTACACATAATCATAGAACAGTTTGAGTTGTAAGTGACCATTAAAGGCTATCTAGAGACATCTTCAACCAGATCAGGTTGCTCAGAGTCCTATCCAACCTGATCCTGAATGTTTCTAAGGATAGGGCATCCACCATTGCCCTCTATGGGCAACCTGTTCCAGAGTTTCACCACCTTCACTGTAAAAAACTTCTTCCTTCCACCTAGTCTGAATCTACCCTTTTTCATTTTAAAGCCACTGCTCCTTGTTCTGTCACAACAGACCCTACTAATGTGTTTGTCCCCATCTTTCTTAAAACTCCATTGAAGTATCAAAAAATCACAGTAAGGTTTCCTTAGGGCCTTCTCTTCTTTAGACAGGGTAAAACCAACTCTCTCAGTCTGTCTTAATAGGAGAGGTGCTCCAGTTATGTTTTCATCTTTTTGGCCTTCCTCTGGATACACTTTAGCAGGTCCATGTGCTTTATATGTTGGAGGCCCCAGGGCTGGACACAGGGCTCCAGGTGAGGTCTCAGTGGCATGGAGCAGAGGGGGAGAATCATGCTGGCCACTCTTCTTTTAATGCAACCCAGGATATGGTTGGCTTTCAGGGCTGTGAGCACTCATTTCCAGCTCATGTCCAGCCTCTCATCCACCAGCAACCCCAACTCCTCCTTGGCAGGGATACTCTCAATCTCTTCATCCGCTAGACTGTATTGATACTGGGGGTTGTCCCAACCCACATGCAGGACCCTGCACTTGGCCTTGTTGAACCTCACTAGGTTCCTCAGGGCCCACTTTTCAAGTTTCTCCGGGCCCCTCTGGATGGCATCCACCCTTCAGGTATATAGACTGCAACACAGAGCCTGGTGGTGTGTGCAAAGTTGCTCAGGATATGCTCAATCCCTTCATCTGTCATTGATGAAGGTACTCAACAGCACTGTGCCCCATATGGATCCCTGAGGGACACCCTAGTCACTGACCTTCATCAGGACACTGAACCATTGGCCTCTACCCTCTGGATGCGACTGTATGCTAACCAATTCCTCATCAACCAAACAGTCCACCCACCAAATTCAAGTTAGAGAGAAGGATGTTGTGGGGGACCATGTCAAAGGTTTACAGCTTCAGAGATGTCCACTGATGTGATCACTCCATTGTAGAGGGCCACTCAGCTGGTTAGACAGGACCTGCCCTTGGTGAAGCCATGCTGGCTGTCTGGAATCACCTCCCTGTCCTCCATGTGCCTCAGCACAGCACCTAGGAGGATCTGTTCCATGATCTCCCCAGGTACAGAGGTGAGGATGAAAGGTTGGTCCCAGGTTGCTTCTTTCTACACTTTTTAAAAATTGGTGATATAATTTCCTTATTTCCAGTCACTGGGGTCTTCACTGGACTGCCATGACTCTTCATGTATCATGGAGAGATATAGGGCTATATGGAGAGATATATGGATTTGTATAATTGTACCACTGAGTACAAGTTATGAGTTGATGCTGCTCCAGACTTGACACCACTGATTAATAGGCACCATGTGCAACACATTTATATTTTGGGACACAGGGACTTCTTCCCCCTCAGTTAAGGCAGGGGACATTTTGCTTCATCAGAGCAATGGAAATTTGAATCTTTGTGTGATTCTGCATCAAAGAGACATCTGGGACTGTCTGGGCTTTTCCAGGCAAAGAGCTGCATCAGAATTGATTGGCCAGACAATTTCAAATTAGTATTCACAGAGTGCAATGATTAAGGCTACGTGTGGATGCTTTTTTCTAAAGTCTTCTAAAGTTTTCAAAGCAACAAAAAAATTGTCTTACCTGGTTATGCAATTATATAAGCACATCCTGCTTGATCAAGCCTCTCTCCCCAGCATTTTTTCAAACAGGCAAGTCATTTCATCTGGATTTGAAAACTGATTTAACTAGAGAATTTAAGGTTACATTTGGGAGAGGTTTGGGCACTGAAATCCCTGACTCTTAAGTGATCTGGCATCCAGCAGCTCATGAAGTACACTCGGACTCCCTGCGTGATTGATGGCAGTAGTTGGGTGCTTCAAGACCTGAATGCAACAGAGTTGGCAGGATACAGTGGGATCTTCTTGAAGGGAGCACACAGCTGCTTACAGTCAAGCAACAGGAAAAGTGGAGGACAAGGGTGTATCTGCAATTCACTCTTGCACTAAAAGCCCCTTGAGGCTGGAGTGAGGCAATCCTGTCTGCCTGAGATCCATTGTCTGGAATCTTCTCCTGGAGATTGGTACCTACGCCCTTTCTTTCAAAAGACTCCACACAGATCAGTCTTTTAAAAACAAAGCAGGAAGAAGAAAAGGTGGTGATAGCTTTTATTATATATTATATAATGCCTTGGTATTCAAAGTATATGCTGAGGAAGTGGGAGGCCCAGGTTCCCCTCCCGCCTCAGCCCCAGGGGCCCAAACCCACATCTCCCACATGCCATGAGAGCGCCCCAACAACCAGGCTGGAGGCTATCTTGGGCGGAGGAGCCTCCTCCACCCCTGCTTTGAAACTGCCACACTCCAGCCAGGAATTTCATACTCAGGAGGGTGGAGGGGGATGTGGGAGAGAGCAAGGAGAGAGCATGTGCCTGATGCCAAAACGCCACTCTGAGGTCCGTCCCCAGGGAGGGGGGAGCCCCGGGCTGCCTCCCCATTCCCGACAGTTTTTATCCCAGGAGATTTAAACGCTGACTGTGGGTTCTGGCATCCAAATTCCTCGTCTCCTTGGCATTGTAACTCTACAGAAGACTTTTCAGCAAGGTGGCACTGAGATGGGAGGAGAGAGTCTCTCCCCCAGGCATCCTTGCCCCTGAGGGAACCTTCCAGGGAGGCAGCAGCCTTCTTTGCCCCTCTCCCACTTGCTCTGAGGGTGCTCACGTGTGCAGTCTTTTGCAGCTGCAGCTGTCATGACGCTGCATGGGGAGGTTCCAGGTGCAACTACCAGGGCCCACCAAACCCCTAAACAAGTAAAATCCTTGTTTACTCCATGCCAGGGAGGCTTTGGCAGGCATGAGGCACTAGGCTGCCCAGTTCTGGGAGCTCTGGAGACCCCAAGGAGCTCTGGGCAGTTGGGTGAGCTCCAAGGTAAAGAGTCAAGTGTTTCAAGGGTTTCCAGGCAATTACAGGGTTAAGTGGCAGTACAGTCAAGTTTTACAGACAAACTGCCTGAACAAACGGATTTCAATTCAGTTTTGGTTTTGATCTTACCTACAGCAGAGGAGGTTTCTGTCTTTCCAAGAGGGCATGCTGGGTGGCAGATAGGGAATTAATGTCCCCTCCCTGATGTTACGACAATAAATCAGCTCCTCACTAAAACTCAGGATTAAGGGTCGTCCAGAGAAATCAAAGCGGGAAAATCAAGTGCTTTCCTCAACTTCAAGGCAATGGATTAGAGAAGAGGGACACACTCATCTTGAATCACTCACATATGATATGATTTGGTGTTAAAACTCTAGCACAGCTGATACTTCTCACAGTCT
>JAOXXN010000001.1:41924153-41945612 GCA_026770055.1 Myrmophylax atrothorax | reverse complement strand
AATTAAAAAAAATGCACCATAGCTCCTTTGTTTCATGTGCCTGACACAACCCACCAGCCATACGTCAGGCATCAGATTCAGATCTTAGAGTGACCAGGTAATACACACCCTCTTGGCTGCAACACAGCAATTTAAGCTACATGAACTGGGAGTGTATTCTCTGGCTGCAGTGAACGCAGAAACTTAAGACAGTATTCCAGAGCCCTTGTATTAGGAGCTTTATTGATTCTATGAAAAGCTTGGTCTATACAAAGACTCACTGCCCATATGTTGCAGGAGGAGCAGCTGCAGTTCTCTGGGCACAGAGAACATCCCATCCAGAGCAGAGGTCCACATCGTAGTTATGGTGCTCAGGGAAACAGCTTCCTTGAGGAAGCAGGAGAAGCAGGTTTGCTTTGGTGGAGCTGCCCAACATGTAAAGCACTGACTGCAAACAGCAAACCTGTGCCATGGGAGCTGCAGCCTGGGCCACCACCACCCCACTGGAGCAAGAGAACAGGAGCAAACACAAGCAAATGAATTCCCAAATACACTGATGCAAGTGCCCTTATGCAAGCCCCAGCTCCTCCTGGTGTTTCTACTGACAATTGTTGAATAAAATGCATAAATACCTGGAATCGGGACGTGAATCTGGGACTTTCCCTTGTCCCAGTGCAAACAATCCCTCATGTCATTCACTCATGGTGAATATTCCCATCAAAGACATCCACAGTATTGTTTCAGTGATGCAAGCAGATGGAAAGACTCAAGCAGCTCAGGTTAAGAGAAGCCTACAACACCCATCGCCCACTTCTCAATAACATACATGCTCTAACAAAACAGATTATCCCATGCAGGAGAGGGACGAGAGCTCTGGTGCAGCTTTTAACTCAGACATGTTTAAAGAAAGCAGGTATGATCCCTGTACCCTGCCTTGAGACCCTCCAGCACCTTAAAAAGTAGGATGTGCCCTTGGCTCCTGAATGGCAGTGGGATTATCTCCAATTTCTTCTCAAGGTTATTATACTTTCAGCATGTGCTGGATCTGTGGCTAAGATCCACAGGGAATTTTGTATCTCAACAGATGAAGCTATCAATTCCAGGCAAGTTTGGGAGTTAAGTGGTGCCAAGGTGCAGACAGTGGAAACCCCATTTCATACATCAAACTATGGCCCTGATTTTCTGTACATTAATACTCCCCCAAATCCATGAACCAGCTCTAAATGCCGAGTGTATGAAATTCACACTTGTTTTGTGGGCAAATTCCTAAAACACATCTTTGGCTTTGCTACTTAGCAACTCTCTTTCAGGTAAGGAGAAAAATGTCCCTCATCCACTTCTAGCAGAGATTTGCTGCACACGAATTTCGCAAGTGCTTGCTCCAGGAGGATACTGCATATACCACAAGTGACTGAGACAACCTAAGGCAAATTCATTTAGAAGCAACTAAGATAGCTGCAGGGTGGTTGTGTGGTAGACTTTTGACAAAAATATGAGAAATTCTTAACACATATTCCATGTTATAAAAGGACAGATAACAATTCATATTGCACCACATCCTCGAAGTTGCTGCACTGGGGGATTATTGACAAACACACAATTCATCCCCTACTAAAAACCTGCATCAAAATAGCACACTGAAGTATTTGAGACAGTTGGTAGACATATGGAGAAATTCTGCAGAGTTTTCAGAAACACTTTTAAAGTGTCTCAATAAACTAAGCAACAAACTCATCAGACAGAAGTACGAGACTGAGAGATGACACTGGATTTTGGATTTGTGCTCCTAACCTACCTCACTGCTGTGTCCCTTAACCTTCCACCTTTTGGCTGTCCAGTCCACTGAGCTTGCTAGCTGCTTGAGGCAGAGACCATACCCTGCCTGCTTTGGTGCAACTGCAGTGGTTCTTCTGTCACGATTTTTGAAAATCTATTTGCAATACATTTTAGCAATTGATGCAGAAAGCTTGATAATGTGATCTGAGAGATTTCAGACTGAAGATGACTGGAAAAACCAAGCTGGCATCTATTACTCTGTGTTATACCTCCAAGTGGAGGATTTTCAGCTCCTAGGGTTAGCAATGCTACCGAAATGTGTTTGGAGATTGCAGACATGACCTGACTTAGCTCCACCCAGCATTTCTGCCTTCAAGCACACATCTGCAATGTCAAGAGACTTCTGCATGCTTCTGAGAAATGTCTTTTATTGTATAACAGCAGTTGTCACGTGAACATTCACAAAAGAAGTCATTCCATAGCAATACCAAACTCAAATTATTACACAAATGCAAGAACTGAAACAAAACCAGAGCTAAAATGAGGAAAAAGCAGTGCACTGTTACACAATGTAAAACATACACAGAAAGCTGAATTCTTCTGCTGAAGGGTCAGATGCTCATCACCATCACAAGAAGTGATTTTGACTCTTTCTTCCCTCCTCCAAAACAAGAGGCAAACTTTAAAGTGAGATATTTCAAAGATAGTCGCTTTTGTTCTGTACTCATTATTGTTCTGTACTCTGCAATCTTATTTCACACATGAATTGGGAAGGCTAAAAGAACCTGCAGCCAGCATTACTGAGGTTGGTCAGAAGGTCCTCCCTCTTCCAAAGGGCAATACGAATGCTATCACAGAAGATTATGCCCATCTGGCAAATGGTTCAGTTCACCGAAGAGAATTTTGTCCTTAAAATAAGCAAATAAGCAAAACATGAAATAACCTATTCTGGTTAACTGTGTTGGCTTTGAAAATACCAACATGTTTTGTTGGCTCTCAGAGGCCTTTTGAGAAGAGGTGGAGCAAAGATATTACAAAACAAAAGTCCAAAAAACAATTTTTGAGATCAGAAGTATAGGCTGTTCCTAGGCTTTTACACTAAAGAAACAATTGTTCTGTAACTGATGATTTTCCGTATTACTGTATAAAATTATATTTATTAGAAAAAAGGCTCTGGAATACTTTAAGGCACCTGATGGTGAAGAAATATTTTAAAGGCTTAAATAACTCAGAAGACACAGTTCTTTTTCCAAGATTCCCAGGAAGTAATGTTACTTACAGCAACCTGCTTTGCTATTTCCAAATAAAGCAGAACATTTTTCAAAGTGGAAATTTAAATCTATTAAAATTTTTCTTTATAAGGAAACATAAAGCACCTTGCCAGAAAGATAATTTATTCATTTAACAGACCAAGACTTTCACCACAGGAAGGCCTTTTTCATCCCTTTTCTGAGTTTTGCCATTCAGGTACATTGCACCTTTTGACTCAGCTGAAATGAAATGGTTCAGTCAATCTTAATCGACAACTGAGCAAAACAACTACCAACAACAATACCAACAAAAGAATCTAAAAGACAATTTCCTCACTAAAATATTTTTGTTACTTTAAATCAGAACGATGATATAATGCCAATGACAGACACGAATGACTCGCTATCAGTTGTTCTACTCAGCAATTTAGGGGTTTCAGGTGCGATTTTGTAAAAAATCTGTTTTGTCTTATATTGATATTTGATACCTTCAGCTAGTAGTGCCTTGCCAAAATATGTGAAGAGGCAGAATCAGCATTTTCAGAGATACCTAGCATTTTTGTGCACATTCAAAAAGCTACAGTATCAAATTAACTCCAGCTTAGAGACTGATAGCTAGATCTGTCAGGGTCTCATACCAGTGAGTCTGCAGCAGCCCATGTTTTGGAGCTCTGCTCTGAAATATAACTTACCACAGACTCATTTCAGAGCAGAAATGAACTAAAACTGTAATTACCCTTGGTTTACACATGCATATCTCCTTGGTTCTGATAAAAAAAATATAAACTCCAGGTACGTATGGCCAGGAGAACATACTGTTCTCTCAGTATTTAAAAGTCTCTGTATTACTCTCTTGTAAGAACTATTTAGAAATAAAAAGAAGTCACTTTTGTAAAACACTATTAGACTGAATACACCCACACTGCTTAAAAAAAGAAGATAAACAAATGAGCTCGAGCTCCTGACTCCATGCACTGCCTTACTGGTCAGCTCACCCTGGCTCTGTTTTGCACAACTACAACCAGGTCTCTCCAAGGCAAAGCTTGAGCAGAGTTTGGACATGGATCCAGGGACCCTTGCCATAAAGGCAGTTACAGACAAGGCCCTGTGAGGTTGAACTTTCTTCATGCTACACAGTTCTCCAGCACTATCCCACATGACTTTACACACTGAAGCACTTTACATCTTCATGTACCGGTGCAATGAAGTGCAGAACAGCCCTATCTTTACTTCAGACAACTTTAATGGCAAAGAAAATCACAACAAAACACAAGAGATGATAATTGTGTGCTAGGACCATAAGTGGACTGCATGAGCCCAGAGAAGACGAAGGGCCAGCAGTACAGAAAAGTGAATGTGGTTGGTGTCCTCTAAGAAGGATTAGCCATAAACACTTGTTGCATGAGCCCATCTGTGCCACCTGGCTTCGGGGACTGGTAGCTGTCCTTCATTGTCGGATACTTATCACTAGATGCAGCACAAGCCTTGTGCCACACATCACTATGTGAAGTTCAGTTCCACTGATCTCAGTGGAATGTGGTACAGTCTAAGCCGCTATACAATGCAAAAGGTGTTAGGACTTGACAAATAAAGACCGGGGGCAAGAGCATCTCATTTTGTAACTTCCTGCTAATGATGCAAGGAGATGTTACCAACAAAACCAAATATCCCATGTTTGTTCCACCGCCTCCAAAGTGCCCCTGTGCCCTTCTGCCTGGCTGGTGGCACTGAAGGCAGGATCCCCTCTCTCCTGGGATCTCACAGCAGGACAGCAGGCTCCAGTGCAGGGAAGATGCTGCAACATGAGAATGAGGATTGTGCCACCTTTCACCATGGGGCTGGGTCCTGAGCAGGAAAAAGTCCTTGCACATGAGCGACTGTGCTGAGGCACAGGCTTTGGCATGAATTTACTATCAGTAAGGAGAGATTAACTTTGTATTTGACTCAAATTATTTTCTGGTAGAACTGCTTGAAATGAGCAACATTTGTGTTTGTCTTACTTTCAGACCACTGGGTGAACATTGGGTAAATAACATTTGTTTGGCATTACAAAGGTAATAGCAAGCATCTTCAGTCTTTTTAAAAAAGCACAATGTTTTTCATGTCCTGAAAAGATCTGTTGCCTTTTAGTCTCTCCTGTGCCCTTTTAAATAGCAAGATGAATAGATGCATTTTCTACTGGACCTCAAAGAGTAGCTCACTAAAGCTGAAAAAATCTGAAGCAGCACAGCACTTCCTTGATTTATATTTTAAACATGGGAATAGTGCCTTTGTGTTAAAGTGTTTTTCTGAATCAGGACATAACTTATGAATATGGAACCCCTCTCTCTCATTGCATTCCTCTCACTATCAGCAACAGCCATTCAAAACTACAGGCTGTACTTTCCTACCTATTCTGGCAGGAATGGTAACTTCAAACAGCTTAAGTTCAACAAAACCCCTGATGCAAAACTTTAAACATACTACGGTTACGTATTTTTAACATACATTTAATGAATTTGTTGTGTACCCTGCAGTTACAGCTTTGGCTTGAAGGCACAAATATTAAGGCACAATAAATGCAAATAATGTATACATTTCAATGTGTTGTGTTGAAGATAACTTTGTACTACACGGTATTTAGGTATAATGACATGTCATTCAAACGTTTCCTCAAGTTATTTTAATACCTTTTTTTCTTTGATAACCTGGATAAAAACAGGAATGTATGTTAACTTCTTTAAGTATTTCTTCAGTGCAAATGTGGTAATTTTCTTCTAAAGTACAGAAGATAGATTTTTCAGCACTTGGATCTTAGCAAAATAAAAACTAATATTTACACTCATCTTGAACAGCATCATTTGAACTATTTATCAAAAAATAAGTATAGAGTACTTTTTTGCTATCAAAAAGAAAAAGTATTTTTGGCTTCTTCAAGTCTTTTTTTTCTAGCAACCTGCATAGCTACTTACGACACGTAGAAAGACAGTTGCTCTAAACAACTAAGTTGCACACTTCCAAATCTGCTGTTTAGACACAGTTGTCACACTGAAGTGACACTGAAAAAATTTTGGTTTTGCTTGCTCTCAAAATATTTCTTAAAGAAAAAAAAGGACACATTCCAATTATTTTAATAAGCTCCAAATAGGAATACTAGACTTGTTAGGTGTCCTGCACCTGTTTAAATAAAAGAGATCTCTACCACATAACAAAAACTGAATCTGCCTAATTTCCTTAGCAATACAAACATAATTATTTGGAAAGAAAAACATATTGCACTGAAATGAAAGAAACAGGGACAGTAAAAATTTTCTTCTCGGTTTTAAATAGGAAGGATGTCCAGTGCAAAGAATCGCCCACCCCTCTCCTCATCCGCGACACTTGCAAACATTGCCGCTGAGTTTAGATGATCTCAGGTTTACATTCTGTAGAAAACAGTTAAGGCTACTAGGAATCACAGTGCAGTTTCAGTTATGTGTAATCCTGAGGAAGAATCCACGGAGGAGTCTGTGGCAAGATGACCATTCTGAACAACTTCTGGGTAATTCTTACTGAAGTACACCTAGGAAAAATATTAGATTCTGTAAGCAACTTTGCACCAAACACCTTATAGCTTCCAACAAAACTTGTGAAGATAAATACAGTAGAGTTAAATATGTATCCTTAAAAAATCCCATCAGGAACTTCAGGTTAGTGGCCTTCAGTAACTTTATGTCACTGAAAAATTAGTACAATTACTATATGATCTTACATTGTAACAAAACATATGAAAAATCCCACACAACCTGTAGATCCCTTCAAACGTTGTTAATTCAGATAAATAGATATGTTTCATCACTTTACTTTAAACTGATAAGTAAAATCATTTTACTAGCTCAAAACATGGAGATAAATTAAAAACAGGATGACAAAGAAGCTGTGAAATCTTGCGTCTGCACAAGGGTTTCTCATTTTCACACATAAAATGAACACAATGGATTTGGATGTTAAAATCAGGTTGTAATCCCTATATTTTACAAACTATGATTGACAACCATTGAAACTTCGAAGTATATGTATGAAATATCCCAGCGTTTAATTTGTGCTGCAGAGCAGTTATAGGGCCTATAGAAATGTGATCTCTGGATAGCGAACCACAATAATGAAAGAAGAAGCAAAAGCTTTAACAATGACTCAACCAAGCAACTTCTCTAAAACGTAAGATGATACCAAATAATAGGACAGTTCTTTGCCAAGCCTTTGAGTTCCTGAATTCTACCAATTTCCAGCTCAACTAGAAGAGATACAGGTTTCCTGATAAATGTATAATCAGAACATAAAGGAAATGAAATGCTGTCAAGTTTCACTGTTCCACAATCATCAGTTTTTAGCAGCTGTATCATATCTCTGTTCCTTGACAGATGCGCATAACAAAATGAAATAATGTCAAGACTTGTGTGCTCTTATCTGAAAATGTGTTTGGGTGAAAAAGGACTTCAAATGCAATTTTTTTTTTTCAAAGAAGAATGTGAAAAGTTCTGTTTGAGTCTTTAAAAAACAGAAAATGCACTATCTTTCTGAAGCTGACACGTGTCACAAGTTAGGTATAGTCAGACTGCTTTGACTACAGCTTATGAAACATTTCTGCAATTTATATTTCAGAGTGTTGTCAACAAAGTTCAGTTTGTTTGATAATAATGTCCTTTTCATATACATGAATACAAGTGTAAGACACCCAGGGTGAAAAAGAAATAGTCATTCTATAAAAACATTCCTGTTAAGTACTGCTATCATCTTTTGTGCCCACATGCTAACACAGGGTATATGCATCTTTACAAGCTTCAAAGAATATTAAAGCCTGAATTGAATCAACAGTAGTCCTGTTAAGAGGCATTCTTCAGTAACCAGTCACAATCTGATGGAATTGAACAAAGTTAATGAGGCTGCTGCCTGCACACATGCTGCAGACAGCAGCCCCAGTTGTGTATTTTCATCCTATTCCTGGTTTAAAACATAAAACTTTGGCATACTTTTAATGCAGCTTTTCAATGTGATTTTTTCTTAATGGAAAGCTAATGGAAAACCTTGGCACATTACTAGAGATGTAATGAAATGGCAGCTGCTTTTCAACTGTCTCATTGCAATTCTTCCCCTGAGCCCAATCCCTCAAGATATTAAATGTCCAAGTCTTTTACAAAAGTTTCTTCCACTGCCAACAGAGCTGCAACCTTTTTAAAAGTAATCACTGAGGTGAGATAACACCTAGTATTGTAATATTTACGCATCTGTCATAGCTTTAAAATAAAATAAAACAACTCTTATTTTTCCCTCAAATTACTTAAAACGCGACTGATGGAAACTCAGCCCTATCCTGATGGCACTAAAGCCTGCAGAAAACCCTCTCAACACTGCCAAGAGTGGGGAGAACACACCAACTTCTCTTTATCTGAATAATCTAGCACTTTTATTTTTTTCTTTTTTAACTGCTCAAAGACTATTTCTTACTTTCCCACAGAACATTCTCCTAGTAGCTTCCTGTAAACTGAGCAAAGATAAAACAGCCTCACAGTGTCAAGCACAACTCAACTGCCATCAGGCTTACGGGCTAGTTAATATATACTCAGTGGTCTCCAATATGAGCTGTGCCTATGTTGTTTTCTTTGACATATGCACAAAAAATGGGGAGACTGAGCAACTGAGAGAGACATACAAATACCAATGTACAATGACGTTGGATCAATGCAGAAGCCTGAGCTAAGGCTGCAGTAACAGCTCCAGCTTGCAATGCTTAGCTAAGATGCCCATGAGATTTTTCATTTAAATTAAGTTCTTTAAATATGTCCAAGTTAGTCTTCCAATTTAAGATGTATAATCTCTCTTCATTTGCATTTAAAGAATATATGCAGAATCCATACTGTTCCAGAAAATGCATTTAAAGTCTCACTTTACTGAAGGAAGTTCTTGGTACAAGTTTGTTTTGTACAGGTCCAAATTGCAATAAATCAAGATTCACATTCAAAATGTAATAAATTAAATAATCATTGCCAAAGCACAGCCACATTTCAAAGCATTTTACTTAGCAACCCCCTGTAATGCCTTTTGAAAAGCGCGTATATATGTGTCATATTACCGTATCTTTTTACGTGCAGCACACTGTTTTCTAAAAACAGAAAAAAAGCTGTTTGTAAAAACAGGTCTTAGTAACCACAGTAGGAATGTAGGAGACCAACAGCAATGCATGAAACAGACTTAGTAGTTTAAAAAGAAAAGCCACTGGAATCAGCTCTTCTGACTAAGCAAGTTCCCTAAAAGTATGCACGAAGCACAAGGGACAGCAACAACAAAACCCCTGAATTGTCCAAGTCCTTCAAACAGAAAGAACTGTAACTCTGCTTCTGGGTAGCTGCTGACTGGAGATGCAGTCTCTCGATTCCCATATTTTTGGGCTGAGTGTGGATAAGCACCATGCTTTGCATTCTTGGCAGATGCTAAAGCTTGTATCTGCCTTCTAGCCTGGGAGTTAGCAAACTTTTTCATCAAACCACATTTCAGCAAAGGCTGGTTCCTGGATCTCTTCCCTTCCTGTACAAAATCACATAACATTGATGTGGTAACTGCAGATGACTATATGGGCAAGTAACGTCAAGCAATTATTTTTATACCTTTTGAATTTTCTTTGAATGCAATTGTGCAGTTGGGAAGGGCTGCAGGGAGGGAAGGAGAGACAGCATGACATGGCTAAATTTCTACAGATGACAGCTGGATAGCCTTACCTCTTCCTTTCCAAGGATAAAGCCTTAAGAAGCTGGCCTTCACTTTGCAGAAAAACAACGGTCATACAAATTTGAAGCTCTCCTTTTAAACATCACTTACATAACCTCCAGATTGTCATAAACATACCATAAAAAACATGGCTGACCCATTTCTTTCTAATAATAAAATATATGAAGCTACACTGCAGCAATGGAGAAGCACAGCAGGACTCAAAAATTAGCTTTGTTCAGGACAAAGCTGTTTCCTCAGTTCTGTCATACAAGAATTTGTAGTGTACACTCTTATCTACAATGCTTCACCTGAAAAACTCCTTTAAAAATTCTGAGAATATGAAAAGACACAGAAATCTCTTCTATAATCTTCAAAAAGTCCAGTAAAATAGGATCCAGACACAAGCATGTAGCCTCCATGACAGCACAACTTTTTGGTTTTTTCCAACTCGCTGGAAATCCACTAATTTTTTACTGGAAAATAGTCAGGCATCTGACATTTTGTTTCTTGCCTTTGTGTGTTCCCCGTCTTCTGGTGTTTGTTTGCCCAGGCAATAGTCTGGACTCTGTTCCCCTAGCTCTCCTACACACATTGAGCATTTTGAGGAAAGGAAAGCATAAAGGTTAAAGACCTTTGCCTCTTGTCTCTAAAAGGCTCTCTTAGCTTACTACAGGCTAAATACCAGTGCCTCACTTGAATGCTGAAGTACAGTTACATGAATATGGAAGGAAGCTGCTGCCAAATTGAGCACTGCCACTCTTAACTGAAGCAATGCTGAAACTTCATTGACACTGAGAAAATTAAGATCTTGCTCTGGACATCCTGTGTGGTAAATTATCAGGAAAAAAGAAAGCAAGCCAAAGTCAAAGAGTTCTTCAATCACAGGTCATTTTTTTATCTTCTTATCTCTGCTTCAGCTTTCCATCTGAAAAGTGGAGATGATATAGCCTCACCTCAGAGGCATATTATGAAAATTAATCCATTGATGTCTCTTAAACACTTTGATTGCCAGAGGAATGCTCACAATTACATTAATAATTCTGTACTCAGAGTAGGATTTGAACAGTAAGCAGTAAATCAGGCACAGAGCCTTGTAGGGAACAAGGAGGCAACAAAACATTCAACAGCTGTTTCTTAATTGAGCCCTGCTCATCCTATGTGCAGAACAGAGCAAGGGTACAAGGATGAAGTAGGAGAATACACAACAGTAGGAATGTGATCACACCCCTAGACCATAATGTAATGCACAGGTACTGAACCCCAACTAAAATATGATGGGCCCTTTTAAAAAAAAACATGTAACAGATAAATGTCGGACTCTGCAGTCCGAGCATGCTTGTTTACAGGAAGTTCTTTTAGAATCAATGCCCAGTAGAGGTATGTCATATATTATTTACACTTCCTGTTCTGTGTACATACAAAAGGATGCAAGAAATCCAAACAATCTTTCAACTCACGGTATATAAATACTCTTATCATTTGGAAGTCTGTGTATATCCCACTGAAAATTATGGTTTTGCTTTGCAAAACTGACAGATTCTTTTTAATGGAAGGCTTACTGTAACACTCAATATGCTAACTTGAGATAAACTACAGAGACAAACTTAATTCTCTCTTCTAAAATTACCCGTTTTGCTGTTTCAATCAGAGAAGCCGCTTCAGTCTTGCCCACTTGTTGCACCATGTTATAAAACAAGCTGTCTTGCTCTTGCAGCAAAATGTAAGGTTCACCATATTCTTTCAGTCTTCCTGCGTCTAAAACCTGTTAAATCAGCAGAAACCAATGTGTTAACATAAGAAAATTAAAAATTAAATGTTAAGAGTTTAAAAACCAAATGTAGGTAACTACAAGCAAGGGGGAAATGTATGCAATTTAGTGCTAAGATGAATTTTGTACCCTGAAAATGAAGTATGCCCTCTTCAAACTAGTAAAGCACTTTCTCAGTTTACAGACCTGTACAATTTTAGAGTGCCCTACAGCCATTCCACCTATAGAAATCCAATGTAAAGTTATGCAGAATATGGAAATACAATGTTTGTGCAGCCAACAAAGCAGATTATAAGATTCATTGTGTAAGAAGGAAACAAAGAGGTCCAAAATGGTCTCTGAAGTAAACAGCTGTGGGTAAAAACCACGCAATAACCACCAAGACGGTTAAGGGAGACTAAGTAGGTCTTTTGAATTAGAGGAGGTGAAGATGTAATTAAAGAAAATGAGGGTGTTGCTGAAAAGATAAACAATTTCTTGCATCAGTTTTTGCCAACTATGTATTAGTAAGATCCTTAAGCCTGAAACTATTCTCGCTATATAGAAAGAAATGAGACGCCACCATGGGCATAGGTACCCAGAAACAGGGGAAGGGAGAAAGAAAAAAAACCCAGAGAAATTAAAAAGGCATTAAGGCAGCAAACCACAGAGGATATACACAGTCAAAAACATCTGAAAAAAATAGGAATAAGCTGATTGAACCTCTAAGAAAATATTCTCATACAAATATTGCACTTACATTTTAAAAAGTCTTACAGATTAATTCAGGGAACTTTTAGACGCATACATATTTTCAGATGAGACAGCAATTTAGTTAAAACAGTCATTAAAACACAAGAAAAAGACACACAGATCACAGGTAGAATTTTTTCTCTACAGCTTTAGCAATCACAAATCTGATACAATTCTTAATGCACTATAAGAAAACTAAAGGAGATACGGTTTATATGGATTTCCAGAAAGGTATCTGGTGTAATTAAATAGCTGTGCTACAAGGGGCAAATCTTTTCAGGAACATGGACAGAAATGGATTAGAAATAAACAGTACATTTTTCTTTGTAGAAAGCTGAACAGGTAAGAACCACATCATTCTGGCATGTGCTAATCACCAGAAGAGGAGGTATCAGAGAAGTGACAAACCTGCGAATAACGCAAAAATGTGCAGGTAAGTCTAGGCCAGAGATTCAGATACACCTAACTAGCCTAAAAGAATGAGAAACACAACAGCAGGTAAAAGTCAATATTGACAAATGCAATTCACTCAAATACTTAACTGGCTTATAAATTAATGGTATTGACTCAAAAAGAGATTTGGGTATTAGTCTACAAGTTCAGTACTTTAGGCCATGAAGAGGAGCAATGAAGTTAAAAAAAAGAAAGTAAGAATTTATGTGAGAAAACAAAGTAACTGAGAAAACATTTTTGTTCTTATATAAATAAAAAACTGAATACACATGGCATGCTATTGACAAAAATATTACCACAAAAAAAGACTTCAAGGACTCATAACTCAAACCATAATTGTGGTGCACATACTTGCGAGGGAAAAAAAATCTAAAAAAATGGAGTTGCTGGTTTCAGGGAAGAAATTAATAAAAGGTATTATGAGGACAACTTCCAAAATAACAAAAATAGTTTGCAAACTTCTGTTTGAAAGAAGAACCTCCAATAAGTTTGGAGATACACCCTAGGCCCTGTGAGGAAAGTTTCAAACGTGCCCTTTGCCTGGGCGGCAAACAAAGTACCCTGATGGCCAAGGGCAAGGCAGATCAAGCAGCCTGGACCCTGGTTAAGGACAAAATCCATGCCGAAGAGGGACAGCTGAGCTGATCCCTTTTCCTGCATCAGTGTGAAAATAACACGTTGCAGAGATCGCTCTTGACTTCTTTGAGACCAGGGACCCAGCACCAGGGGAAAGGCGCCCACTCCTTCCCTTCCTGTTCAGTTAAGTACTTGGCATTTGAATGGAAAATATCTCAGCCGACAAGAGCAGCATGATTACATCTGATTTTTAAATTGTATGCGCAGAAACCTACAAAAAGATACTTGCCATTTTCAAAAGCTCGTAAGTTAGAGCATCCAGCCTATACTATGATTTTCCTTTGCAAGTGATTTCCAATACTGTTTGGTATTATAGCTGAAGAAAGTAGTCCCAGAAAAATGTTAAAATATTAGTAATATTGCACAGCACAATATATCGTGATTTAACATACAATAGCTGCAGTATTTCACCTGCAAAGGTATACTCGCACACATGGTTATTTTTCAGTGCACTCAGTACTATCCCATTTAATCTGAATATTTAATGATTAATTTCAAACCTAATTTTAATCACAATCTTTTCTACACCACAGCATGTCACAGTTAAGGACAACTTCCTTAAAAATGCAATAAATTATCATATACAATTCTACATTTAAATCTGTGTCACAGCACAGAACATCCCTGATGCCTTGAATAAGTCAAGATTTTTTTCAGCATAGCACAGTAATATGAAACCACTCCTTAAGAAAGGAAACAAAAAGCATCTTCATTAAACATGTCTCTTACAAGTAAAGAACTGCAACAGAAAGCAAAGAGTTTTAAAAAAATTATATTACTGCAGTATTGGAATTTTAGCATTATTTCTGCAAATATCTGAAACAACCACAAACACAATCTTTTCCCCCCAGAGAACCTGGGAAAAAGGAAGATTTATTCTTCCTTGACAAGTTTTAAACAGCCAAGTCCAGAAGATGAACAGACAGAGCGAGGAGTTTCTGTCTAGAAAACCTTCATTCACATTTTAAACAAATCATTAACCTATTCATAGCCTTTCTTGAGGAATAAAAACAAACACGTTGTGAAAATAGACAGAAAAATTACAGGAAAACAAGTTGTGGTTTTTTTTTTTTAAATCTGAAATGAAAAATAAAAAGAAAAAAAGAATAAAACTGAACAGACAATATCATTCCTACACGTCAGGAACACTACAAACCCTATTCAGCAAGGAAAAACACTTTCTACTAACTGCTGTCATCTATGAGACAATGGAGAAAATTTAAGCTGATTTACTTGGTAGTTATACATTTATATATTTATAATTTATTAAAAAGTGCTTAGACAAAGAGATAAGTACTCTTCTTTGAAGAAATATGTGCTGATAAAATTTAAATAAATAAACAGGTACTTTGGCTAAGGCTTTGCATACTCTTACTCACTGACTCCAAGCCAAATTAAAATCATTAGAACTTCAAAAAGCCAGCTAATCATTCAGGAAAAGTGGAATCTGGTGTTTACCAGCCACATCTTTTCTGATCAACTTGCAATGCTTATCACTGCGCAATCCAACAGAATCGAACCCAGATGCACTCCAAGGCAGTTGTACCAGTGGAACTTGATACAGAAAAGCCAGAGAAGCTTGTAGCTGGCGAAATCAGATCAGCAGGGAGATTACGGATGACACACAGAGGAGCATTTGACTCTGAATCAGACTGGGATTTCATCATAGACTTTAACGCAGGTATTGAGAGAAAGGGATTTTGTACAAATCATTCAACTTTTCAGGTCCTCACTCTGACTTCTTATAAAATACACCAAATCAAGACTCATAATCATTCTGTGGGAGCTAACTGCCTGTGAAATACTTAGACAGTCCACAGTAAACAAACACAAAAAAGCTATATAAACCTAAAGTGGTCATACATAAACCAAGGCCAGATTCTCCAGGCTCTTGTACCGACAGCTTCTTTTACCTTGCCTGCACTGTTCTTGCCTTTGAAGTACCACCTTTAAGACTTGAACAGCATTTTCTCAAGTGAAAGAACAGTTAACAGTACAAAACTTACAAAACTGGCTGCTGGCAATCATGCAAAAGAAAGCATGCAGGAAAATTCTTATTCAATGGAATTTGCTCACCTCCCTGAGTAAGGTGAAACCACTCTTTACCTATAGCTATCATCCTCAAGCAGCAATACAGAGACATCTTAAGTTCAAAGAGGGCTCAAATGATACATTCTTCTTAAGTAAAATCCTTGCATGCCACCTAATTCTACTCCATCTTAATGTTTCACCCTGGTTGAAGAGTTTGAGGTAGTGACTTCTCATCCCAGTTGTGATCTTTTCAGAAATACAAGCAACACATTGGATAGAAAACAACATAGATTTGAACAGCAATTTGTTTGATAATTGAGGCACAGAATAACACAGAAAGAGTGAGATAAAAATATGGCAGGGAAGGACAGAGGAATAGACAAGAAGTATTTGATCTTGACTGACCTGCAATAGCAAACATGAAAAGAGTATTAGCCATTTAAATGTGTTGTTTATGTTAACTCTAGCTAGCACAGGAGTATTTGCCTATGCCACAAAAATGTTGCTGAACTAAATTTGGGTGAGATTTGACAACTACATTTTGCCTCAGTTATAAGCTATGAGGGTACCTACCCCCATCACTTTGCCTAGGTCACTTCCCAAGCCCCAAAACTTTGCAATATTTCCATTCCATAAGCTCACAATTTAATGTATTAACCAAGACAAAAAAAGCAGAGGAAGGAAGAGAAAAAAGGAAAACATAAAATGGTGAAAAAGAAATCAGAGATCCATTTCTCAAAGAAAAGAGAGAAATGAAACAATGAACGATGAGGATACTACATCAAGAGAATCCGGTTTCCAGCAGAGACCTAGGCAGCAGATGATCACTGCCACTAATCTATATTGTTTTGTTGCACAGGACTTTGGAAATGCAAGCACTCAATTTGTAAGTGAATTTTACAATCTTATTTGTGGATTAATATATGTAAAAGAAGTGTCATTAGCCACAGAAAGAACAAGGGCCTTTAAAAATGCTGTAACAAACACCATGTACTTACAGCTATCCATAGACACAAAAAAGAAAGTTCTAAATCCTGTGTTTTCTAACTTTCAGCAACAAAGGCAGACAAACCAAGAGAACAATAGTTATAAAACATTCTAAGAAAAAAAATGGTCCAAGGTTGGAAGTGTTCAGCAACAGAGGAGGGGGGCATGGGAATTTATTTCAATTATTATTGAGGAATGACTAGTATTCTTATTCACGTTCATATTCACCATAAAGCCAGAGGGGTAATGGGACATTTAAGAGTTGATCATAAATGTTTTTATTTCCTATTCAAAAGGAAAATAATTCAAGCAAATTATCTCCTTGGGAATACATCTGATTTAATTTAGACTTGGAGAAGACATCACCAAACAACAAAATTATTATTAAAGTTCAAAACTCTGCTAGGAGTACAACTTTGAACAATGTTTTCCTCAGAGAGCATACATCAAGATGATCTTCAATAAAGTCCTGGGAAGAGGAGAATATTCAGGAGATGCTTCTGGTTACATCATATTACAAGAAATATATTTATCCAAGACAATACAAAGCTTTGTGGGAAAGAGTCAACAGCCTGTCCTTCAGCTGGCATTAAGTTCAGATGCAAGTATGTTCTGTCTCTTCCATCTCGTCATGGTTTGTCAAAACAGACTAGAAATATGTAAATACTTCTCTGAAGAATAATTTATAAATATCAACCTACCTAAACATATTGTGAACATTGAGAAGGCTACAAATATAACTCAGAAAGTTTAAAGTTTTCTTTTCAAAGTCCCTCCCTCTTCCTTTTTTTTTTTTTTTGGTGGTGGAGGATTTTCAGCTGCCTTTTATTTTTTGTTTTGACTTTTTTAAGTTTTCAGGTTTAATCAAAGCAATTCTCAAGCTCCTTCAGGGTTCCTACACAAATTACTCTCCCAGTCACTCCAGACAAATTTGGTGTCAAATAGTAGATATTTCCTGTATCAGGCAAAAAAAGCAGAGCACACTTAGGCACTTACCTTCTTAAAATCTGAATTCTTATTTTCAAACTTTAAAAATATTTCACCTCAAAAGAGCTTAACTAAGCTGTAACAATGCCAAACCTGCCACTGGTCACTGGGATTCCACATGTACCCCCACCCCCAACCTTCCCCTGCTTCACAGAAAAGGAAACTTCACACATCTTGTTCTGCAATCAGAAATAGTGCATTTCTTTAAACTGAAATTATTCTTTGGCTATAACTTTAGGAAAATTGAGCATGCAGCACTGCCTGGTAAATTGCTGTACGTAAGTTTTCTTTAAGTTTCTTGCAGAGATTTAAAAATCTTCTTTTCCTCCAACCAATGGCATGCCACTGTAAGCCGGCCGGAATGTTATGGGAAAAGTATCAATTACGTATGTAATAATGAGACTTATTCTACTGATAATCGTTTGACATTAGCTCCTTCTGTATCTTGTTGGAGAAAGCAGCCTGTTAACCATGCACTGCAAATGTCTCTTGTATTGCAGTTTTCTCACCTCAAAACATCTATACCACTGTAAGTTCAACCCTTGCCTCAGAGATCATGAAGGGATCTCATGCCAGTGCTTACCAACGACTGTATGTGCTGACAAAACTCTTCCCTGGTCAATCAATAATGATTTTTTCCAACACTGTAAAGCCACATTTCTCAATTGGGATTCTCAACTGGCTCAAATGTGGCCCTAAAGTGATAGAAGATATTCTTCAGTTTAAGAAATCCCACTTTTTAATAAGGCTTTTGAGGGCCTTAAAAAATTAGATAAGCTACAAGGATATTATAATTTTCAAGAGGTTAAGGAATATTGTCGCAGATGACTGAGTATGTCTCTTGGTTTTATCAGTTTCTGATGACAAGGAACTTGTGGCTCAGCTGCCATGCACAGAGTTTCACCTTATCAGAAACTCTGCTCAGAGCACCAGCCACCAGCATGACCTGTACTGATTTGCTTTTAAACAGTAATACAGCATTTCTGAGAGAGCAAAAATAATTCTCTGAAGATGTGTTAGTATTTCTACCATGGTCTAGATTCCATACCACTGTCTTCAATGAAACATGATCCGACCATCCTGTTCTTATACTGATGGTAACACATTCACATACAAATGCCTGACAGAATGAAAAATCAAGGTTCATCAAACATCAGCTTCACTTCCTGGAGAAATTCAAATCCAGCCCTTTGTCTGAATGCTCCCAGCTGAAGTACTGCCTTAGTAATTAGTTTTTTTATTTAGGCAAAAGAAGAATCTTGTTGGGCAGCCCTCTTGAAATGGGAGCAGCTTTTAAGAACTCAAAGATGCCAAGGTTTTGGAGAGGTGTGGCTTAAAACTGGCAAAGAGGATCAACAATTCTAGTGTATTTTCAAGCTCATTGGGATTTGACTAATTTTAGAGACAGCTGGGCCAGGTGTGATATTTACTACTATGGTAGACACTTTTCAGCTGGCAAGACTTGCTCTGATACACAATCATGACAAAGCTCAGTATTTTATGCAAAACGTGGCCTAAAAATCATTACAGTATTTTTACTTAATGGTAAAGACATACATATTACTCAGCTTTGAAAGCAATGTTTTCACTGTTGATATTTGTGGAACTCAATTATTAAATTCCAAGAAAGAATATGGAAGGATCTGGTTTTCCCTTGTGGTTTGATAAGTATCAACCCAGTTTCAGAAGACCTGGAAACAGTGGAAACTGCTTGTTCAGAATCAAAACAAAACTAACAATTTTTGAAAAATCATTTGCTAAATGCTCAGCTCTTCCAGAAACTCTGAAAAATCTTCAGTTAACAAAAGAAAGGAGAAATCTAAGGGTTCTCAGGCTCTCCACTCTCCATGCAGGTCCACTTCCATGAGTACCCTTCATATTCTTCTGATTTCTTTACACAAGGGACTTTGGTCCCACAACACAGCTGTGATTTTTCTTAGACTGAATAACAAAAATAGTAAATTTAGTTGTAATACTCCCTAGTCCATATTTTCAAGAGAGAGGCTAAGTCAAAAAAGGAGTTTTATTACGTTTTTTTAGTTTATTAGTGTTTGTTCCTTTTGAATAATGACAGCAAGTGCACCAATATGAATGTAGCAATTTGACTGTGAATTACTGCATTCAGATCCAAAAGGTACTTTAAGGTTTTTATGAAGAATTAGATTGCCTAGTTGCAAAAATTTGGCATCCATTCTAGCTACTATAACCCATTAAACACCCTTTATGGTCTTTTAAAAGAACAGACTTCAATAGTACAAGTATAATATCCAATATTTCACCATTCTCCAGATACTGGGTTAATAAAAGGTCAAACCCCCTTCTAGCATTGTGTTACAGAACAAAAAAAAAAGACCCATTTTATATCCTTGCAGTTGTCCTGCTTTAGAATTTCCAAGGACTAAACAGAAGTTCTGTGTGTAGTCCTAATTACTTCTTATTTTCATAAAGTTTCATGTTCTATCATCCCAGGCTCCAAGAATATTTACAGTCCCATCAATTGAACTCTCTTAGCCTTCTTGAGCACTTGAGGGCCTGTATCTGACAGTGGATAGCGCTCCACCAACAAAACAGTCCCACAAGTACATACTTGAGAGAGTCAACACTAGTGGTTGCACACACAGTTTTCACAAAGAACTGTCCTACAGCTAGGATTGCAAGTTTCTGTATCTTGTGACTTAAATAATACCCCATAAACATAATGTCAAGATTTACTGTAAAACACATTCATTATCCAGCAATGATATTTAAGTAAGCGGGAACCCCACCAAAAGAAGAGTCCAAAGGTCACAACATTTATTACTTTAACTAAGTATTACTCATTTAAGTGTAGCACCACTACCTTCTTAAATTCTCCACATCTCCATCTGAAGCTGGGCCACTACAGCAAAAGCTCACATGCAGGTATCAGGACAGAGGCATGAAACATGGTGCCTGATTTATGAGGCCCAGATGTTCCATGATGGGAAACGCAACATCAGAAAACCAAGAATCACTGAATGGGAGAGGCTTACCATAAAGATGTGGGAAGTAATTTCCTATTGACCAAAAAATCAACTCAGGTCTGGCTGTGAAGTATACTGTATTGTTACCCTGAACATTAGTCATTTCAGGATGTAACCATAACAGGTTTTCCCATAAATAAATCAAGTCTCTTCCCATGATTCTCTCATCAAAAACTTCCTATTTGAATGACAGTTTTTAATTACTAGATCAAGTTCTGCTTGCATAAAGTTTCCATTTCAAAGAAGTATTGCATTGATACAAAAACTCTCTATGAAGAAACATCTTTGTCACTGGAAAATGCACAAGTTTTGACTACTCTGTGGCTTTCCTCTAGAGGCCACACCATAGCATATCCAGCAAACAACTGCATCTTGCCAGATACATATACTTTACTTGCTACTGAACACCTATGTCCCTGGATGAGGCTCAATTTCTGTATGCTTCTGCTTTCTTCTCTGCAAAAGCAGTTTCTAAAAGTATTCCTCAACCCGGAGAAGGAAGCAGAGAGGAGAGTGAAGAACTGGTGACAGATATTTTATGAGATCCCACTGGAATGGGAGTGGTGCATCTTGGCTGCCCCAGGCTTCAAATGCAATTTATGTAAAATGTCCTTGCCCTTTATGGTGAGGACAGGACAGGGAAGCAGCTGTTGTGGGGAAGCTACGTGGAATGAGGGGCCAATGAAGCAAGCCTGAGCTGAGCTTCTGCCAGGATTTGCCACGGAAAAGGTAACTGCAGCATTCATCCTATACTTCCCTTCTGCCAAGGAACAGAGTGCCTGCCTGTGCTAAAACGGGTACTACTAGCACCTGACGCGAGGAGTTACAACTTAGTTTCTCAAAGTAATGAAGAAAAAGGAATGAGAAAGTATCCTATTAGATGCTGGAGCAGCACAGAGTGAAGAAAAAAAAGGAGCTTGAAAACCGCTGGATTATAATTTTATGGTAGTATTATTTGATGGTCTGACTTAACAAGTCTTTCCAACTTTGGTTCCAAAGATTGTATGAATACTTCCCTATCTCACCCAGGTGTTTGAAGTTTAATTAATTAATGTTTATAAAGAGCGTTACAATTTCCAGATGAAAGGTCCTATGCAAGTGCAATGTAGTATTACTCATTGAGGTGATTGGGTTA
>JAOXXN010000001.1:41904535-41919462 GCA_026770055.1 Myrmophylax atrothorax | reverse complement strand
CAAGTACTAGAAGGAGGAAAATTCTGTATATTCAGGTAGTCCTACAGATTTCTACACCAAAAAGTCAGTTATTCTCTTTGAAGCTTTATTTTGTGTAAGCAGTGAATAAAAGCTGGTGAAAGTAAATATCCTTCATTGCAAATCAACTAAAGAACAAACACAAGACAGCCTAGAACGAAGGTTCTTGATTTCAGCCGCAAAAGGCAATTAATTAAAGAAGAGGGTTGGTAAACTTAACCAGGACTGGAATAGCTCAAGAAAGAAAACTTGGCATACTCTGTAAATCAAAAGCCTTAACACGCAACCCAAGGAAAGGGATAAAAGATTTCAAGTTAAAGAGTCTCAGTCTACCCTATGAATTAAGCACCTAAGGAAAGGATACCAGAAGGAAACATAAGACTAGTAAAGAATACATTTGAAGCTAGAGCACAGACACAAGTACAAAGCTCAAGTCATAACTGCCACAAATAAAGCTGAGAACAGTGAAAAGGAAACAAAATTATACTGAAAGACACCTAAAACACTAAGATGTCCTCTAGCTGTATAAACAAGCATCAAGACAAAAGAACTGGAGCTTAGCCAAGTAACTAACTGTACAAGAGAAGCATTGACACAACCTAACTTAGAGCACACTAGTCAGGCTTAAGCATGGAAACAAGATCTATGTCCTCTCTATAGCCAGTGAAAGGGGAGAGGCATGGCTGGCAAGTGAATAGAGAACCTGAATTAGGCAGCCATCAGGTGATGAATGCCCTCTAGAGGCACCTGAGGGCCCACACTGAGCTCAAAGCCAGGCCACATGAATACTCACATGTTGCCCACCAGCCTTCAAAAAAACCAATGAGTGGTGACAATGGAGAATGAGGCAGAGAAACCAAAATTCTAAGCCAAGATGGAAGGGCAGTACAAAGAACTCAAAATATACTGGGGGTTAGCTGGACCAAGGAATCTCCAGCCTAGAAGTCAGGCACTTGAAGGCATGGGTCTCATTTCCAGGATTTCTATTAAAACATTAATTTGTTCTTTTATATATAATGACCGGGGAATAATAAAATGCTGCAGATACAATTAAAACAAGACAAAGGAGGTATCTGGACACACTAGCATATTTAGGCAGACATGTCAGTTGCAACCACTTGCTTGCAAAGCCTTAATTCTTCATATTGTTAAAAGCAGTAAGAAAATAAAAGAAAATACATAAAATACATGGAGGAACACATGTCTTCCTCTAAGCATAATTTTTTTTAGACAGAAGTAGCACTCCACACTGAATCTGTCCACACATGATCAATATTTGGTATCACTTCATGAATTACACAAAAATAATTGTTTTTATGTCACCATGTCAGGAGACACTAGCAATAAAAAGTGAACAGACTACTTTGGAAGAATGGGATGACTTAGAGAAATAAAATAACCAGTAAGTTTCCACAGCAGAAAATACAAGCTCATGCTCTGAAGGACTGAACGTAACTTCAGTTACAAACTAAGTTGAAGCAATCAGCATGACAAAGGAATAGACAGATCCTTGCTGATGACAGGACGAATCATCATGGGGAAGGAAGATATAAACAGTTAAGTAAGAATTCCCATGCATGCTGACTGTTACCTTCATCTGAGGACAGAAATAGTTAAGTTCCATCATGAGCTTGTTCTGGGCCACAATCTGAGAAGGCTTGGTCCTTCTGCTCCTACATCCTAAAAGAAGTTAAAGGTAGGAAGCAGGTGTTCAACTCCTTTTGAACCAAGCCCAGTATGCAATCAGAGAAAGAGATAGGAGGAGTTAGGCAGGACAGAGCCAGGGGTTTAGTTCTATGTGTTACCTCCTTAAGAAAAGGAAGTTGTTCATCATGTTCCACATCACAGCAATACACCAGTGCTTTCACTCCAGTGTTAATGCATGTGTATTTTTTGCTGTCTTCTCAGCAACATCTCAATAGCCTGACTACTCTTACCTTCAAAAGGAAAAAAAAAATCAAGGATACACATGAAAAAACTCACTATGGAGAGGCCTTATAAAGACAGCAGGACGTGTTCTCTGCATTGGTTAAAATAGCAAAATAGAAACAAAAAGTTCAATACTCCTTAGAATTGTGTAAAGAAGGCCTTTTTCTTTCCTTATAGTCAAGCTCAAGGTGAAGTATCCTGCAGAGCTACTACACAACAGAGAATCACAGCTTGCTCAGAACTTTGAAAACAATTTTTTAAAGGGCTCAAAATTATTTGTAACTCACGTTATTCCTACTAATTTCTGATAATGCCTCAGCCCAGAACATCCCTGTCCTCTGCACTCATTTATTATAACTCCTTGTATTACACATATTCTTTATAGCACTACCTCTTCCTACATTTACAATAAAAAAACATTTCTCATTCTTAGACAGATACTATCAAACTATTATCTTAAACAGGTATTTCTTGAATATAAGCTTATCACTAATAAGGAATTGCTGGCCATATTGTGGGTGTGACAAATGTTCTAAAATGAGACTACAAAGTAATCAGAAACAGACTTAACAGCTCCATCTTCAAATATCACAGTATGAAATCTCATGCAGACCTGTCTGCTGACTGGCATTTGGCTAGATCCTCTCTAAGGCTCATGGTAGATCTTGGAGCATAGTTTTTGGGACAGCAGGCAGAAGCACCACCAGTAACCTCCAGGAGACTTTCAGGAAGAAGGTAGGAAAGGCAAGAAAATCTAAAAGACCACGATAAGCATCTCTATACGGAATAATGTGCTGACAGAGTGGAGACTATATCATCTACCAATTAAAGCTAGAAAAGTACCAAAGGAAACATCATTTCTGTCCCTTTTTTCAGGGCATATATAGACCCTTGTGGTGCCTGCCCACACAGAACAAGTGGCCAGGTAAGCGCCAAGTGATTTCATCACCCACCTCGGTAGATCAAACCCCATCATCTTTCAGGCACATTAAAAACCAAAGATGCAACACAAATACCAAAACCAGGGCTGCTTGATGACAAAAGCTCAACCCTAATCTGTTTATATAAAAATGGGAACCACGATACTCCCTATTGCAAGGAACAATACCATAAGAAAGCATGAAATGGTGGTATAGCTGTCCCACAGGCATGAGAGATTGAGGACCTAACACCAAGTTTCCCAGCAACCCAAGATCAGGTGTAACCTGAATTAGTTGACTGTGTAAAAAGAAAACTATCTAAAGAGCAAGAATAAATATGATCTAAATGAGAAGCAACCAAGCTGCTGAAAGGAACACTGGATAAGTCATTATCTTCTGCCTGATATTCTCCTGGGATTGTCCTGGAAGCGTATCTCACACTACACAAGTCCTGAGTGACTTTAGATAATTTCTCCAAAAGAGAAAGAGTTACAGATAGCAGTTAGATGCAACAAAAGGTTAAACCTTACAAGGTTAAGCTGGCTAATGGACTGAACTGTGTGTAATGGCTGTTTTTACAAGACTCAATGAACAACCAATGTAAAAATGGGGCAGTGGTCTGGTCCCAGAAAGTTTTGTCCTCTGTAAGCAGTAAAAATACAAGTTAACGCATAATATTGCAGTCAGTGAGTAGAAAGCTTAGTAAGTTAAATAAAGTCAGTATTTTAAAAAAGCCGCAATTACTGACAATTTTGTTTCAGTGTATCACCAAAGCGACTACAGAAAGATTTTCAGCTCTTTTGCTCCAGATTTCACACAACTTCCCAGAACAGTTCAACTACTTTAAAATTACTCTATTCTTCAGGGTAAGAATGGACCAAGACGACAAAATCAAATTAAATGTCAGTCAGTCATCACATACAACATGCAAGTAGTCAGATTTAGGGCAAAACCTTCTTTATGGCAACCTCCTCTTCCCCCTCACAAGAGTGCTGACACACAGAGCCAGGTGGTAGCTATGAGCAGCAAGGAGGGAAATAAGGGTACATATGGGAGCTGGAACATGTAAGAAAGAGAAGATGAACTCCAAATTCCTTCCTTTCACTCCCAGCAGCAGGTAAGAATGGCCTAGGTGAGCTGGAGAAACAGGATGGGGAGACTCCTCAGCCCTGGGGAAGGAATCGTGCCCACCTCTCACCCTGCTGCCCCACCACCTCATGCCTCATGTCACCTCACCCTTCCTTGTCTTCCTCCCACCCCCAAACCCTGTCTTCTCACACCTGCTTCCAGGCTGAGCTGCATAAGGGACATGGTGGCAGCTGCAGCAAAGAGATCAAGAGCCAGAAAACCTAACAAAAAAGAAACTGTCTCCAGAGCCAGCGGCAGCTCCCCATGGTTTCCTATCTCAGGTGCCTGACATGGTGTGCTTGTCATCAGGCTGGAGACAAGGGTGCCAGCTATGGGGGTTGTGCATAAGAGCAAGAGGTTTTTCTTATATGCCAAAAATGCCTCCCTAACTGCTCAGTTAAGCAACCCACATCAACATTTCCTGATGCCTGTCCTATCAGATTGCACAGCTAAAAAAGACTTGGCTCTAGTTATAGCAACACATTAAGGAAAAGGTAATAATGACTGTAATGCAAACTGAATTCAAAGAAGTTCCAAGTTATTATTTGTATTGTTATGCCTAGAGTTGATACAAACAAACATTTACCTTATTATAATATATATTGCAGCACACATTAATCAAGATCAATTAAATGGATAGTGCAAGTTGAGAACACACGAGAGATGCCAAAACAGGGAGAATGAGTAAGATGGTATTAAATTTCCACAACTTTGATTAATCACAGTTAATCTATCAGAGCTCAGCCAAAAATAAACTAATAGTAAAAAAGGGAAAAAAAAAAGAAAAAAGAAAAGAGAAAGAGAACCTCTGGGAAGGCAACGCACATCTCTAAAGGTTTTAGAAATACACTGTCAGCTGAACTGCAAAGCTATGCTAGTGGCAGCACTTCTCCCCCAAGAAGATGTTATAAAAATGAGTCACGCCCAGATGACACAGAAAATCCTTAATGCATCTGTTTGAGGGACTAGCTGTGTTATTGTCCTCTTTGGAGTTTGAGTTCTCCCTCAAGCCATAGTTTGTTGGAACTATATACTCAGCTCAGACTAATTGATGCAGTACGTTTGCAGTATTGTTTCCAAAATATTTCCACCAGCATTTCAAATGTTTCAAAAATTAACAGTGGGGGTACTTAGCTATTGGTGCAATTTAACAAGAGTTGTCATTGAATTTTTTCTATTGAGGTTGGATGTTCTTCTAGAAGTACACTCTAATTCAAACAGGAACAAATTCAGGAAAATTCTGCTGGCCTGAGTTATACAAGACAAAATAATGAATGATAAATGAGTCTCTCCTGTAGATTTAAACGACTCCAAGTATTTTTTGGAATTTCTGTGGTGTTTCAGACAGCTTATCTTCTGCCCCTGTCCCTATTTTATCTCTAACTTATTACACCAATATCTGAGCCATTTGAAAGGATAGCATCTCAGAAGCATCCAGTTTTGCTTATAGCCTTTTTTTTGACCTTTTTAGTTTTTGGGGGTTTGGGGAGCAAGATCGATTAATTAATTAATTAATTGTTTCCAACAGACACTTCTTCCAGAAATCAACAGAACTCAACTTGTTCCATGACTATTCTGATGTTAGAGAGATGTATTTCCAAGAACATTCTTGTCTTCTAATACATGGCTGCAGGACAAATGAACTTTGATTCACTTCCCTACTCTATGGAATGCAGAGAAATTAGGGATATCTTGAGTGCTTAGTTTATATCGTCTCCTCCATGGCCAAAGCTCAATGGCCCCACTTTTAATAAAGAAATACAATGGTATCATTAACAACCTAAAAACAGCAACACAAACTATATGAAATATAAAGCATTTAAGTTCATCCCTACAGTACAGATGAACATACTAGAAGAAAATACAGCTCATTTTAACATGACAGATTTTGGTTTTACCTTGGGTCCACATTTGCTGTTGCTTCATCGATGATAAGAATACGATTTTTTTTTAGAACTGCTCTGGCAAGACACACCAGCTGTCTCTGACCAACACTAAAATTAGACCCAGATTCTGCCAGCTGCGTCTCCATTTTATTAGGTAGATCTTCCACAACCTCCTTCAGTTGCACCTGTTGATATGTCAACATACTGTAGGATGAGTAACTCTCTTTTAAATCACCTATTGTGTGTCTGATGACACAACAATAAGTATGCAAGGTCTGCCTTTTATATTCTAACATAAAATGAGTAAGTGCCAAGTTGGATTACACAGTGTGTCAGTTATTAGAATTCTAAAAACATTAAAGCACGTTGTTAAGAATCTATTAATGTTCATTAAAACCAAGATATGAATCAAAATATAACCAAAGCATCATCCCACAGGATAATTTTTTCATAAAAGGCTTATATAACAACATACAAGTCCACACACATGCACAAACACACACCAATGCGCATACACCTTTTTTATCAACAGCTATACCCTTATCAAACCTGATGAAAACATCTAAAACCTAACACACACAAGCACTATAATATTATAATTTGGATTGCAAATATCAGAGGTACATAATTAGATTTATTAAGTTACCTCTTCCAAGGCATTCCACAGCTCCTCATCAGTGTATTCATTGAAAGGATCTAAGTTTTTCCTCATCGTTCCAGTGAATAAAACAGGCTCCTAAAACCCAGAAAAATGAGCATTCCATTAAAAATACAGGGTTTATAATGCAATAGGTAATTTAAAGATAATCAGAGCTAACCTATATCAACAACAGCACAGAAATATCCAACAATTAGCTATCATTTATGAAATGCAAAAACATATTTTACAATAGCATGCTTAACAGGGGTATGGGGGGAGGCAAGTGCTCAACTACTCTGTACTAAGATAATTTACCAAACAGGACAGGTCTGTTTGCAAATTGCTGTACACAGTTATGTCAGTACTTAAATGGGCATTTACATGCCACTGTTCTGATGCCACAAGCTAGATATATACTTACATGAAATCACTGCTATCCTCCTGGTATTGTTAACAAAAACCAACAGCTAGCACTGTCAATGAGCTCACACTCCTAAACTACATTTGGGCAGTTTTAGAAAACCTGTTTTTTAAGTACATAAACCAGACATGAATCAAAGAGCTCTCTGGTTTTCCTTCTGTATTTTACTGTGGTTTGGTTTGGGTTTTTTTTTCCCTTTATACCCTAAGAGCCCTTCCATTTTACCAATAAGTTTACGAGGAACAGCTGTCACCATTTAAAAACTATACCCATCGAAGATAATCTATTCTGCCACAGCATCAAAGCAAACTCACTTAGAACTGGAGCACTGCTGGGCAAAGCTCTCATTCAAAATACACCAGGAAATCAAATCAGTACCTTCTCCCATTCAGATACCAATGTGGGTTTACCTGTGGTTGATGCAAGTTTTATTCTACCAATTACAGATAATTAATCAAACTGGCACAAATCAATTCACACTGAAAAATGTAGTATTTAAGAAGTGGGAAGACGACTTTTGGTTCAGAACTCCTTAAGCAACAGATCAGTACTCATTAATGTGAGTTGCCGGACCTGAGTCATGCACTGACACGACTTTAAGGTTAAACTCATCTTAATACCACACATAGAGACAAGTCAAAAACCGTAATAGTGCTAATCATAAATGGAGACCATTCATCATGCTGTCAGCCTTCTTTAATTGGAGAAATTTTAGACAAAATGTTTTCTTTTTTTCTTCTCCACCAGGAAATAAAGCCTAACTTACAATGGATGATTTCAACTTACTCTGAGATTAACCTCTGTCATGACTTACTCCCCATCTAACCCTAGGCATGCCCAGCTCCAAAGGGCTGCAGCAAATCAGAACAAACTCAGACTTTAACCCTTCATTTATAAACCATTTGAGTGCTATAAAAGAATTAACAAAGACAGAACATTCCACAAGCAATATAATAGAATATATACACTTCTTGATGTAACATGCCAATTATTTGAAAGTATCTGCTGCAATAGCAACATGTCATTAAAACCTGTTGGATGAACAAAAGGATTTAAAACAAAACATTTCCAGGTTAAAAAAGTTTTCTTCAAAAACATCTACAAAGTAATTTGTTTAACAATAAGTATTTTACTACATCATCTGGTATGTTTTGAAGGTATTGTTACATTTATTTTTCTTTTCAATCCATTTTTACAGGTTGGCAAAATAAGAGCTGAATCTATAAGTGTTCATAACTATTATAAAAGTCCTAACAACAGACATGCACTGCAACAGAAGATAAGGATATTTTTTAATTATCGCTTCTGACACAGATTATTATTTAAAACATTCTGGTTTATGAGAGGAAAGTAATAAGACGAACCTGTAAATAATTGTTGTAAAAATGCTTGCAGTCAGAGAGGCAGACAACATTTGCATAGAAAAGATTTACAAACACCACCTTTACACAGCTCTATCCAAGCAAGCAATTAGAAGTCTAAGCACATTTTTATTTCTCCAGGTAGGTATTTAAACTTACACACAAGAAAACTTCAGTCTTGCCTCATCACTCTCTAAGAATGGTTCTGTTTAGCATGTTTTATGTTGCAATTCTAATAAGCATTTCTCCATCTGGTTTCTCAGCTTCCCACATAATTATGAAGACATGTGCAGGAAAACAACTAACTGATGTTAAACTGCTATTTCTATTACCGACACTACTACTAACACAGTACAAGACAATGCCTACCACTCAGTTCACTGAGTAAAAACTTTCTTTCAAACCCTTCTCCTCTTCTTACTATGACCACTTCATAGTTTTGCACATTTTTAGTAGAAACAAGTCTTCCCTTATTTTGAAAACAAATGCTACCTGTTAGCCTTTGGACACTTAAATCCTTTTGGGTCAATGATGAAAACCTTAGACAAACTTGATAAAAATCAAAGAATTCCACTGGATTAAAACATGTTTAAAACTATGCCAACAGATACATGTATGAATAAACCCTCACATATAAGTAAATGCAGGGAATTTTGGGCATTTATATCACTCAACATGCAGAAACTGTATTTGACCTGCAGTTTTCCTTAGTACCCTATTTTGTTCAACTGGGTTGAATTCTTCAAAACATAAAAATAACCCATAACAGCACACAAACAAGAAAAAAATAGAACTTAAGTCCACATAAAGTCCTCTCTATGCACAAAAGATGACTAGTCCCAGTGAGTACCTCCTCAGTGCAATAACAAAGCCTTCAACACGCAGGAACAAAAGACATCCTGCATTAGGCAACAATCCAATTTCTGGGCAAGTACCTATTTTTTAATTTATTTATTTTTAAAATAGCATACCTGTTTCTTTTCTTTGACTCCTATTCTTTGGGGAGAAAAAGAACAAAGGTAATCAAGAGAGTCTCAGAACCACTATTCATTATCATTTGTATCATACTCTCAATTTAAAGAAAGTAATACATTCTGAATGCCATCCTGAAAACAAGCTAGCACACCCTCAGACACAAAGCTGGTGTAAGGACTTTAAACACAGCTTCCTAATAAAATAGAGATCTGAGAAATATTGCTAAACATGGCAAACAAATTCCTCTGTCTCCAGCCTACTATCCAGTCTACCTGCTAGAATAGACCAGATGAGTTATTTTCCAGAAACATAACTTCACATTTGCAGCGTATGAGCTTTTCCTTCTTCCTCCCTCTCCAGCAGAGAGCAAATGATCACAGAAGAGGCCTGAGCTCTCATGAAACGGTAATTGCACAGAGTTTGCCTTCTGAAGTTTCCAGGTTACACATAACCCTTCTCTGATTCAATGTCTTATTTGAAAGTAAGACCATAAGAGAGAAGACCTGTGGCTTGCTGGACTTCTTTGAACATCCTTTCTTCTACTCCAGCATGAGGGATAAGGCTGGTCCAAACACTGTCTTAGTTGGGTTTTACTCCTGTACTGCAGCCTTTTCTGCTTTCAGCTTCTAAAATTCATCAAATTTTTGTTTATGGGTTACAAAGACCCATTCTTTGTTTCCCTGGTCTCTGCCTGTCCAACCTTCTGCCAATAATGCAAAAGCTGACAGCTCACTTCTTAGAGGTACATTTGCTCTTTCTAGATCTAGCATCAGTCAGTTTGTACAGGGTTGACTAGAGAGGGGAAAGAGGTCCTTCAAAATTCCTTACTAAGAAAGCTTCAGGCAACACATCAGGCAGGAATTGCTGAGAAATTCAACAACAGGTTGCTGAGAAATTCAACTGACTTCAGAGGACTGCTGAAGATTGGTATGTACTTGTCAGACTTTCTCTGCTCTTTCCCAGACTATAGGAGGACAGCATATTGCGAACACCTATACACAGGTATTCCAGAGGAACAGGCAGGGTACAAAACTAGAAAGAAAATGCTCAAGTCACCAAAATCGATTCTATTTATCTTAAAATAATCAAGACCTGATTCAAGTAAGAACAACACTTCGCTACAGTTTCTATGTCTACTGCACACCAGGATGCAGGGCGAACACACCCCAGTGAAGCCCTTTATAAATACTATGGTATTATATTGAAAATGTTTATGGCAGACCAAATCGATCTCTTACCTGAGGTATAATGGAAATTTTCTTCCGCAAGTCATGGAGTCCTAGCTCTGACGTCAAGTACTTATCAATCCAAATCCTTCCTTCTGGTTCTGCCAAGCGAAAGAGGGCTGCTATCAGAGAGCTCTTCCCAGCTCCGGTTCTTCCCACTATTCCAACCTACAGAGCAAGCCAAGCCCGTACAATTAAACTGTGAGCTTTTCAGGATAAATTAGTATGCCAAGCAACATTTTTACAATATCACAGGATTTATAGTAGAACAAGCACCAAATAAAACTTCTTTATAATTAACATTCTTTTAACAGGAAAAACCCTCTCCCCTAAATCAGTTTGGATTCAGGTGTCATTTGGATACACAACAATTACTTGGATCAGATTTAAAGGTGAAAGATTTTTCCTTAATGTGTGGTGTTGTATTGTGTAAACAAGATAAAGTGGCTCAATGTATAGAGTAACATGATTCAAGGTTGCTAATTTTTATACTAAAACCGGTTTGCTAGGTGATGTTAGGCAAATTATTTCAGGCATGCATCTACTTCTCAACCCAAAAAAAGGACTCCCATTAAGCACAGTGGGAACAGTGTATTCCTAATTTATGTAATTGAGACTGATTTTGGTTAGATGGTTAAGTACTTTAAAGAAGCAGAATTATAAACTGTACTCATACTTCAGACATCTTCAACCAGTATTCAAACTACAAGGCCATGTGAGCAGGCTGAAACTCCTTTCCAAACAGAAGAAATAGTGAATAATAACAACACAGAGATACAGGTGTCTATTTGTGCCCAAAGAATGCAATTTGAAAAAACCAAAGCTTTCAGAAAAGAGACAATGCAAAATATGGGATTGATAACTCTAATGACAAGGAGCTAAAACCTGCAAATATTTATTCTTTTTTTTTTAATGTTGTCTTCAGTAAAGGATTCTTAGAGAAAACAATGTAGAGTAATCAATTATATCAGGGAAGATAATGGGTGTAACCCTCTACAGAGATCTGATCTGGCAGAATTCATTATTTCCTGCACTCTGCTCTAATTACTACATTTCCAGAAAGAAATCAACGCGCTGGAAAGAGTTCAGAGCAGAGCAACATAACATTCATACAGGCTGGAGATACTGATTTGATGAGGAAGGATTTATGAGGATTAAACATGTACAATATAGCCTTGCAAAGTGATTGGGGTACAGAATGGAGGAAGAAAGATGAAAACCTTCATGAAAATACGTACAGACACCAGAGGGCAATTACCCACTGCCTGAGACTCAGATGTATGCAGCAATGACTGCTGAAATGAAATTAAGCACAGGGAAACTGCAAAGAGCAAGGAGAAACTTTCAAATGGTCAGAGACACTAAGTTCAAACAAAACAGCAGTGTCCACATTTGATAAAAAATACACAAGACAATAAAAAAGTGTACTTCAAGGAGCAACTTATGCTGCCTAAGCTAAAAGGCATTTTCTGCTTCTATCTTCTGATTCACCAAGTTCAGCCAAGCCACTCGTTATTGTACTATTGTATATAAACTAATTAACATTTCTACAGTGCTTATTATTAAAGAAACAGTCTAATTTAAGCAAATCTGTTACAAAAAATGATAAAATGTCTAGTATTCTAAATTATATCAGTGAAACAATAGAAAAATAGTTGAGCAGATAAACTACAGCTCAGAAAGAAAATGCTGAATGAAGAACACAGACAATCAGAGTTGTGAAAACAAAAGTTCAATTGTTTCTCTGCAAATGTCAGTGATATAAAGTATTGTATTAAGGATATAAAGAAAGAAAAACATAAAAAATACATTGATACTTAAAATAAAAATGCAGCTGCTCTGCATATTGTCAAAATCCCACTTTCAGTTTGGCATCAAATGAAAGGACTATACTCTTCAGTACTTAGAAGAATCTATTTGTATTTTTGGTCCAATTGACTACAGGCTGTTGAAAATTGACATGAATTTGAAACAGCTCTCAATATACACACTTGCTTATTTTTTAAAACATTTTATTCTTCAAAGGCCCATGTTCACAAACAGTGCAAATAGAGCAACAGTCTGCAAATGAAGTCACAGTCATCTAGAAGGAATCACATGGCCAGGATGTTCTTGCCTGATATAAGCCATGTGCATACACAGGAGTACACCTGCTATGCTGGGCTCATCAATACTCAAATGTCACTCGTACTTCAAAGTAGAGCTGCAAAAAAAAAAAGTGAGATTCACAGCATGTCAGCTACTCCACTGAAACTGCCCATGTCTTTGTTACCCCTCAGGAACCTCCCTTTCGTGCTACGCTGTGAGAGTATTTACGTGAACAGCTGCCATGCTGTAAATCTAGACCCTCACCCTCCTAATTTTTTCATGTAGCCCACAAAATTAGGATCTGTCAGGAGAAGGTACATTTAACAATATATTAGGCAGTAAGCACTCATGGGCACCATGAAACAAAGATAGAGGTGTTTAAAACCAATGTTACACATGCTGACCTTCTCCTGCTGCAGCTATAGCAGCAGAAGAGGTGAATCACTGCTAGCTGATGACACAGGTCTTTGCATCTCCCTGGTCTGTCAGACTACACTACATTAGCAAAGATGGGTCCTTCCTAGCCTGCTTTGACTGTAGGGAAACACTGAATGCCGAGATAAGCAGATCAAGAGACCTTAACCCACGAGTGACCTGCTAGCAATCACCTCCTTCATTCCTACTGTACCTACAGCTTCCCGAACTGTGCACGTGGATGCCAACAAGAAAAACTACAATCACAGCAGAACCTTAAACTCATTCCTTCTGCCAGCACTGCAGCCACCAGAATTCTCTAGTTCAGGCCAGGGGCCTGAACAGGCATAAGAGCTCTCACTGACAGCCACATGGGCAGAATTCCTACCAGATCTGGAAACTTGGTTCTGAGGCAGATGCTTCTCCATAATTAAAACCAATATAAGGAGGACAGACACATGGGAGATTTATTTTACACAGTGGCAGTCTACTGCAGTATTGTGCAAAACATCATAGAAAATAAACACAAAGTTCTTGGCAATAGTTTCAAGCTGGGCAAATTCACTTTAGGATGACAAAACCACATCGTAACTGCTCAGCAAAAATAAGTACCCCCAATCATCCTTCCCTCTCCTGACCCCACCAAAGACTGAGTCATATATTGCTAATATCTCTTACTTTCATTTTTTATTTTATTTCTGTCTCTCATCAATAAATGTAAAACTTCTTGTCTGCCATTATGTTGGAATGCCATATAACAGCAAAGGAAATGGCACATATGGCTCCGCTCAGAGACCATTTTTAACTCACTCACACCTAATTCTGTGAGGTTGTCTCCATGTAGCAAAATTGCCTTGAATTTTTGCAACATGCAAAAAGATTAAAAGGATCCACTTGAGGAAAGAAACAGGCTTGGGTTTGAATGAAAAAGCATGTTACAAATGAGGCAAGGGCAATGACTGCAGAGTTGAACCAGCCTTCTAGGAAGACATCCTAATCAAAAAAGTACACGTGTATTTGAAATTTAGCAAAGCACAAATTAACACTGCAGGGCTCTAATTTAATGTTGTCTGTGGGGGAGACCTTCCCTGCAGCATTCTTTCAAGTGGGATAGTGACAAAATTGGGGAGGAGGAGTCAAATTTTCAGAGGAGGAAGAGTTTTATTTCTATGTTTCTTTTGGCTAACAATCTAATTAATAGCAATAGTTAATTGGATTGGTAGCCAAAAGGAACTGAAATAAAATCCTAAATTCTAAAGTTATGCAACTGATTTGTGTTTCTTCTCTCTTCAACTTGGGGCTCAGCACAAGGGCATGTACATTCCTTATTCAATTGTTTTTGCTCACCTTGTATGTTCATTCCAATTAGGTTCCCTCTATTGAATCCCCAATTTGCTAATGCAGCTCCATTTGCTTTGGATTTGAAGAAACATTTTGTGCTCAGCTGGTATTTTGTAATGTCTATCACTTTCTGAAGAATCCCAGATTTTTTTTGAAAATTACCAGATATATTTAATCCTTTGTTTTAACACACAGAAATACCATGGTCCCAGATGCATTTATGCTACACTTACAGGAAATAAACAGACTCTATTATTAAATTTATAATAAATAAATTATTACATATTACTAAATTTATATTTTAAAAGAACACTTACTGTTTTCCTAACATCCATTTATTTTATAATGTATTTCTAACACACAGTTTCTTGTCCATTTATCATCTTGGCTTAATTTCTGTGAATATCGAGAGACAGCCATATACATACCTTTTCTCTTGGTTTAATTAAAACAGACAAATGTCTTAAGACCAAAGGTCCATCTAGACTGTAAGTGAAGTTAACATTTTCAAATGCTATCATTCCTTGGTTAGGCCATTCTGGTGGTGGGTGTTTGTTGGTCTCCCAAGGAGCTTCTTTTT
>JAOXXN010000001.1:41890999-41902216 GCA_026770055.1 Myrmophylax atrothorax | reverse complement strand
TGCCTCAATCGCTTGCTAAGGTATTATTCTAAGTTAAGTAAGAAGACTGTCATCCTTAAGCTTCATGTCACAAGGGCAAACAGAAACCAAGATGGGAAAAGGAATAAATAAACATTACCAGGTTTTCAACTTCAGCACTTTGTCTAACACCCCACTGGAATGTTCCCATGAGGGTGATTGCATAAGATAGTGCCAAACCAACCTGCCCCGCGTTCAGAGCTGCAGAAGAGAGGAAAAAGTGACTCAAATAAGTATACATTGGTAACTACATAAAATCCTAGTTACTTTCATGAGGTTCCTTACATGATGGAAGCATCACAGCCAGTCGGTTACACAGTACTTGCAATCTGCACAATGAGTAGCTCCAGGCAGAACAGCTACTTGCTGCATTTTTTGGTACATTTTTGAAACTGTCTGTTTGAGAAAATAACCCCAATTCTCCTTGGCCTGGCATTTTATCTGAGGTTCAGACTCAAGACCATACTTGCATAGCTTGTTATGGTCATCCCCATCTGGGTGAGTATTCGTTAACTCTTCACTTTTTTTCTAAGGGAATCAGATAAGCCCCTAAACCTAAGCAAATAATTATTATAAAATTATTTCAAAATTAGTTATGAACATTTACATCAACTTTTTACTCTTGTAAGCAATCAGATAAAGCAACAGGGCAGAATATGAATTCTGTCTGCCATGATATTAACCACGACTGTCCTCTAACTTACTTGAACTTTATCCTAACATAGTCCTATTGACTTCAAGAGAGTTATTTCTTATCCAGAGGCAAGGAAAGATTCAGGACCATTGTTTTGACTTGTCTTGCATTCTACTAACATCAAACCTAGCTCAAAATTTGCAGCGTTGTGCAGCACAAAGTGTTCAAATTTTAAAACACACGTGCACATATAGAACTTATCCAAAGAAAAAAGAAACAAAACCAGCAAATTAGCACTAATTTTCATGTCCAAGATAATTACTTCTTCCTTCATGTCTTAGATGACTATCTCATTTTAGTACATCTAACCCAATTACATCCTGGATGATGCACAGACTAATGACAGTTCATGAGTGACAGTGTATATAGAATGTATTATTACAAGGCAATTTTCTTTCTGGAACTAGCCTATCCCACTGATCCACGATATGAGAAGAACATCCCTAGGAACTATAGCTTGCCTTTTGACCTACTGTGTCATGTGTAGAAAGGAAAAGGGTTGTTAAGAGGCAGCTCTGTGGGTGTTTCAGCATGAAAAGCAAAGCCCTGTAGGCCCAAAAAAGAAAGAGAAAGGCGGGGGAAAATTAAAAAGATTTATTTGTTGTTACTGCTGTGAAAGCCAGAACCTCAAAAGTGAAGACTACAGATCTGCCAGTTTGTTTGCACATTTGGGGATGATGATAGGTGCATGCCTCAGCCCAGAAGATGTCTGAACTGCCTCCAGTATTTGCAGGAAAGCAGATACAGTCCCAATGTGCCTAGACTGAGGAAGAGATCATGATCTAGGAAGAAACAGTTAAGTTAATTACAGCCTTTAAACACTTAGAAATCTGTGAAAAAGAATCAGACATTACTATACATAGTAATTATTGGGTGAACTTTTTCTAACATCTGTACTTACTCTTGGCGAGAAGCAGGGAACCAAAGGCAATCACTATAACAAAAATGGCACAGATGGCATCCAGACGCACAGCAAACCACCTTGAGGTCGTCAAAAACAGAAACCAGGCCTCTAAAGGGTATTTTATGAAGACATAAGAACAGTGGATTATTAGAAAACTAAGCAGTATAATCACTACCAAATTGCTTCATGATAATACAAGTTCTTAAAAAAATAACCATCTTCAAGTGTGTGTCTGTATGGACTTATGATGATAAGGATATTGATCAATTTTCCTGAAATGGCCTAACTTCATTTTCACACCAATAGCAAACACAATGGCAACCACAACTAGTATAACATACAGTAATTGGAAGAGAAAGAAAAAAAGGCAAGGTGCTAAGTCATGGTCAAGCATGGTCCATTTATTTAAAATGGAAGCCTCTTCTGAACTCTAGTGGACTCAGGAGTCTTAGGGTACAGAACTACATTTACTGTAGCTGTACTAGACTCTACAGGCTTTTAGCTAGAACATATCACAACACAACAGTCAGAGCCAAGTCTTTAGAAGGCAGCTGCAGCTGGTTAAGCTCCTGTAAGAGCCACTCAATACAGACAGTGTAGCAACAGAGCTATTCAAATTACTAGATGCACATATTTACTTTAGGGGAAGCTCACAGGTGAACTCACTGGGCACTGACATTCAGGTGTTCACAACTGGGTGCTAAATTCCATCCCAGATAGATACGCTATAGTACAAGATACAGGAGACAAGAGGAAAAGACATTGCAATACAGAAGGCAAAGTGTCTGCATGCAAGGCCAAAACCAGAAGTCAAGTAGCCATAACAAAGTATGACATTATTTATTGCTTAGGCTGCAGTCAGATGATGTGTTCCAGCTGCTATTAAGTCACAGTAGAAGGCTACCATTCCAAACCTTTCTGCATTGCTTGTCATTACTCCATGTTAAACATGAATGCAGTTTCAACTGTTTCAATGTTCCTTAGCCTAGTGCTGGGAAAGATTCAAACTAAAAAAAAAAAGTCTCCCTTTTATAACACAGAGAGGAGGAAAGTCTGGCTTTAAGCCTGATCATCTTGGACAGACAGATTATGGAGTAATCAAATCAATTCAGAAAAAAAGAAACTTCCACCTAACTTCTGGAGGGCAGCAGAGGGTAAGAGGGAGGATGACAAGAGGCATCCAGGTAAGGTACAGAGCTGGTAACTTCTTAGTCCTGTTTATATCAACACTAAATGCAGATGCCTGACCACATGTTTAGCAGCTGGTTGCATTAAACAAAACATTTGATATGGTCATACATCTGGGCACACAGAATGACACAGGCAGAAGGGAGTGCTGCACCAAGTCATAAACCTAGTTCCAGAAATTGAATTTACCATGACAATTTATTTACCCCTCTGAAACCCAGAAGCCAAGTGGCCCAGGAGACAATCCACAGCTGCTTCTTGGTGACGTTAAAGGTAATTTATGGCTCAACAGTGTACTGGTAAGACCAAACGGGTCGCCTGGGTTGTAGAATTTTCATCTTCAAGGTTTTACTCCATTGATCCTGTTGTCTGGGAATGTGCCCTATACTGCCAGCTTGAGATGGGTCACTTTGCAACCTCCCTATGTAAGTGGGAGTCACTGTCCATAAAGGAAGGAATATGACACGGGGACTAACAAAGACTCATTATGGTATAACTTCTGATGATTCCGGAGCTTGCTTATAGAGATGGACACCAGCAGGAAGGAAACTTGGGTTTGATCAAATCTCAGTATGCCTTTCAAACATTTTTGTCTAAAATTTATTTAGTACTAAATTCATAGGCAGCCCTGAAAAGGGTTCAAAGCAAATGTCCTTTGTCCTAGGCTAAATAGAGAGAAGCCACAAGTGCTAAACAAAACCACTGCTGGTTGTGAGAGACTTCTGCAATTCAGGAAAGAACTTAAAACTCTTTAGGAGACTTAAAAACCCAGGACTCAAACTTTTTGAGCTGCTATGAAGGGTATCTTCTTACATCAGCTACTGCTTGCTCATATTTAGTATCAAAGAATCATCCAGGGTGTGAAAAATACTTCAGGATATCTCTAGTTCAACTTCCTGATCAAGCACAATCAGCTCTAAGGTCAGACCACGTTGCTCTATGCTTTATGCAGCTTGAGTCTTGAAAATAGACATGGATGAAGCCTGCACAACACCTCTGGGCAACTTGTTCCTCTGCTTGACTGTGCTCGTGGTGAAGACGCTTTTCCTGTATCCAGGGTTAAACTTCTCTTGCTACAAGTTACACCCATTTTGTTGTTCCTACCACTATGTACTATGGTGAGGAGCCTATCTTTGTTGGCATCCTTGCAAGTACTGGAAGGCAGCTAATAAATCCACTATAAGCTGCCTCTTCTAAGAGTTGAGCAAGCCCAGTTTTCTCCCACAGGGAGATATGTTAGTACACTACCTTAGTGGTCCCTCCACTGAGCTAACTCTGGTTTGGTAGAATGTTTCCTGGATCTGGGGGTCCAAAACTCGACGCAGTACTCCCAGTGTTGGCTAACAAGTGCCAGGGCGGATAATCACTTCCCTCCTTCCACTGGCTATGCTCTTTATTAATACAGCACAGATGTTGTTGGCTGCCTTTGCTGCCCAGGCACATTGCTGGCTCATATTCCCTATGAGGACCAAAACTCACACACAAACTAAGCAAGAGGGTATACCCCAAATATTCCAGTCAGAAATACACCAGGATGACACGTGTAGGTACACAAGAGAATGTGACTATAAGCACTGAAGTTTTATCTCAATAGCAGGTTTCTGATCTGCCCGGGAGGGGTGTTAGTGAGTTTTGATGGAGAGATGGATAAAACTGACTGAAAAATAGTGTGCTTATGTTCCTTAGATCTGACCTCAAAATATAAGAAAATATTTCTTGTAAAGGTCATGGTCCTCTCTGTATAGTGGAACTTCTATATGCAGTTTATTGACTAAAGATCCTTTTAATGCAAAGCTGAAAAACAACTTTGTCTTTCCTTGCTATCAGCTACTGTTACATTGATTTGGTCAGGCATTTAGCAACTTGAAAATATTAAGAAATGGGAAATTCAAATCTAGCAGTGCCTTCCTGGAAGATAGATTACACCAGTCACAAGTTACTGGGCTCAACAAGAAGGTTGGAGTGTACCATTCTACAACCTGTGATAAACTACTTCAGAAAAGATTTGATCTTAACTTTAAAGTCTATAAATTACAAAAAAGTCATAGAATATACTTGTATTCTTATGACAGAGAAAATCCACAATCTTACCTAACAAATTACAAAATTGCAAACTTGCATTCTGCTGCATCTTGAAAAACATTGTAATAGAGAACATCTAATTAACAGAAGGTAAAGAATCACAGTGCAAGCCTGAATTTTATTCCTTATGCTTGGAAAATATTAATATTTTACACCTTCTGGTCATGTTAATACCATATATTAGATTTAAGCCCTGAAAGCTGCTTAAAGTAAAAAATAAGTCAGATTCTTTAAACTTCTGCAAGATGATTTATATTAATAATCTCTGTCCGCTCTTAGCACTACTTACTATTAAATGCTTCTTAATATGGCTTGTTTCATCCCCCCACTTTCTTTTTAAAGATGGAATGCAGGAAAACATTTAAAATTATTCTTTATTCTTATCAGGCCTACTTTCAAGTGTTTGTCTTACATATTGTTAAAACATATGTGTGGATATCTCAAATTACGTTACAGCCCGAAGTAAACTCTCTAAATCTAGACGGATAATAATGTTTTTGTTCTAACAGAGAAATTTTACCCTAAAGAGACAAATGCACAGCTCCTACTGATTTTAATGCACATTATATACATGTCGCTGAGGGCATAAGATATATCCTGCCTACAGTGCAACAAAGTATTTGATTTTTCATGTCAATTCATCACAAACCTGAGTGGAGGTCTTGGTGTGCATCAAATAATTTTTGAAATCTTTCCTCTGCTTTCAAAGCCCGAATAGTCCAAAGACCCTGGAGGGATGATGACAAGTGGGAGAACACTGGACTTCGAGCTACAAAAGGAAATGAGAGTAACTTAACAATAGCTGAAGGACAACATTTAATTCTTTTTGTACCACACTAATCTTTAATCCTCCTACTTTATATTTAACTATACAAGTTACTCTACTGAATCCTTTTAGAATAAATATGCAGTATCTTTAACTAATGTCCTCTTACTCAATTAGAATCAGTCAGACAGCCAGGCAGATTAATTTATACAAAAATGCCTTACATTTTTAACATTAACTGTCACTGAAGAAATTCTTTGAGCTTTGTTAATGACATTAGGCACCCATGTTTGTTATTCATAATGCTTAATAATTCATATTATACTCAAGCTAAAGTCAGGCACAAGAGTCAGATAAGGTCAGAAATACCATTAGTATGTGCATGCAAGGTCCCAAAGACCAGCAGCTTAGCATGCTCTTTACTAGCTTTATTTACAAACAGTTAAACTGACTTACATAAGGTTTACCATTATGCAAAACCGGAGTTAAGCATGTAATTCACTAGTTGAGAACCAAGGCAATAAGGAAGTTATTTGCACAGACTAAGGAAAAAAAATCTTCCATGGACTGTCTATAAAATACTAGCATTTCACATAATAATAAGCAGGGTTCAAACTAACATTAAGTCCCGTCAAACTACATACTTGTGGATTCTAGACGTTTAATATCTCTTGAAGTGTCTAAGAAATATCGCCGAAGAAAAATGAAAAGAATAAATAGTGGAATTAAGGGGATGAGTATCCAAGGAATCACTGCCACAGCCACAGCCACCACACCAAAAATCTGTAGGAGAGTCTGCAGCACAATAGAAACAAAATAAAAAACTCTTTGCCAGAAGAATTTAATTTAGAACAAGTACAAAACTACTTAACACACTACTGAAACACTTAAATATTTAAACATAACTACATAACTACCAAATTCAAGAGCAGATGCACTGTATAACATGACCAAGATCTACTTTTATGCAACTTGCAAAATTTACAGTAATACCTAAATTGACTAATTGTGCAGTTCATGGGTTTTTTTCTGCATTATTTGTTCTTTAAGAAATGTCTTTACAAAACTGGTTGACTGAACATTACTGTCTTTCTTTGAAGACTATTTTGTGACTGCTATAACAAAGTAATAGATGATTAATGTAGCAGACAACTAGTATTTAATGGACCCAAGTTATCTGGTGAATCAAGGATATGTTTTTTCACTCCTAGTAAAAAGAAATTGGTAAAAGACCAACTTTAACTTCAGTTGAAAGACTTGACAGCTGGAAGATTGACTTTCAACACAGGCTTGCAATTTTTTCCTAAAAACAACTCTGTCCTACTTAGAAATCAAACCCAGTGTCAGAGCAAATAAGCTTTCTCTTCTCAAAAGACTGCATTGGGAAACACTACAAATAAGAAGAACATGTTATACATTGCATAAAGTTGCCATTAAAGGCTAGTTTTACCATGTTTACTACAGAGTATGATGTGAATAGTGGGGTAAACCTTGACTTTACTCTTAGAAAACTTGCTTATGACAAGTTGCTTATGACAGTGGATCCTGAATTCTGAATTTTAATTTTCTGAATTAAATCCACTATTTCCTGCAGATCCCTTCACATTCTTCATCAAACTTTCAGTTTGAATACACAATCAAAACAATAATTTGCACACAAATTTCTTTCAGAACACCAGCTGTGTACATATGTATGTCAGGATCCCTGTAAACTGTAATTAGGTGTGTCTATTTGCTCCTTAAAAAGAAGGGGAAAAAACCCCAATCCATATAAAAATAAATCCATCCTATACAAAAAACAGACAACTGAAATCCTAGCTCAGGACTAAATTCTGGTATTATTCCCATTAACAAATTCCTTAGAAATATTTTATATTTTCTATTTTATGGACTGTAGAGGAGTCATCTTTTTCATCATCATATACAACACACAAGTGGATTCCAGCTTAATTTTGCAGTTGCCTGATTTTTAGATCCCAAAAATGCATGGGTGACTGCTGAGTGCCAAAAATGCATGTCTCACAGCAAAAATGCTTCCACCCCTTTACCCATGTATTGAGTTGGAAAAGTCAAACACATCAGCAGAGGTCAGATACCAGATCGCTACGTGAGTTTTCAAACACCTTCAGTCAATGGAAATGCCTATGGAAACTGCATTTCCTGTTGCACTTCTGGTAGCCCACACACACACGCTCTGAAGCCAAAACCAAGCACAGCCTTTACCCCTAAATTGGTTTTATTCTCTTCAGTCTTCTCTGACTTTACCCTAATTTCACTTGACCAAACAGCAAACCCACACACCTTATATGTTATAACTGTATGAGTCAGCACAATTTAATTTCAGCTCTAAGCAAGGTCTTACCTTATGACAGACTACTTATGAGTGTAACAGCCTTGTATCTCATAGATCCTGAAAACACATCTTAGGGTCTCATAACTCTATTAAGGAAAACAGCTAGAAGGTAGGAGCTCTGAAGGAAGCCGCATGACCACTACGCTGCTCATCAGTGAGCTAAGCTATGGATGGCATTATGCTGTTTGACCTCCTAGATACATACAGTAGATCGCAAATATTTTAACTAGATTTCATCAGGAGGAGGTAAGGTGGCAATGAGAGCACATGGTACTTCACCTGGATCAATTATGCACATGGCTATGTTAGCACAAAGCAAAATAAAGCACCCTGACTCCTCACCAGCACTGCCATCAGCCCTTCTCTACCTTCTACTCCTCTGACATTCTTTAGAACCCTGTAAACACATTCCTTTTTATTGTGGGGTGAGGAGAAAGGAAATAAAGATTCTGGACCTCCTACAAATTTGCTCCTGTCTAGATCATCATTCTCCTCCATGCTGCTCATTATCTCTGCCATCCACATGCTGGCTAATTTCTAAAGGATCCCTCATCTCCATCCTTATCAGCAGAGGCTGAAGTCTGTTCCTTCCTTCTGACAAACTCACTCCCAAATCTGCTTTATACACCTGCTGCCTCTCCCTTCTCCCTCCATCACTTCCTAGACAGTCACAAAAAAGCTGTTTCTGAAGTACATAGTCTCCTCATACCATCAGCCACAAATCTGAAGTGAAATGTTGAGGAAACCTGCTTCAAGGAAAAAAATTCTCAGGAAAATAAATAATAAAATAAAATTTAAAAAATTAAAAAGCCAAACAAAAGTTTTAGTGATGATAATCTACAATATGTTGCAAAGTGCCGGTAGGGGTGGGAGTGGGAGTAAAACTATTAAGATCCAGCTCATGTAAACAATGCCTTGCTACGGCAAAAATACAGGGAAGGAAAAGATGGTTAGGATGACTAAAGTAAAAATCTGACACCGCCTTTGGAAAGAATTTTAGATGAGCCTGCACCACCTTATCATTATAAAAATTTATGATAGGGTGGATCAGTCATGTGTGTTGGGTTTTTTTTAAAACCAAACTTGCATATAAATTAACTCTTAATGAAGTAGTCTGGAAGCCAGACATAACCATTTGCAGACTGTAATCAGGTAGCTGCTGTGTGAGGTAAGGCAAAGGTTCTCGCTCCTGAGTTTCACAAGAGACAACCAACCTCTGTGGCTGGAGACTGCCCCAACTTCTGGCAGATTCACTGCATGCAAACTGGAGGACCCAGGATAATCACCAGGTTGACAATAATGATAACATGAGTTGTCTGACGTCTCTCCTCTCTGGAGACAAGCAGTGAGGTGGGTAGTCAGTTTGTGCAGCAAGAAATGCTCAGGACAGAGTATCTAGACTTCACCCAGCAGAATCAGCTTACAATTGAAAATTGCATCAAAAATCTAAACAGGCAAGATTTTCCTACATAAAAGAAACTCAGCCTACAAAACTGACATCTTGTACTGTATTTCTTAACTTTAGCATTCAAAATGTAATGACTGTGCAAAAAAATAAGTCCAAAAAAAAAAAAAAAAAGAACAACTAAAACAAAAAAACAGGAGCTGACAAATTACATTTTACAGCTATCTGCACAGTATTTGAAACAAGGCCACCTTACACAAAAGACAACAGACGTACAGGCTACCAACACTAAAAAGACCCGGATGGTTCCAGGAAAAGACCACAGCTTCCAAAAGGAGACATACTGCCCCATGTCCACCTTCAAACTTACTTCCATTTCCCTGGAGAAAGATGAACTTCCCACATAGAGCCTGCACATAATCTGTCCCTAGAATACAGAACAGCATGTGCTGTTTCTGTTGGAGTCATACTCTTGCAAGAGTCCTGAGGGATTTCCCTCATGCTTTGGTCAGTCGCTGCATTTACCGTGGCTTATTTTTCCTTAAAAATCTCTTTTACTGAAACAAACATACCCCCCTATAACACTCTGGGAAAATTAATGTTCTGATCAGCATATTCATTTGCAAACTGTGCATTCCCTTCATTATCTTACAACCTATATATTCTTAATTCTTACAGGTCCTGAGAGTAATACCCTGGAATTTCTGTCTCAAACAGGTCTTGATGTAGGAATAACAGGCATTTCTGTACTGTAATCAAAGAACAGAAAAGTATTTAATGCCAGATAAAGAAACTGTATGAAAAAAACCTAAAAATCTGGGAAAAAAAGTGAGAATTACAAGCCCTAAGACATACATATATGACAAGCTATAAGTTTTACACTATTTAGAGGAATTATACCATTTATATAAGGGTAGAAATCTTACAACAAACTGTAAGCCATTCGAAGTAATCTAGTAAAGTTGACAGAAAAAAAATACAAAGCAAAATTTCGAGTTGAAGATGTCTCACAAAAATGTCTATCTTTCTATCCCACAGATTGCTGCTTTTCAGTATCAGTTATACCCTGAGTCATACACATGGGTTTGATAGTTATGGTATGGGACCTACTACCCTAGGAACCACACTATTTTGAACTTGCAGCTGCTAACCTGGTAGGATCTCTAATGAGTGAGTGGAGACCAGGGGATGGGATTTTAGACTTGGAAACCTAAATGTGGGGGTCTACATGTGACCTACATAGTGAAAATTGAGTTCTAGTTTAGAGGTTTAAAAAGTGATGAATAGAGTAATAAAATTGTTTAGATTGGAAAAGACCTCTTAAGATCATTGAGTCCAACCATTCACACAGCACTACCAAATCCACCACAAACTATGTTCTTAAGCATCACATTTATTCATCTTTTAAATACCTCCAGGGATGGTGACTTCTTCTAACCTGTAAGTATATACCCTAGTGACCATATGGTTGACTATTACTCTACAGTCCACCAACTATTTACTGGAAGCCCTCTGATTACAGCAAAGTAAGCATCTAACCTCATCAAGCAGATATGTAAATGTAGATGACTGAATCTGCAGTCAAATTCCACTCAAGAACTGCAGTGTTCCAGGACCTGTTTTACCAATATTTAATTGGAAGTCAAATACAACTAGCAAACACCCAGTCCCAAATGCTACTCCATGGACCCCAATATGCACTCCCAAGGATTATATTAGCCCATGGAACTGCCAGGAAGCCATATCAATTTACTAATAGCAATGGTGCATGTCCTGGACTTCCAAGTTTCAACTTTCACTGCTTTAA
>JAOXXN010000001.1:41850332-41890899 GCA_026770055.1 Myrmophylax atrothorax | reverse complement strand
GCAAACACCCATTCCCAAATGCTACTCCATGGACCCCAATATGCACTCCCAAGGATTATATTAGCCCATGGAACTGCCAGGAAGCCGTATCAATTTACTAATAGCAATGGTGCATGTCCTGGACTTCCAAGTTTCAACTTTCACTGCTTTAATTTAGGCCACTCTCAGTCAGGCTATGCCATCTGAAGTAAAGCCAAGTCAAGAAAATACAAAACCCTACTCTGTTTGCACTTGATTGGCCTCACCTTTACTCCTCCTCCCTTACACATGACTGAAATTATTTTCTCATTGAGTCTGCTAAAAAGCTGCATGCACAATCAAACCCTAATCCAATTCTGACATTTTGTTTATCCTTGAATGCTTCTTTCTTTAACATACTTTTCCAAACCGGACTGTTTGGACTGACTGTCCTGCAGCTCTGCTGAAGCACAACTGCACAGGTGGCTGCTTACACTGACACACCAGAGGACAGGCTGCCCTGGCAAGATGACATTGCAATGAGAAGATCAGAGCAATAAACACTTCACTCAGGCTAGCTTCACCTGGAGGAGCATATCAAACCACACTGTAGATTTTCTACAGTTTTTCTCCTTTATTACAAAAAAAAAAAGAGAGGAAACATCCACAGATAAACCCTTTATCTTTGTAGCGTAATCCTAGTATATAAACAACTGTACTTCATTTTACTCACTTACAGTAGCCAAGTTGAGGTGAGTAGTTTTGTCTCCAAACTACTTTCTAAATGAAATTAATGGGTTTTCTTTTGGTACTGGTTAAAAAAGGTACATGCGGCTGTTTATACTATTGTTCACATCAAACTGTCAGGAACATATTTGTCTTCAGCAAAAATGCAATGAAGACTTACGAGTACAGGAGAGAAAATATGGTACATATAATATTTAAAACATATCTCAGATGTTGTCCTTTTCTGAAGCAATCCGGGACAGCAGTCTTTGACAGGAATGACTGCTCTCAGTGTTAATTCAGCTTTAGGAAATTGTGCATCCATTTGAAAATTAGGAATTTAAAGACAAGACAACCAATTCACTGAAAAGGGAAAAAAAATACAGCTGGAGAAGAAATGAAAATTGTAATTTCAGATAAACTGAGTAAAAGAAAAAAGTAGAACTAAATACTGCCAGCTCTGAAAGCGCCAAAACCAGTAAGCTCATCTTATCTTCCGCAAGACACTCTTTTCTCCCTTGAATCCTGTTATTTGCTATTAGTCAAGTGGTTACCTAACTAAATCAGATGTCACTGCAAATGGGTTGAATACATTTATCAGATATATCAGAAATGTATTCAAAATTTCTAATCACATCCTTACTGCTAGCACCTTCTATTTGTTCTCAGCTCTATAAGATAAGTCTGGATCATTGTTTTTCCAAGTAAACAAGCATATACTTAGCTCCTGGGGCAAATGTTTTCTATGCCACCAACATGCTCATTCATTTGACTTGGCATGCATTTTGTCATTAAGTGAGAAGCTTTAATATACGTTTGAGGTCATGGTGAACTGTGTGCAATTGTTCTGTAACAAGTGACCTTATAATAAAAAGGGTGTTTTCTTTAATACATTGACACTGACACCATTCTGTTGTATTTAACAACATCCTATCGTCAGTAATCTCTTACCCTACAACAAGGAAGAGAAATAGGCTCTTTGGGCATGCTGGGCCAAGAGGCTTAACTGTCTTATGCAGAACTTGATCCCAATAGCAGTTTTCAAAAATCACAGTTCATATGTTGTGTGAGACTTCAAGATATCGATGCTTAAGAAGCAGATGCATAATCAAGCTCTGGACTTGGTGACTCTGACAGACACTCAAAATACTCATCCTTTAAAACTCCATCTTACATTCCTACAATACAGAGAGGTTATTTTCGTTTTAATAGTAAATTATCTTCACTCATTTAAGAAGTTAGTTGCCAGAGGCCTTCAGCTACGGTAATAAGTTACTTCCAGCTAATACAGGTTTTCCATGAAAAAACAAGTTTTTATCAGAGCCAAAACTATGGCCTCTACTTATGCATTTCTACATTCCGCTTCGGATCATACCCACTGCACATGGAAACCAATACTGTCACATACAAAATGACAGTGCCAACACCCATTCTCGTAAAGGGCTGTGGACAATATATTTTTCTATGTAAAAGCAGTAAAAACTTGAGTAAGACCTTTGATTTTCTCAAGTATTCTTCTTTAATTACACCTTGTGGCCCCCAGGCACTTCTGCACAGACGTGTCCTCAGTGACTCAGAAAGCAAGGCACAACTTTGCAAGGAGGATCTATATAAAAGTGAGAGATCTTCTTCCTGAAGTTATAAGGGAGTTAGTTATAACTTTACTGTGATTGCTCTATACAAATAATATAAAGAGCTCATATGTTTTGCTATTCAGCAGTGTGCTTCTCCTGTAAATAGTCCCTGGCTATACTCTTACACTCTTCCCAAGAAGGAAAGGTACACACACAAAAACTATGCACATAAAGTACAGTGGTCTTTGTACCATGACAAATCTGTTCCTGTGGAACACCTCAGATGCCAAGCACAATTTTACATAGTAGCTTGAGGAAACAGTATTAATCAGCAAGTGTAGAACATGCATACACACATGCTTTGCTTTCTTGACAGCTCTTGCCAGAACCTGCCTGAAACACTATAGAAAAATGTCTGGCATCACCCAATACTCCTAGAGTTACTCCTTGGGTAGCAGAAAGTATCCCTTTTCCATCATATTAATTTAGGGGGGTTGTGACACCAATATCGACCACCATTGCCAAGTGTGGTCACTTTGTTGGTTGTTCCACTAGCTTCAAGATTCCCAGAGCAATGCATTCTTCTGTTTCCTGTATCAGACCTTGCTGTCAAATATCTGATATCTTTAAAGGAAAATAAAAAATAACTTGAAAATTTCTTCTCTCCTCCTACCTCTTAGAAGTCGTTTCCACAATGCTTCCCCAGTTATATAAGCCCAAGACAGCCCTACTGAGCCAAGTCATATGAAATCAAAACATTTGATTCTACAATGGGTATTTTTCTCTTTAGTACTGCCACAAATTAACTATTTCCTACTTTGTTCTTAGTTCACATATTAAGCACTTTATCAGCAGAGGCTGATTCACCAATATTGGTTGTCAGTCTTATTCCACTTACAACCCTTCTAAAAGCAAATTTTATTTCAGTGATAATTATGGACAACATATATATAAGACAATATTTAAAAATCAACAAGTATCTCATTGATTAGCTGTAGTCAGGTTCTCAAGCTCTCCCTGAATGGCATTTCCTGTTGCCATCGCCGGGGAAGACCCACTGGCCTAGACATACCACTTATTTTGTGTTCTTAAGTCTAGACCATTAATTTATTTGCTAAAATACTGTCTACTGTTCCTGTGAGGAATTCCTCTGAGCCAATGGTGATGCTATCACCTCTTCACCCATGCTGTGCACATTTTTTTGCAGTTCCAAATGTTTGGCAAAATTTTGCTTACCACTGATGCTGCTGCCCCTATGTCACCATTTTGCAAACTCTGTCTTAGAGCTCTGTGTACTCTCCTGCCTCAGGTCTCCTGTCCCTCACAACCATAAAACCAGAGCACCCTCGCCAATAATAGTTCATTTTCAACTGCACGACCTTTTCTGGTCAGCCAAGTTGAATTGTTTCACCAGAAGTCAGTTATGAGTCTTTCAAATTTTAAAAGCTTTGTGCTACATTTGAACTGTGGGCTCTTCTGTTAAAGAGAGTATCAATTCTTCAGTATCACAGTTCTTCAGCCTTACAGCAAGTACAAGCTTTTAAGCATCTTACTGTTTGTTCTTGCTATTTAAAAATACACTAATGCGTGTATTTATTTTTAGGTGGAATGAAGTACTACTCACATTTCTGTAAACACCACAGCCCCTCTTGCCCATGCAAACTATGAAACATACCAAGGACTACAGCATTAGCTATCTTAAGAAATAAAACAACTTCTTCTTTCTGGTCACACTCTTTCGTAGCAGATATGCAAAAAATGCTTTTTAACCTGACCCCGTTTTACTTTTCCTAACTTCACCAGAGCTTTGCCACTCTGATAGGGCTATAAAATACTATTTTCCTACTCAAAATAAACTCTTGACTCATAATTTTTTCTGTATTACATTATGTTCAGTGATTACTCAGCTCCAGGAAACTTAACAGTCGTCTGATGCTTTCAGCAGCCATATTTTAACTAATCAGCACCAGCCTCTCACCATCACCACCAGGTTTCCCCCAGTTCAGCTGTTCTCTGCGTGCACAGAACCCAGTGATAAAAATAAACTTCCCTGGCACAGAATAAACATTTAATGTGGTAAATGCCTGCTCATTTTTAATTTGTTACAGACAGGCAGCAAACAATCAGGAAGACTTTTCAGAAGCTTACTTACCACAAACCATCAACAGAGGCACACTTACTAATGGAAGTAACTGATACCATGTCTGATCCCAAAATCCAAATTTTCTATCAGTGAGAAAAATAAAAAATTATTTCTCTAAGTACTATGTGGTGTTTGACACAAGGTTGGACAACTAAATTAGGTACCAAAGCCAGGAGTTTTAAAAGGGAAGAATCTCAACCCATTACTTTAGCATTCAAGTAGCTTTCATAGTAAGAGAGCTCTGCTTATTTAAATATTAGACTGATTTCAAAACCCATTAAGAAAAACAGAAAGAAAAAGAATTAGGGATGTGATTGCAGAAGAAAATGCAATCACTCGGCATCCTATTCTTCTACAGTGCAAGAATAGACATTATTAAGCATTTAAAAGAGCCTTTCTTAATACACTGACTTTTGTATTCTAAGAGCGCAATCCAAATGAATCAATTTTTTAAAATGATACAAAAACATCCTGTAACATAGATGTAACACAAAGAAGTATAAGCTTCCCAAAGACATATGACATTCAGTTCCCAGATGAACTCTCATCTTTTGCTGTATAAAACTGCCCACACTGCAGTCTCTACCTTTTGACAAACAAACTTGTATGGAGTTTTCAGATCAGCTGCAGAATTGCTTCAGTAAGAAAAAGTTCTTATGTTGTGCAGATGCACATATACCCCTGGCAGCACATTTCTGTGAGATGCAGTCTTTTTTTTGCTGAAGATAATTCCTTGTCCCACACGTTTGTTTAGGCATAAATATGCATATTGACTTAACACACACACACACACGGACACACCAACTATATGGCTTAGTAATTCAAATTACCTCCAAGTCTCTCTTTCCTTCTTAAATCAAAAGTGAAATCTCCAGTCCTTTTGGCGAACAGTGAAATCATAATTTGTTTGTAAGCAGACATTCTTCTATCTCTAGTATATCAGTAGTTTAAGGCAATCTAGAAGATTTGTACTTATCACCATTTGGAACAGGATTGTTACACTCTATGACTGACAGCAGAATTAAAATATTCCTAGCTACTGTGAAGTGTTAGAAATGTTAATGATCTTCAGAAGTCCTAAAATTAATCATCAATTTGAGCTACAGATGTGAGAAGCTGCAATAATGCTTAAAAAGTGAGGGAAATACCTATAAACAATAATAATAAAAATTCTCACTTTGAGAGTAAAAACAGCAGTACTTTATATATAAAGACAGACCAAAAAGAAAAGGAGAAAACTGCAGAACATAAGTTCACTTACATCAGAGTACTTCTTTACCCTTCTTCACAGTAAGAAAAGCAAACAAGAAAATACTTTGCAAAATATATGAAGAGCCTCGGATGAACAGAATCTTTTTTTGGAACTTTTACAAATTCCATCTTAACCGAAAGTGGGGAAATGTCTAAACCAGACAGAACAGGGGGCACATCACTAGACTTCCATATAACTATCCTGCCTTTTAGTAGCTGAAAATGTACAGAAAGTAACCTGATAAAGAAAACACAGGAGCCAATTTGGAGAAAAATTATCTAACCCTCACTGTAATTTTTTATTTACAGGTTTCAGTCCAACAGATCAAAATACTGCAAGAACAATTACCATTAAGCCTCAATCTGCCTCAATCAAAGTAAAGAACAGCAAAAGCTTTGGCATAGATTATCTCCCACTACTGGTCACCATCAACAAGACTAATTGGCTACTGAGATTTAACAATCAAGGCATTCAAGGACAGGGGAAGGAAAGGTCAATTAAAAACTGCATTATTTAGACAAGTGTCTGCGCTAAACTCACAGCTCCTGCATGTTGATCTTGCACACACAAATACACCCCAAGCCTCCTCTTCCTCCACTACTTCTCACCCTTTTTTTGGCTTGCTTATTTGTTTTTAATAACACAGTGGGGTTTATTTCCAAGAAAATCACAAAACTGAAAGCACATACAACTAACACACAACCATAGCAAAAGTTGGAGGTTTATTGTAATGATCATTTTAACCTTTTCTGAAATTAGAGCTTAAAAGAAACCAATGGGAAAATATATACACCTATTATTCTTCTTTAGGTTTTATTGGTCTTTCATTATGCACTAGCCAGATGCACTGTGGTATGCAGTACTTGGGAAGGTACAGTTAGAGCATCGGTTCCACAGAGAAAAAGTTCTGTAACGTTTCAGTAGCCAAGTGTCACCAGGTAACTGTTTTGGGTTTCTTTAATTTATTCATTTTTCATTTAAACCTCAGCACAGCAAAACTACCACGATTCAGCAGAAGGGAAACCAAAAGACATATCCAAGACACGAGTCTGTTCTATGTACCAGGCTAAAGAGAAAAGATTAACATTTAACATAGATCCCATCACTAGTTATCTTCTCACGATGTATTTGTGATCATATTTTAAAATACACATATGTAAACACTCAGAAAGAACAATTCTTTAATTAATAAAAATGTCTCTTAAAACTCACACATGCATACATCCAAAACTTGGCCAAACTGGAAAAAACAACACAACAAACCCCTCAGGAATCCCACCTCTTACAGAAAGCACAAAATAACAATGTCATTGTTAAACTAAAAGATCCTGGAATTCCTTCTACACACTTTCCCTGACATTGTCACACAATAAAATGCAGGGGTCAGTGGTACTGAAACAAGGAACGGCAGTTCCACTCTTGTGCACATACGAAAGCAAGTGACCCAAGCTATTATTCCAGTCTGAGGCACTTTTTGTTCCTAATATCCAGATGCAGCAGCTTTTTTCCCCCTTTCTTTTTTTTCTTTTTTTAAAGAAATGACTGTGGACACCTCCTTCACATTTTCCTATTCTTCAGTATTTTCACTTCATAAAGCTGCAGTCAATGTGTTTTGTGTGTAGTGAGAAGGGAATGGCACTTTCAGTGGTGGTCTCAGCCACAGCCTACATTGGTGGCTCAAGTAGTCTCAGGATTAGGTCTTTGTGTGTGATGAAAGGATATGAAAAGTCAGTTATTTAAACTCAGTCAAGCTGTTGATTTTGGGGAGGAAAAGGTTTTGCAATTCAGTTTTCCTCAATAAATCACTGCCCTTTTTCAAGGGCAGCTGCAGATAGTTCACATGTTCACAGTGTTCTCCAAAAAACAAAACAGATCATGATTTTTTTACCCGCCCTCAATCTAACACAGGGCAAGAAATCGAAATGAAGGGGCCATCACAATAATTACTCAAATTCACTAGAAACTAAAGCAGAAAATAAACTCTGTTAACAAGTAATAAGATCACAGAAGAATTAAAATGACAAGAAACTACAGGGAAAACCATTTCTTTGAAAGTCACCAGAAAAATACAAATCCAAAACAATGTGTGAAATGTATTTCACCATCTTATGTATTCAATCAGTTTATAGGTACAATTTTCAAGCAGTAGTTTATCAGTTTGGGTATCCATCCTGTACCATCTGAGATCACAGTTTAAAGATGTTAAGCCTCTGCAGATCTATCTCAAGTCAAACTGAGATTCAGGTACTAAAAAAGAAGCTTTTGATGAGCTCTCAAAAATACAGCATCCAAAATACCTGCCACTTAGGAGTATCTGGGCTAGTGTGCACAAAACACTATTAAGTATATTGGATTTTAAAGTCCTAATACCCTATCATTAAATTGTTTTATTCTATTTCTTGGATGACCTATTCCCCAGTTAGTACATTGGCTAAACACTGCTGTGCATTGTAACAATGACATTTTTTGCCCAGAGAAAATGTGGATGTCCCATCCTTGTAAGTGTGCAAGTCCAGGTTGGATGAGGCTTTAAGCAACCTGGTCTAGTGCAAGGTGACCCTGCCCATAGCAGGGGGGTTGGAACTAGCTGGTTTTTTAAGGTCCCTTCCAACCTGAACCATTCTATGATTCTATAATTTTAAACTAAAAACCCCACACCTACCAGTGAAAGTCCACATCAACAGACCCTTGTACTCCCACAGGGCTTAAGGCAGAGGGAGAAGGAGGAACACCAGTCAGTTATAACACTGGGAAAATCAGCTGCTATTTCCAGAGGAGCCTAACAAAAATTAAGTAACAAAATCCCAGTCATCCTAACTGGCACCTAACTTCCTCAAGGCCTTTTTGACTTGGTCATAGGATGATCGAGTTTGGACCAACTAAAGATGACATTTATGCAATTATTTGCATTTGGTTAGCTCTTTGAGGCTCCTGTCAGGCCTGCCACTGATTCAACTAAGAAATAAATAAAGAAAGCATATAGAGCTAAAAGAAGTAGATGTTTAAATTCTATTTGAAAGTTTTAAAGCACTGTAATGGTCTTCAAACAAGTCATCCTTTACCTGAGGAGACTGTAACTTAGTAGGAAAGCACTTGCTGGAACCACATAACTTGGGTTAAGAAAATGAAAGCAAGACACAGAAGTGAGGCTAAGGAGGCTAACAGTAACTACAAACATGCAAGCTCACAAAAGAAATACACCATCTTCACCAAACAAGTTCACTCAGCTTTTTGACTATCTCAATCAACCTACAAACATTAATTACTACTTGATTTTACAAACATATTTAGTGCCATACTTGGTAGCAATAACAAGTGTCATAGTGAACACAGCATTGCCTTCTGTTTTATTTATTAGGAGAGCAGGTATGGAACTTTATGGTCAGTCGGAATCCATTACAGAAGATAATGCCCAGACTGCAGACTGTAAAGTTTATTTTTTACTTTAATGAGCTGTGAACTGGTCTGTAAATATAAAATAAAGATATTGTGATGTTTGAACCTTTGGTTTCTTTTCAGTTTCTGTATTTCACATCTACCCACAGAGTTCTGTTCAACAGACAAACCTTGCCATAAAGATGTTCTCATATAAGAGACTTATTTTTTATTTATAAACCTTGTGGTTTATAAAGCAGTAATTTCCACAAAGAGACAGTCAACTGCACTAATATGAAATATCACATATCCTGTTAAAGCTTGTGAGAAGAAAAAAACTGCTGTCTCCTTCTAGTGAAGACTGCCCCTCCTGCCTCCAATCTCAAGACAGGTGCACTTCAAACCAAAGAAAGAAGAGATGGCAGGAGACTTTAAATGCAGTGGGAATTGCTACTTCACGAGGTATTGCAAAGCAATGGTTTTGTAAAATCTAAACAGGTTTTCAAAAGAATACACAAAGTCTATGATGGGCTTTTGTGCTTGCCACATACCTTTTACTTTTGCTTTAACAAATACATGTACACAGTGACTATTCATTGTCTTGAAGAAAACTGACTCTTTCTTCTCCTCTTTCTTCTCCTTGACTCAATGGAAGATGTGAAAAATTCAACTCTTTCAGTTCAGGGAATTAATTTTCATCCAGTACAGCTGTCTAACCTAATAATACTCATTATGGCTGCAGTACAGTGTATAAATCTCATTAGGCATTCTAAAGTGAATATTACCATTTTTTAACATTGCTTAAAAATCTGTACTCAGTGTGAAACTAGTAAACTGCATTTTATTATTTATTTATTGGTATTTAAATGGGCTTATACTGTAGTTTTTGGGTGTCCAATCACATTGTGTTTGTTTGTGCTGACATTATCCACTCACTTGCCAATACAGTGAAAGGGTGGAATGCTTCACAATGATCCCAGCAATAACTCTGAAAACGACTCCTTCTTCAATGCAAATCCGCTCAAGAAAAGCCTCTACACACAAAGTAAGATGAACCAGTTACTGCATTGTTTATTAAGTTTCACTTGATTCCTCCTGACAACCATTTAAACAATGAATGTTGGGAAATGTCTCTCAAAGAATCAACAATAATGGCTGGGATCAGAGCTTTTATATTCAGCTAATACTGTTTTTAGAAAGGAGAAAATATTTCTTCCTGAAGGGATTATAAGAAGTCTTATAAAAGACACCTGCAAACAAAACAAGTGACAAAAGATCTCTATCATAATTGATAACAGTTATCCTTTGTAAAAATCTGTGCTTTGTCAGAAATAAATATACCTTTGCTATTGAATTTCAAAAAGCATCCACTAACCAACAACCCTGCTGGTTAAGAACAGTTAAGTTTTAGAAAACCTGCCAAGAAGGAAATGCTTTTTTCTTATGGAGAGCAGTGCATTATTAATCAACACTACGGTCCTAAATTTTCTTTTCTGAACAAGATAGCTTTAAAATACGGTATCTTTTTAATAGTGTACTGGACTTGTGAAATCTACTTTATTTTTTGGAAAAGGAAAACGTTTCACTTAGAAACAAACTTCGGAATTTGTCAAAGAATTTAACAGCCAATTTAAAAGAAATGCATAAATTAATCAACATGAAGGACAACGGTTTACAAAATGTGGTTTACAGTAGGAGCTTGAAAGAAGAAAACAATCACATCTTAAGAAACAGCCTTCACTCTTTCATTCCAAACCAGTCAAGTTTTGGAAAGCACTCACTGCCTGAAGTATCTACACACTGGTAAAATAACTAGGTTTTCCAAACTGCTAGTAGGAGATTCAGTCCTCTGTATGTGACATGCATACAGGTTAGATACTTTCTGAGCTTTCTTTTGAAGCAAATCAGTTTGCTCTGTCAAAACAGGACAGTACAGTTCTCAAGTCACTTTGCTTCAGGGTCTGCTCTCAAAAGGAAATATGGACAAGATCACACCAATTTTGACCCTCTCTGTTTTTGCAGACTTCTGTAACATTTTCCCAGGAAATTTTGCATCCTCAGACAACCCCACATGCCTTTAAACCACATGCCAGGGCATGCAAAACACCCACTCAGTTTCTTTCTATAAAACCACCATGCAAGTGGTCTTGCAACACAACTCCCACAATATAGTAAATGCACTGAACTAAGGAAAAAAGTTAATAATTTTATCTCAAGATCACAGGACCCAGAGTATGTTCTGGTCATGAGTAGTATGTAGTATGAACATACATAGTGCAGTGAGTGGCAAAGGGGACAAATCTATGCACGTACAAACCCCTCTGGTCCAATGGGCAAGTACACTATGCAGAAGAGATGGGTTTGACTATTCCTAAGTTGTGTATGTAAACTCTACCTTAAGGGAAGAGGATAAGGACTGCAGAACAACTTCAGCTTCCAGTCAAAAAGAAAGGCACATATGTATAGTCTCAAGAGAGCTGAAATAAGGTAAGATATTCTGTCTAATAAGACAGTTAATGAGACTGAAGAAAACTTGTAATCTATACAATAGTAAAAAATGAGCAGTTTTTATAGAAAGATGTTTATATGGCATTTTCAGGAAGAATTTGTCATGGCCGTAAATACCAATGAATTAAAAATTTTAATATTCACTATAAACAACTCAACTATGTTAATTGATAAGCAAAATATATCACATTCCCTTCTTCCCCAAAATGACGTGGGGCATGTAATGCTTTGAAAAACATACACCTCGATTTCAACAACTTTGTTAAACTACAAAAAAGACTTTATCTTAAGAAGTGTTTTTACTAACTCCTTGGAACAATTTCCCTTTCCTATATTCAAGAGTTCAGCAAGAACAACATGATCAAACTTCTCAACCTCAAAAGTCTTTGGTTTATTTTTAAACAAGTCAAAAGAAGGTTTAGATTCTGAATAAGCTACCTCTAAGAGACGAAGCAAAGTAGCAATAGCACCTTTTCTGACTTGAACGTGACAGGTGTGATCCACTAAGTGGATCCAGATAATCTAGTATGTCAATTCTGTGTATTGTGATACATGTTGTTTTCATAGAGTATATAATTTTTTGCAGATTTATCCTTCTGCAGTTTTTTACAAGAAAGATTAACAGCAACTGCAACAGAAAAATTACCTTGATGTCATATATAATCCTTTATCATTTCACCATCATCAAAATCTCAAAGCTTTGTCCACCGTTCTTTTCTGCAGCAACTTATTTCACTTGTTCCTATTAAGGCTATTATATTCACCCTATTACTACTAATCTTTTCTTTGTAAATAGCCACACCTATTTTAATCCAAAATGGTGTGGTAAGCATTTGATTCTTTGTGGAAGTAGACATGTAATTAGGTTAATCTGTGCTATCTTTTCAAGTGAGCTGATTGTTTCTTTACTATGGACATATTTCTTATAACAGCAATAAGCTTGCCAGATTGCTTGCAGGCAAATCAGGAGCAATTTACCAAGCATGTAGCTACTCCAAACTGAAATCCTGACATAATAGCAAGCTGTGTATAGCCACTCCTACCTGCCAGTTATTACTCATGTTAGCTTTTTACTGACATGTTAAATTTCAACCGCACCTTTCTTCCACAAACAAGTACTTTCATTCAACTCAGCTACATCTGTGACAAATAGCTGATATTCAGCAAAGCATACAGGCATCTAAACTCAGAATGCAGCGCAGAAGTCTTTGACATCAGCAACTGAATTACCTGCACGAAGTCCAAAAACGTCAATGGAAGCAAGTCATCCAGGTGGCCAATATCTTTGGAGAAACGATTTAAGATTCTTCCTACAGAAACAGGGTTGGAGAAGGAAATAAAAAAGTAAAGTAAATATAATTCCTGAAGAGAAGGAAATACCTTAAATGTACCATGTTTTACCATTTCAGAAACAGTTCAGAGAAAACAGCTGCAATCTAAAGATAAAAACACAGTTTCTGAAACCACCACGACGGGAATCTTTTACAACCATTGCAACATGTTCTGAAGAAGAATACTTTTTTATGAATGCCTTTTACCCAAATATAAACCCTTTACTTAAACAGCTAGAAAAAAATTAAAATGGTCTTTGAAGACAAGATGACACCACAATTTAACAGGTGAAACACTCATGCTTTTTATATGTTCAACATGTGCAGGTGAAGGTTTACAGTTCAGTCAGCAATGGAAGTTTCATCATGTAACATCAGTCAGAATCTGCTCCTATCCTTGACCAAAACTCGCTAGTGCATGCATGTCTCAGACAAATCATAGTTGATCTAACTGATCTTTTTCAGCATTTCTGTTCTCACCTCTAAACCATTATAGGTGGATTCAAATTGCAGGCATTTCTAAAATAAAATTTGAGATAGATTTGCATTCAGGCAGCCTCACATTTATACTTATTCAAAACCTTGACAATACTGATCTTTATTAAAGCTAATAAAACGATTTTTAAACTGCTGTCAGCAAAGCATTTATATTTCTCTATTTTCCCAAGCCCTACTTGAGTGAAAAAATCAGATATATCAAGACTTCTTTAATAATTCAGGTCACAACGCTGCCACCCGTAAGTGGATTAGTATCTTTCTCTATTAATCAATATCTCTACTCACCAGGAAAGAAACTAAGCCAAGGATAGGAATCTGGCCTTTTCTAAGGTGTGCAATGCCCATGCATGTATTCACATTGCTTTTTTATCTGCATATATCTTGATTCAATTATTACTTCCAACTGGTACAAACACATTCACTGCACTGGCAACAAAAGACTTTTTTTTTTCCCTTTTCAAAGGAGCTCATTAAACTGAAAGCAGTTAAGTTTGAAGTTTCCATGGAGTGCGCTGGAGACATAATTTAGAGATAAGAGATACTGAAGTCACTTCTGTAGCAACAATCATGCTAGTTTTCTGCTCACAGCTCTCCTGGAATTATGAATGTTGATGCATAGCATTCCTTTATTTTTAAAGGGAATTTCTGTTCTACACCAAACTATACACAAAAAATCCCCTCCTTAGGTTTGGGACAAGACTCCAAGGAGAGATACTGGTGGCAAGCAGCTTCTTCTGCAGTACTTTACTACCAAAGGCAGTTACTTAAGGTAGACAGCAGGAGAATTCATCCTATTTTTAGGCTTTGTACACAAAGAGCAAGGGTATACAGCAGCAAAAGACTCAGCAAAATCTCTTTCACCAGTTTCTACCGGGAACGTGGGCATGTTCCCTTTCACTTACTTTGTATGAGGGTAGATACATCAGAAGGAAGTCGAAGGCAATCTTTTTTTAAAGTTCCCCTTTTCCCATGATTCCTCTACACAGAGAGTGGTCATAGAAGAGCAATCTAGCATACACTGCATACAGCTCTAGCTGAGACTTCTTAATATACCTAAATATAACATTCCAGGTTATTTGCAAATGAGCCAAGACCTCACTGGCAAAAAGAAAGTAACTCAAAGACGTTCAATGCTTCCTTCTGACAGGGTTTTTCTTAGTGGCCTGTCCAGGAGGGCCAGATAAAGGAAACTAGATGGCATAATGGATTGGGCTCATGGTATTAGAAATCCATTCATGGCTTTGTCACTTGTCTTCATAGTGACTTCACTTTATTTTGCAGAGCAAGGAGCACAGCAAGGTGACAGTGCTAAGCCCCTCCATGAAAAGCTGTGAGCTGCACTAATGACAAGTTGTATGCAAGGGCAAAGGATTATTCCCATAGCAAGCAAACCCCACCTTAGTTCAGGCTGAAAATCACTCTTTGCCTCTTAACCCCAAGTAAGTTTTATTTGTAGTGGTTTCAGACTTATATAAGAAGCTATTACACAAAGGCCATCCCATGTGACACTGGCAGGAGGCAGCAAGGTCACTCAGGCTGGCTACTTTCCATGGCCATAGTACAGGTCAGGCCAATGCTGGCACCTCCATGAATCAAACAAACCCTTCACCACCTCCCTCATCCCACAAGTGGAACAGTGCATCCAACCTTGTTTCTGGAAAAGCGCTGTGCTCACTCTCATTTTGTACAATATGGCCTTAAGGGCTGGAAGAGACAGGTGACTAGCAAGTGATCACTGTTCAAAGAGATTTAACTCTTCGATCATTTCAGTTTCAGCAGTATCTTAAGTTTCAGCAAGTCATTTCCCTCCCCTGTGAATTCTACTGAAGATTCACTTGTTAAAAGTTGCTCACAGAAGAACTGGCACATTTTGAGTCTGGATTTTGGTTCTGGATTTTTCCAGCAATTGACAGAACAGAACAGAATACAGTATTTCAGTTGGAAGAAACCTACATTGATAGTTTAGTCCAACTGTGTCATTACTTCAGGGCTGACCAAAAGTGACATGACAGCATGTTACCAAGGGCATTGTCCAAATGCCTCTTAAACACTCACAGGCTTGGGGTATTGACCACCTCTCTAGGAAGACTGTACAAGTGTTTGACCACCACCTTGGTTAAAGAAATGCTTCCTAGCGTCCAGTCTGAACCTCCCCTGCTGCACCTCTGAACCATTCCCTATCCTGGATACCAGGGAGAAGAGATCAGTAGGAGGCTGTGACAACCTCCAACCATTTCTTGAGAAAGTTTCAGTGTTGCAATAGGGAGAGCTCTAGGCTGCAAGCATGACACAGATCTGTCCTGGTACTATCTAACCCCAAAAGATGGCACAGAGATAAAATGAGAGCTGCAGAATACTTGCCTTCAAACTGCACACTAAGAGTGACTGTGGCAATGTTCTTCTCCATAGTAGTATTCCTTCAGTGAGGTTCTTTAGGAATGTGGTCATGAAAGAAAACTTAGCCCACCCAAGCTGTCCTCAGTAATCCCTGATTTTACTATCTCTTCCATCTATCCACTAACCATCAATTGTTCCAGTTCCCATTGGTAATCATGCTGCTAATTAATTACCAAAACTGTATTTTTTTTGCAATTGCCCAATGAAATTGTTGAGTGTAACAATGTTTCTACAGCTTCTGTTTTCACAGAGCTGTGAGCTGCCCCTAGAAAAGTGGAAATTAATCTGATGTTATCAATAAAACATGAAAACATCTTTTAATCTGCCTAATCCTCTTTAAAATGTAAATACAGTAAATCTGTAAAATGACATTGACTAAAACTTGACTGAGCAATAGAAACAATATATGAAAAAGACAAACTTTGAAAACTGTCCACCTGATACGATTAAATCAATTTAAACAGTGGAAACATGAATCAGCTGCTTCCCAAATAAAAATTCAAGTGAATCTCCGGTAGCAGAATGTACTTTTCTTTTTTTAATTTTCAAGTTACTGAAAAACTAGTCTATTTAGTGTTTGCACATAGAAATTCTAGAAAATGACACCTGAAGTCATTAAGGCTAGGAAATACTTCACTTCTTGCGAACAGGTCCACTTCTCCTGTAATGTTTATCCAGTGACCATCAATGCTTCTCTACAGCTAAAAACAAGCAACAAAGCCACAAGCCTTAGTTCCAATTTTGTCATTGCTGGTTTTCAATTCCAATACCTCAGTGACTGTGTAAGAGAAAACACAAGTCTGGAGATGTATTACAGATCCTGTTCACACGGATGTAACTGAACTGGCATTTTACTCAGCGTATCATACACAGAGGGAAGCAAGGGAGTTCCTTCACTGTACAGCAGAGACAGCAATGTACCTCCAAGCAAATGTGCTTGCTATGCTTTGGAAATATCCACAAAATGCCCCAGAGCCATAATGGTATTGCATCCAAAGCAGTTGTTATAAGGATGTCTACAAGTAAATGAGATCTATTTTGCAAGGTATGGAGAAACCACTGTTTCTACTTACTGGAAACACAGTAAATCAGTCGCTTGCTTATGCATTATTAAGCATGCAAGAGAAAGCATTCCAGACACAAAAGTCCGGATGCAAAATGCTTACAACAGTTACAACCACAGTTTCTACCAGTATTTGCAAACCTAACTTCGGAGGATGGTTCTTCAGACTACAGAAACTGTTGCACCTGCTATTCAAGAAGGGCAGAAGCTGCACAACTTACCCACTCCCTCACTCCAAAACTTACTTTTCTCTCCAAAACTTTAAATATCCTTCTTTTCTAAACTTATAGATTATCAGCATCACCTTTCCACAATATCTCACATTTCCAAAATCCTCAAATTCCTTAAGAAAGCCTGTATGAGATAGAGATACATGCCAAGAAACAATAATTCTTAGATCTAATCTAATATTTCCAATTCATAAACATTTTTAAGCTCATTTAATACCTACATCCTCTACTTAGTCCAGTGAGTTTCAGTCTGGGCTTCAAAAGAAAAAAGAAAATATTAAATCTAGAATTTTTAAGTCGAAGGAAATTTCATGAAACAAATAATAAAAAAAAGCCTTTTACGAAATCAAGAACTAAGCATGTCAGTGTTACAACAGCACCCAAACTGGTGAACAGTGTCTGCTATTTTAATCACTCAGGCTTCCACATGGTGTGCAGTGTCAGCAGCAAGCTGCAAAAGGGGACGTGCTCTCTTCAGCAGTCCTATGTTTGTTTTTGCATCAAATAACTTAATCAGAACACACACTGTTGTTAGATTTCTTCCAAAGTAATTAAATAACTATTCAATGCCAATTAATCACAGTTAAATATGGGTCTGTCACCAAAGTGCTATGTACACATTTCAGACTATTTAGTGGTCAAATACTTGGCAATATCAAAGTTAAACAATGATTCATTAAACCTCCTTCCCTACACAATAGTTAGGCTAAACTTGAAGTGAAAGAATCAAACCTCTTTTGTTCTCCATGAAAAAGACATCAAACCTCAGTATGTGATATTCTTTTCTTCCTCACTCTGTAAACTGCTTTAATTGCACGAATCGGAATGTGTTCAGGTGCTACATACCCACTTTGCTTCTGCAGGTGCCTACTGATACTTTGGAATAGATGTTCAAACCTATCATCCAAATAATGAAAACACTTGACAGTGTGCCACACCTACTTAAAATGTTTATACATACTTTATCATGAAAGAAATATAATCCAAACTGAATTGACACTAAAGATGTAAACACCAGAAAAGGTTGGGGTTTTTTCATAAGAAACTAGGATCCCCCATTGGAACACTCAAATGCCACCCATATCATTCAACCTTGTGCAACCTAAATTCCAAGGACCCTAAGAGCAGCAGTACATTATTTCTAAATGTGTTTGGCATTTCTAGTATACTTTGTTGGCCAGGGCATGCACTGAAATACTTCTGTGTAACACAACAGAGTAAGCAGATTGACTTTCTATACCTTGCAAAGAGTTTAAAAACCTTTATACCCATTTGCTTCATCGCACATTGCAGAAATACTTTGCTGCTACTTCTCTAGTTCACTGATTTGCCCCTTTGGAAAAGAAAAAAGGGTTTAAGAGAAGGACCTTCTACAGAAAGAAAGATTTTGCCACTTCAGTGTGCATGTGTGTGCACGGGTGCACACTCTTGGATTTGGTTTTTTTCCCTCAGAGATCAGGCTAGTAGTCCTCCACGCAGGGAACTGTAATTGCATCACACTTTTTAGTTCAATATGCAAGTGTTATTACTAAATACTGCTTTGTGTAGTAACCTAAACTCCTTCATAACAATTGGTCTAAATATCAATTTCCATGGACTGCTTTTAGCAGGGGAAAAAAATAATCAAAATTTCTTTATCTACCTGAAACAGTGAAGCCAGAATACTCTCCCACTGCTCAGCCTCCATAAGGAAAAAGTAACAAATTAAACATTATTATCTCCCACTCCTCATGGCAAACTGGTAGAAACCTGTCTAAAGGCAACCTGTAGCACTAGGAATGGATTCAAGAAGATACTTAGTCAGGTATGATAGCCTGAGATTAGTTCAGTTGGTTAGGACATGATGCTAAAGAACACAGGTGCAATTCCTGGCATGGGCCATTCACTTGAAGAGTTGGATTTGATGATTTTGTGGGTCCCTTCCAACTCAGAATATTCTGTGATTCTCCAAGTAACTGAACATAAGCAATCCCAAATGGGATTGCACATATGCTTGAAGGCAGTCATGCCACAGAGATGCTCATCCACACTAGGACAACCTTAATACAGACGGATCCACATTAGACAGCTCAAAGTGCACACACTTCAGAATCACTGACTGTGCTCAGTGAGGAGAAGCCTCCCATGCATCCCATCCTCTGGACACCATGCATGGTGGCACCACCTGAGCGAGGGAGGCAGAGCACCAGTGCGAGGGCACCACAGCAGGGTGTCATCGCTCCACAAAACCACAGTGCAGCTCGTGCCCACTTACCCTGAAGAGAGAAACCAGGCACTCCACAGGCCCAACTGCAGCTTGCAAAACCAGTCATTTTACACAAACTTGTGGCAGTAAAATAATGCTCTCAAGGGTATGTGTGGTAATAAAAGCCTACTCAAAATTTAGGAATGAAAGAAATAGCTGCACAGAACTGGGCACATTTAAATGTCCATTAATTTAACTACATTGAATGTGCTTCCCATTCCGCCAGTGGCACAAACTGGCAGCTGCCCACATATCTTGCTGTTAAGCTATGGCATTCAGCAACTGATAAGCCTTTAGCCATGCTCACACACATATGCCGGAAAAAAAAGTACTGCAACTACAAGCAGTCTGCAGTTTCATCAAAGCAATGACAAAGTGGATTGACCATATCAAATGTTGGCAGGAAGCAGACATTACATCAACCTTGTAAAATACAACTATGAAATCAACAAAATAATTAAAGATGGATTACTGACTTTGAAAGGAATTGTAAGTTTGTGAAATATTTCTTCAGAAAGAAATCTGGAAATGCATCTCCTGCATAGCTGTCAATTACTAATCTACTCTGGCTTTTCTTCCGTATTTCTACAAAGAAACACCAAAAGGTCTGTTATCTTTTTTTAATATATGTTTAGCACCACATGTCCACACAAACTGCTGTATACAGCATTGCGGTCTTCCCCACAGGCATCCTATAAATATAAATAAGAAATTCTACCCAATTTTTTTTCTTTAGCAGCCTGAAACTGATAGGAATATTATCACTTTCTTAGACATTTGCAAATAGGCACAGTGGTGCTGGGCCAAAATATGCTGAGATCATAATATCCATTTATCTAAACTGCCAGAATGTAATGAATTCAGGTGGGATGCCTTCTATCCAAATTAATTTACTACTTGAAAAGGACTTTTTACACAAATGCTGTCAAACAAGAAAACAGTTAGGAAATAAGAAAACGTGAACACTGTGTTTGATCTTATTTTTAAGTGTAGGATTTAAAGAGAGAAGGATAACTATGATAAAGATAAGAATAGAAAACAGGCTTCTTTGGAAATGAATTTCTATTTTTACTGCTGATGGAGACATCTATATTACCTAGTATGATATGTTGAACCTAAGTGTACAGTTGTTTCTTCAGCTTTCTAGTCCATACCTACAGTATTTTAATGGCCTACAGATTAAATTTACCCTGCTGTGGAAAATGAAAATAGGCCAATGCTCCATACAATTTGACTTATCCCTTTCCTAATTTACGTGGTACAGTTGATTTGGTTTTTTTCCCAAGCGTGCTGAGCAGAGTACATGTACTAACATCAGTTATCACCAGTCAAAGTTCTCCTCGCCTAAGATATAAGGCAGAAATTATACAGAAAGTCTCCATTAAAAACAGTAGCACAAAAAGAAAAACCTCTCGATTGTGCAGGGGAGGGGGATAATATAACTTACCTTCTTTCTGAAATTGCTTCCATTATAAATCTCAAAATATCTTCTGCATTGCAATTGCCTTTCATATTGTATCTCATTACCAATTAACCAAGTTGATTAAAATTCTAGCTGTACAGAATTTGCCAAACAGAATTTAACTTTAGTGCTGTATTATACTTGCTAACAAAATTAGCTTTTTTAACCAAGGGACACTAGGACTGGGATAATATATTCATTATCAACTTTCAAATTATTGATCCCTGCAATGATACTCCCATCCCAATAATTAATATTCATAGATCTTTTCATTTGTAATTTATAATGAAAGGAAGTTTCAAAATCATTCAAAAGTACAAACTTCTGGCAACATATAAAAGTTTTATATATAAACTCAGCACAAAGCTACAGCTCTGCTTCATATTAGAATGACAATGGGAGCAGACACCTGCACCCACCGATCCCTGGAGTAATATTAAAGCTTTTGTGTGTAATCCTGTGATGACGATTGCCTGAAAAAAGCTCTAACAATTCCAGAAGTTAAGCTCTGGACATCCTCTCTGCTTCTTTTTAAACTCATTCACTGAAGCTGTTTTAAGTTATCCTGAGTTTAAGGAATAAATTCTACATTTAAACATACTGAAACAGAAAAACCCAAATAACCTAAAATGAAGCCACCGAATCGAATGTAATGCCAAAATACAGCAGAGCTTAATTTCTGATATATACTACAATATAAGCAACAGGGTATTTTTAAGGAGGACAGTCCAAATAAACCAAAAAACCCCAAAACTTATTTCGGGGTAGGGGGGAGGGGCGGTACAGGAAGAGTTACGACTGGCCTCTTTCCCCTTCCTGAAGGAGAAAAAAAATTAAAAATGGTAGCCACTTGCAACTTCTTATTAACTGACCTTTAAAAAGCTGTCAAGTCACACACTATCAATGGAATTTTCTGTTGATGTACACCACCTTTTAATTCTATTCCAGATGTAGTTACCTACTTCAGCTTCTCACCATACAGAGCATCACTAAATTAGAAACCTGAAATATCTAAAAAATGTAGCCCTATATTGACTTTTTACTGGCAAGACTAGGAATTTAATTCTTTGCTAAAATATTCAGCCACCAATGCACCCACTTGTGAAAAACCATTTGTGCAGTCTAGTTTTCCTTTCTGCTACAAATCCAATTTGAGCTGAAAATATGTCCCAAGTGCTACTTTGCTGGAGGAGGGGCTTACAAGGAATTAACCTGAATACTACAAATCAGGATGAACTGAAATATCTCGAGAGTGTTTTGTCGCTGGAATTCTTTACATGAGAGGAGAAAATCAGCTTTTAGGACTATTTTCATATTTGGGGGTTATATATAAATATACATCAATGCAAGAATTAAAATAAAAATGGAAATATATGTCACCTTTCTGGTAAGGTTTTTCCAACAAGAAAAAGGAGTTTTCCTGTGCTATTTATACCATCAAGACTAGACTGAGAACAGGCTTTAAATACTGCATTTCAGAAAATTCTGGGGGGATCTCACATAGCTGTTACAAACCTGCTCATATTTGTCATTTCTCTTACCATTCTCCTAAAGATAATTTATATAATAAGAATCTTAATTTGTTTCTTCTCAATGTTTTTCTCCCCCCCCCTTTTTTTATTGGTGCTGAAGTTAGAAGAGCTCAATCATCACTCCAGTCAAAAACGTCAATGTCTAAATCGGAGATTACTGAATATAAAGCATTTGACTCCTGAAATCTTAGTTGATACTGCTATCTCACCAATACAGTTATCATTCCAAAAACAGATATTATCCCGTATTTTACCAATCATATATATTCAGATCCCCTTCCACATAGAGAAGAAAATTATTCTGATGCAGTCCATCCATCTTCTTCCATTTTTGAAATCTTGAAAGGGAATTCTTTAGCGACTGTTGCTGTGAAAGCCAAGCCAAGACTTCTGGCCTCTACCTAGCCCATCCATTCTGAGGATAAAGCCTCTGGACACACCAAATAGCAGAGGCATTTCACATATTCATCTGACTTTGTAAACCCTCATCTTCTGCTTGGCATGTTCCGTTGGTTTGATCATTCTTTTTTCTTTAGCTTCAGTTTCTTTTTCTTCCTCTCCTCATCTTGAAAATGTGAATTGTTTGGAAAGGAGAGACTCTCTCTAAACTTCATTCATTATTTACCCATGTAATGATTCCTGAAACACCTTTCCTTTTTAACTACTCCTACTATAAAAAAGCCACTGCAACATGCGTTTGGCTTTCTAGAATTCACAATGGATAACACTGGATAATTTTCAATGTTTTTTTTCCTCTGTCACATGAAATTCTGGTATAGCAATCAGAAGACTAGAAGTCCCATTGAGTCTGTGCAAATAATCAAAATATTTGCTTGGAAAATTTGCTGCGTGTTAATGACACACTCCAGCCCTCATGAAAATAGAAGTTTTGCTTCAATGTAGGTTATTTTAAACCACATGTTAGAGGAAAGTCACATAATATTTGAAACCAACAGCATTCACAACTTGGGCACCATTCATAAAACCACAAAAGAAAAAGATATTGGGAAACTTGGCACCCTGTTTATAAAGGTAGAGCCAAGCCCAGCAGTCAAGGCACTTATATGCGAGGCAAAGGCTGAGCAGAGATTCAAGGGAATGCCATGGAGAACACACTGAAGGTGGGTCACCCATGTCTCCAGTGCGTGTTATCAGTTGCTCTACTAGAGGTACTTGTGCTGTAGGTCTCCTTCAGCCCCTGCTCCTGAAGCTGCTCACCCTTTGGATGAATCAGTAAATAAGTATGGCACACGAAGAAGACAAATGAGTGTGTGCCTGAAGGCTACAGCAATCAGCATGGGAGGGACTACAGCTGGAATTAAATTCTTTTTTTGGGGGGGAGGCTAATTTAGAGCATGGGATGGATCCTTTCCAATGGCGCAAGCTGTAGGGTGTAAGGAGGGATGACTTCACCTCCTCTTCTGTTTTGTGATTGGCACCAAATTCCACTTGCAAATCTTGCCTGAGAAACAATCAAAAATCTTTTGTCTCAGAAAAGCTGAAGGCAACCACATCCCAGGTGTTTTATTCTACCAAGGAGTGTTGTCCAAAAGAATATATACACAGTCTGACAATGCATTTCTTTGTGCCATCAGCTTCTGTGGGAAAAAATATTTCTACAAAGTAAACTTCTTTACAGCCTAAACTGTAATTAACAATGCTGAAATGAAATCAAATGAGGAAAAAGCCCAAAATACGACCTCTTTGCTTCTGTATATTCTATTCACTACATTGAAAGAAACACACTTTAATAGATCAATTATTAAATGCTAAGCATTTTGTAAAGTTATATTGCACTGCCTACAACTCTGCTGTACTTCTCTACTGTGGACAACTATTAGAAGGTTTAGTCTTAAAAACAAAAAATAAAAATATATTAGGAATAAGCAGCTCAAAATGAGGAAGAAATAGCTGCTGACCATATTAAAACTTTAGAAGTGCATAAAACAAAACCAAGGAACTTTTAATGTTCATTTCTAAATATACCTTAAACTCATCCCCCTAGATTTGTTGACATCTTAATGCTAGAAGTTGTATTTTTTTTAATATTATAAACCCACATATAAGTCACTTAAAATTAAAGAAAAACTAAAATAATCCCATAATTTTCTCATTTTTCATGGATTTAAATAACAAGAAAGAAATGTAGAATGATAAATAAGTTAACAGCAACATTTCTTCACTTTTCGATAAACAGAAAAAAATTCACACACATCAAGGAGGAAAAAAATTACTTCACTGAAAATTCATTGAAGCAAAAGTGAATACAATTAACAAATTCTTTTGTCTTTACTGAGTTCAAAGACAGACTTCACTGTGAAGTTCTGATTTACAGCTGCACAGCACTATGAACTCCTCAATAAATAAACAGGCTAAAATAGAAGAATGCCACTCACAACAAGGGAGTCCTGAGAATGCTGCCATTTGTTATTTGCATGACAGAAACACCCAAAAGAGGATTAATGTATCTGAAGTGGGAGGCAGAGCCTCACTAGGATGCATGCTGGACCATCACGTAGCCCTGCCCTGAAGAGTCTGTTGTGTCAGCTAAGAGAAACCAACACAAATTACTATAAAAGGAGCAACGAGCAAAGGGAAGATGTAACATTAAGCTGGAACAGAAAGTTGCAGGACAAGATGTATGCCTTTTTGCCTTCCTTTTTTTTTTTTTTTTTTTGTGAAGTACAGGAACACGAAGGGGTCACAGAATTAATGAGTTTCTCCACCCATACATTTAACTACTGTCAGTGTATATGCTGTGGTTACAATAATACTGATATATCTTGAGGGATAATTTTAAGATGAAGAGGCAGCTTGTGGATGAACTTGACTACACAGCGAGCAGGAAGTTACAAAGATGTAAGCATGAAAGGTAAGCAAGCAAAACAGTGAGGGAGGGAGTTAAAAACACTGAAATGTGTCAACAGTTTCAGTTACCAGGTGCAGAAACAGTAAAAGCTTTGCATGGGAAAAGGGTTAATGCCCAAACCAAGTCACTCCTCCCTACAACTCCTATTAGACTCCCTCACAGTACATTGGGGCCATAAAATCAAGAAAAAATCCTCCCTCCATCTGGCCCTGGGGAGGAGCTGCAAGACAGAACTGTCAAGAGACTGCTAGTAATAGTCACAGAAGTTGCAGAGCTTGGGATGTTTGGATACTGAGAGAGGTTTGTACACACTGACTTGAATTTTTGCCCTATGCAGACTGGCTGCTTACACGTGTCCTCTCCTTCACCCTCAACTTCATTCACTGCATATCCACTCCCTGTTTCCTCTCCTCCCTCTTCCTTCATAGTTGCTTCTTCCAGTCCCCTTCACCACGGAATGGCATAAGATCTAGGTGCAAACAAGTACACTTGAAAAAGAGAACATCATCTGATGCATAACCGAGGCATGAAGCCCAACAGAGTGAGGCGTGGGCTAGGAAGTGTGGAAGAGTTGGAGTCAAAGCAAGTGAGAACAGAAGGTTTCCTTAATTTCACTCACAGGAGGTTTTGAGATTTCACAAGACCAAAAGTAAGATTTCAGGTAAAGAAATTATCTGTGAAAGTTTTTTTTTCTTTCTTCAAAATAAACATATCTGTCGTTGAGTCCTAAATAGTTCACTTATTTATGCATTCATTTTACTTTCCTGACACTCATTTTCACCACCATTTGATTTCATTGATTTTTAAACCCAGCAGCTTCTCTGCTGAAACTACATCAGACACAATAGGATGAAAGATACTGCAATCAGGATTAGGATGAAAGGATGCACTGGGATGAAAGTACAGCAATGAACTGGACACCTAAGGAACCATGTAAAGACTATGACAAAAATACCTATCACTCAGTATCTGTATTCATATAAACCTCTATTCAATCCTCTCACAGACTTAAAGCACAAGTTATTTTGTAGTAACACTACAAGTTTTGCAAATAATCACTGATCATGGTCTGACTGGGAAAAGTCGTTTTAAAACAACTGTTTTGCCATTATTCTGCACTGAAAAAGACACTGACCAAATCCGTGATAATGCAGGATTAAAATGGAAAAATACACATATAATAATGAAAGCAAATGAGAGAAAAATATCTTGTGGTTTTGCTTCCCTCTTCACAAAACAGCATGAGCATAGAACTTGATTGTGGATCAATTTGCAGATAGATCATTAAAACATATGAAACAAAAGTATATCTCCAAGCAAAAAAAAACACTAGAGGCAAAACTGTGTCAATAAACCAACCACTATTAATATTATAGAGAATTAATTAGTAACAACTTAGCATTGTAGTTATTTAATTGCAATATTTAGAGAACAAATGTTGGCTCTGACAGTTTTTAAAATGTAGCTTAACTTTAGAATGCATATGTAAAGCATCCAATAAACTTCTCATCACAGCTGAATGGTATTTACAATGCTGCTTAATTTTAAGAATGTCTGTTTTGTCCTTCCCTGACTCCAAAGAAGTCTTTATATAGCAATTCACACTCCAAATATGAACATTCAATTCCTAAAGTTCTTAGTGATCAACTATACAGTGGTCATGCTTTCAGAAAGAGGTCACGAACAAGTTGAAGTGTTTGGATCACTCTAAAACCTTTTAGGACCTTCTGGACAATTGAGGTGTTTTGCTTGTTGGTTTCTTTTTGCTTTCTGAAGAAAGGCGACTGAAATGCCCCTTGACATGAAGGTTTTGTAAACTTTCCTGAACCAGTATTTTTCTGGAAAACTGTCATACCACAGTTGGTACACAAAATGCTGGTCTTATGAAACAGAAGTCTCTAGCACAGCACACAGTCTATTCTACCTTCCAAAATGATCCTTATTTCAGCAGGGCACCATGCTCATACCTGCAGATGTGTGTCCACAATGGACCACTTGGCATGATTAGGACCTAAGACATCACATATTACCTGAACCAGAAAATTTGAGGTATGTTGTAAAACTGTACCTCTCAAGCATTACTACTTGCATGGGTAATGTTTTTTCCTCCTCAGTGCATTCTGACACCCAAAGAACCATTATGTTCAGAAAAAAGATCCTAGAAGAACTGAAAGGTTCTGACATCAGAGAATTTAAACTAGCTGCGAATCCCCTTGAGGAGGTATGACTCATCTCCGAGGTTTAAATTAGATTATCAACCAAGTGAAGCAGCACAGTAAATCTACAATAAAAGATGAATGCCTACAGGAAAATAATTTTTGCCCCTAGTGGTAGATGCTTGAACTTTAAAGGATCTGAGACTAAGCTCTTTGTCTAAGCCTTCCTGACAGAAAACAACTGAAATAATGTCTTCAGTTGGTCCAACTTTGCTCCATATGCCAGATGGACACAGTATTTAAACCCTGTAAATGAAAGTATATTGTCACTTCTAAACCAGCTGAGGATCAAACAATTTACAGAAACCAAGACTTATTTTGCTGACAATTAAGCTCTATCACCAAGACTTGAGATTCAATGAAATTTGACAATTGTGAAGAAAAAGGCTTTTGTCTGAGTAAGTCTGAAGCATTAGGAAGAATCAACAGAAAATCAGAAGACTGAATTAGATCGAAGAGCCTTTGAGGATAAAATTCACTAATTAAAATAATTGCCTTCCTTGCTGTGTTTGCTCTCTGAATTGCTTTGGTATTACAGCAAAAAGTCATACAGCAAGAGGAAAATTTGGTCTAAGGAGCAAGTGTTACACCCAACAAACTTCTCTTACACCAACAGCATACTCTGTCTACCCTGCTGGTCAAGCTCCATTATGAAGAACCACCATTCCCTTGAAGATGCGATGAAAGTCAAGTACAAACCCCTGCTTTACATCAAATCTGAGAGGTATGAAAGATCTTCAAAGTCTTTTTCTTCCATGTTGAAAGTCATCAATATTTACTTTGTCGTAATTCAGATACAATCTAACGTTTGCAATGTGCTGCAGGTCACCACCGAGAATTGTGTTTTTGCATCTCCTCCTCATAGAGGCAAAGAACGAATGCTTTCTGTTTTTCCAAGACCCACAGAATCACAGAAACATAGAATGGCCTGGGCTGAAAGCAACCTTAAAGACCATCAAGTTCCAATCCCCTGCCATGGGTACCTTTCACTAGATGAGGCTGCTCAAAGGCCCATCCAGCCTGGCCTTGAACCCTTCCAGAAGCGAGGCACCCACAGCCTCTCTGGGCAACCTGTTCCAGTGCCTCACCACTCTCATAGCAGAGAACGTTTTTTCTAATATCTAATCTAAATCTGTTTTTCAGTTGTACTAACTTGTTCTCCTTCTGTCCATCTAATTAAAGATTTCTATTCAAAACACCTCCATGACTATTTAAAAACTAGTAACAAGCACTCAATAAGCATTTGACCATCTTGCATCTCATGAGAATATAAACAACAGAAGCAGAGCATGAATGTATTAACAAATTAAGCAGTGCTCACAGCACTGCATTTTAAGCTGAAAACACATCACTTCACAAACTTGGGATTTTGCATTTCACTAAGCTCTTGTGTCTCTATTAAAAGTACGTAATAATATTGCTTTATGACATGGCTAAGATGGGACAACAATTAATTAAATCCTATTTTTCCACAGGAATGTTTCTATTTTTGAAGCAAACAAACACTTCTGGAAAGTGTCAGATTGGACATTTCCACTCTCCAGCACTCAGCAGGTGAACAAAATCACCTGTATAAGCCCTCATAATCTTCAAGAAACATTTATTTCTGAACAATCACTTCTAAACACTGTCCTTCAGCTTTCGGTAGTAGCTGAGCAACACTGGTTATTAAATTGAGGTGCAGCAAAGTTTATTTTTTCTTATCTGAATTAAAAAAAAAATTGGGATTGTTTTTTCTATTTTTTCTCTTGGGGATATTTGAGGGTTTAAATGTAAGCAGCGTTTAGTGAATGGCTTTGAATTCAATATTAAACCATACTCGTAGCTTAATTATGAAAAAAGATCATTGTCACTACGTATTTGGAATATTAAAACTTGTCAGCTTTATAAAAACCTCAAGGCACTTTTTTCCCTCAAATTTGGCTTTATTTTGAAAGCACTCCTTAGATAAGATTTCTTAATATAAGTCTAGCATAACTAGTTTTCTGTTGGAAATATTGAAGAAAAAAATTTTCTCTCTATATTTTTAGTTTAATAGAAAAAAAACATGATACTTCTTAAGCTAAAGCCATCTATATTTCACAGATTCAGGGCTTTCAATTTGCAGAGATTTCTGCAAATATCTTTTGTCCTAAATGAGCACCAAATAATTTTTTTTCTCCAACAGAAAGGGAACATTAGTTGAATAAAGCTAACTAATACCAATTCTTCCTTACACCTCTTTACCATTTTTCAGTCAGGCAATACCAGAAATATGCTGGAAAGCTAACAGTAACAGTTTACTTCTGGCTGGTCATTTAGACAGGAGTGAGGAGAACTGTTCTTCTAAGAGAAGACTGAGAATGAAGGAAGGCAGAAAGGAAAGAAACATCATGCAAACCTTCAGCAAAGCATATGGGTGTGTATTTTGAATATATATTTGTGAGTATACATATATAAATAAATATTAAAGATATGGTTCATTTATTTCTCTTAAATTTAGTGGTACTTTTAGAATCTTGAAGATTTTAAGATACCAATCCTTAAGCACACTGACAGCTAGGTACTCTGAACCCCTACACTGTAGTGCATAGGAAAGACAGATCTTTTCCAGCAAGATTTAGAGGAAAAAAAATCGGTGTTCTAAATAATGTCCTGGAAGAGTCTACCTCTCTATAACATACCTGGTAAGCTTAGGCTAATGTTAACCTTTGTGAATTGCATTCTTTGCCTGGTCATTTGTTGTTACACATGCTCATCAAACTGGAATCCTAAATGGCTAGAAAATAATCACGGATTTGAAGAAGTACTATTTTCATGCCAGAAAACTGCATATTTTTCTCACTGAACCCTTAACCTCTACTACCGACAGGACAATCTTACCATAACAAAGATGCCATTTGTACTTTATACTTAACCAATTAACCAAGTAAGCATCATACAACAAATCTGATCTGAAGAGGGGCAGGGACCTCAGCACTTCATTTGGCTTTTAGTTTCTCCTTCTGTAAACTCAAAGCAAGTTAGGCTCCGATCCTACTCCGGTTAGGCTCCGATTTACTCATGATTACATGTCATACCAAAACCAGAAGGTTCTTCACTAAGTTGCTCAGTATTAAGGATATATTCCCCTATTTCCCTGAGAGGAAAGAGAAACCAAACACCAGTGATAGACAGCAACAGGACTTCTGCAACTGTTCAGTATCCTATCTAATGAGAAGATTGCTGCATATAAAACATTTAACATTCTAAACCAAATTTAAGTGAAGATAGACACCACTTTTTCTATAAAGATCAGCATGACAGATTCTAAACAAAAAATACATGCTCTGGAAGAAGAGATCAATGAGATAGTGTAAAGTCTACAGCTTTAATTGTTCACATTGAAAAGGAGAGACAGGGGAAGAAAAACAATATGCCCTGGCACCTAATTACTTACTGTCCTCTGAGCATGTCCTAGAAAGGATGGGACAGGAACAGTATTCCTGTATGAGAAATGATGACATCTTGAGAACAGATGTAGGAATTTTGCCTAAAATTTAGACTTGAGTGTATTTATTTGGGGTTGTGAACATTCAAACATATGAACACAGAATTATGCTGAGAAATGAATACATGCAGGGATGAAGGAACATGTATTGGGAAGCTTGCCACAAAGCAGAGCATTTTTTCTTGCCTACACATGAATTAACAATATTATGCATTGCACCATTTGCATATTAAACAGACAATAACTTCATTAAGAAAAAAGAGGTTTACCACACACACATAGAAATCTCATCACATCTGATAAAAAGAAAACTGAGGAAAAGAAGAGTTAGGCCATCTATCCTCTATCTATTATATCTTATAATTGCCTGCAAGAACACCCATGTTCCAAATCTTCACCTTCTCAGATATCCAAGCACTTTCAGATTATTCTGCACTCTCTGCCCCAACACTAACTCGGGCTAGTAAAGATTTATGATTGAACGAGGGCACGGCATATGCATTAGACAGTGTAAAGGACAGAGGAAAAGTTGCATTTCCAGACACAGAAAGCAGAGGATGAATTCAGGTACACAGTTGATGAACACTCCATGCCAGTGGAGAGAAAAACTATGAACTCGAGGAGTTTAACTTTAAACTTACCCTGAGTTACAAACATCATAAATGTTGCACAAGTAGCACATGATAAACAATTCTGAACTTTGAGAAATATTACTGACCATAATACTCTCTTTTTTTAACTGGTAAATGAGGAAGGATGAGGGGATCTTACTACCACAAGACAAACAGGTCTATAGTAATTCATTAGACTTCTGTAACACTGAAAAGTCCAACACATAACCAAAATCACCTCTTGAGCGAACAAGGCACTTCTACTCTGAACGAAACAGCTGAGAATGAAGACTATGACACCTTTCTGCCATGCAGCAGACATCCTGCTTTGCATGCTGCCTCTGTGAATACAATTTCCTACCCAACATTAGATGAGTAATGGCTAAAGCAGCTCCAGCAGCTCCAGACTTTTCAGAAATCTCCTCACATCACAGCCTACTTTTGGGATTGTCACAACTAAATATTCTGCTCAAGCCAAAAATCAAAAGCTATGGCAACAAAATATGCAAATAAGAATCACCTAGGAAAATATTCAACAAGAGTTCAAATTTCAATTAACATTAAACCAAACCTCCATGAACCTGCAGTTTCCAGGTTCAAGCTACATACCTCAAGGCTGGTATTGCCACAAGCAATAATCAGTGTCCATTATATTTACTGCCACTGTAATTACAGGACTTTTGTCCAGAAAATAATAAACAAAAAAAAATGTTCTTCATATGCTTGATGCTATTTTAAAACACTCTGAAAAGCTCTCTTCAGACTGGTAGCTGTCAACATACACAACTTATCATAATGTTGCCTCCTCCAAATATAACATTATTTTCCATAAAATGACATCAAAACTCAAAACCTGAAGGAGGTCCTGCATGTATTCCCTTGAATACATGAAAAAAAGCCTCTCACAAAGTACCTAATGAAAAAATACCTGGCAAAGGCAGGGTGGAAGCAACCAAGTAATTATGTATTGTACTTTTTGTAAATAACTTCAGTAATGAACCCTGTTGAGTTTGTATTTTTAAAAACTGAACAGCACACTGACAATGAGTTCAATTCAATACCTCTGCTTCCACTGTTATTCCTATTCTTTGGTTTTTATTCTGGATTGCCAAAGTCGGCATATTCACATACAACATCCATTCTTTTCTACACTAAAATTTTAATTTTGGATCTAGAAGTGCCTTTTGTTTCCAAATGCTCTACAAGATCACCACAGGCACAAACTAATCTTCACTTGTTGCATAATCTGCAAGATGCTGGCAATCTGAAAAAAAAAAAAACAAACCCCAAGTAATTAATTCATCCAGATGCTGCAGTGCAGATTATCTAGGATCACCTGGGAGAAAGAATTCTGTGCAGTATAAAGCAGAACAGTGCTAATGAAATGAGTTTGCACTGTGATAGTATTTATTTTAATTTTTAGCTACTCAGACAAAATAAAAAGGAAAAGACAAAATGGTCTGGTTTCTCTGCAAACACCAGACACATCTAACTGCGTCCGTGTGTCTGTAAGGGACAGCAATGAAAGGTTATGGCACAGCAAAAAGCCCAGGAGAGCCAAGAGCCTGATGTACACAGCTTTCACCTGGGATGGGGGAGCCACATGTTCAATGCCTGTACTAAATCAGAGAGGGAGAAGATCTGAGCTGCCTTCTCCATGTTCCACATACATGGTCTCACCACCTGGCTACTCATTATCCCTATCCTGCTCTTCTTGAAAATATTTTTTTGTTTTGGAAATGCTTATGCCTTGGTTCAAGATAGAATGGAAGTGAGTTTTGGTAAGTTTTTCCTTATTTCTCAAAAGTGTTCATTTCCCATCCAGAACATGAAGAGCAAGGGAGGAGATTCTATCCTTGTGGCATATCCAATCCCCACTATCCACACCAGTTGTAACAGCATCCCAGTTTTTAAGCTGATTACAAATAGCAAAAAAAGTAAATATTTAAAATAGTTATTATCAAAACAAACCAAAAATACTCCATTTTGGATTATCTCTAAAAGCTTATTCATAGTTGCATCACCTCAGCTAAGTCCTCTTTTTAAGCCCTTTGCAGTTTTCCATCAATATTACAGCAGTCTCTCCCTGTTTGCCAGTGTCTCCAACCAACATTTCCTTCCTCTTTGCTACAAATCTCAACAAAATAGCCTGCCATCTATGAACAATTAAAGCAAAATTTCCATTTTTTTTTCTCACTACAGGAAAGAGATGTCTCTGAACACCTTCTATGCACTCTTGCAAAGGCAGTATTTTTAATTAGGCTTTTCTGTCGACATTCCATGCCTCCTTCTTGCTCAGCTGAGGTAGGGTAAGAGCAGCTCTCTCTGTAGTTGCTTTAGCAAATGAAAACACTAGACTTTCCAGTATCTGGGCAGGTCAGTATATGGTCAGAAATGAGTTTCACAGCAGGCCATTTTCCCCACCGGGGAATCTTAATGTGAAGAAGACAGAAAATCTCTATGAAGGGACATGAAATCTTGAGCCAGGAAAGCAGGAGACTGCCCTTGGAAGCGGCTGTCAGTACAAGCTTCACGCTACTTCCCTATCAAATAATGTCCCAACCCCTCCTACAAACAGCTTTTCCGTAAACCTTTTAATTTTATCTCTCGTATTAAGCATAAATAGGGTGAGCACTGACTCAGTGAACTGAAAATGTAATGGGCTTGTCTCATAAGTTTACAGCCAAGTTTCATTCAATTGTTATTGCAGAGAAGAACAGGACAGAGTTGAATTATGCTAATAGATACTAAATGTAAACATAACTCCAGAGTGCTATTTACTAACTTTAAAGACTACTCCTATAGCAATCAACTTTATAAGGCTCCTGACAGAATCATAATGGTGATAAAACACATGGAAGCATAAAGCTATTTAAACTCTTAACAAAGCCATGATAATACTAACAGTAAATGAGCAACTCCCACAAAATATCATTTAATAATCACACCTGATAAGATTTAAAGTACATATCGCCATTGTTACATGAAAAAAACATTAAAGGGTTTTTTCTTTAACACATGTAGCAACCTAACAGGTTTTAATTACCACACCTACTTCAGTGACGAGCTGTTCCACTCAAACACCCAAACATAATATTTACAATGTTGTGTGGTTGTTAAGGATCTTGATGATTGATGGAACCCATTGTGTTGCCATCTTAATAACAACAAACGCAAGTGATTACCAACACGGAAGAGAGAATCTGTGTTTTTATTTTATAACAAAAGGCTGTCCTATAGGGACTTCTTTTCAACATAAACTAACAAACCTGTGCATATGTGAACGTGCTTTAGAGCCTGGCACAGAGAGTCAAAAACAAAGCCTCTGCTGCTTTAAGAACAATGTATTTTTTTGTATTAGCTTAAGAGAACATGATAGCTGTCAAAAGAGCTGGTATACTTTTTCACAATCCTGCAGAATCCATCTTGACCACAAGGATATATCTGAAAACTGCATCAGAAAAGTAGCACAGATCTTGTTTCCAAAAAAAAAAAAAGAAAGCAATTGAATCATTGAGTCAAATAAGAATACAATACATTTCCTGGCATTGCTACTGAATATTTATATCAGTGACGAATGAGACTACAAACAAAATATCTTAACATGAAGCTTTGTCTTGTTAACTGCATGATATGCCAAAACACCACCTACTGTAAATCACACGGTTTAAGACCAGTATTTCTTGTTTAAACATGCTACTTGTTCAGCAGAATCACTTGTGTGAACAAGCATACATTAATGCAGACTAACTAGCACAGTTTCACTATCCAACTGATAAAGTATAATTTAACAACCTCATTATCAGCACTGTAATTTTCAGACTGCTGAAATATCATATTCGTTGCAAATATTATATGGTTGAAACACTTTAACAACATTGCCCATTTGACACTTCTGCCAGATAAAATGCAGATAGTCATTTGTGCATTGATGAACATGCTTTTAATCCTATAAAGAAACTTTCTCTGTCAAATTATAGGCATTTCAACACTTGATTTATGAACACCATAATTAAAATCCTTATGCCTTAAAGAAAACCAAACTCTTCATTATAACAACAGCTTTCTTTCACACATTTATCTTTTCGTATTTGGAGTTTGCTTTCATGTGCTGCTATTAGCTATCAGTTCAGTATGTCATTTCTGGGTGCCAAAACCAAAAAAGAATATTTCTCTTTATAACCTAGTCAAATCTCAAAGTCTAGGTAAGCACTCAAACGGATCAATTTTTATTTAAAGCTTCCACAAAGCATTTGTGGGGAAAAAAACACCCAGTTAATTTAACAGGTGGAGGACAACTATCACACAATTCAGTGCTTCTCAATTCTAAGGAGGCCAGAAATGCTGTAAAGTCTGCCAAAACATTTCTTTTCCTTCTATGAACTGTCAGAACCAAGAGTTTGGAGTGATACAATTAAACAAAAATAAATCTGTATTTTCAAATTTTTTTGAGTAGTAATTCTGGTTCAATTTAAATTTTAGACAGATCTCTGGATGGGGAAGAGACTCCTATTTTATCTGAACAAAGTAATTCATTTCATTCATTATTTCTTACAGCACCCATCAGCAGAGAAGCAGCAGGTTTCAGCTTCCTAAACTCAATGCAATTCAGAATTGCACACCATCTCCACTAAAACTACCATTATTGAAAGTGATATAGTTACCCATTAGCATGCCCTAAATCCCAGAAAAGAACAGCTGATTTACAAGCTAAGCAAGTAATCTTGAATGAAACCCTGAAGCTTGTCAAAAATAGGACCTCCTAAACTATCAATAACGAACTAATTTCAAAAGAGGGAAGTCCCAAATCAAGTCATTGCTGCTGAAGTCCTGGCCCCTTTCACTTAGCTTTATAACAAATCTGTTTTGAAATGTCACAAACACCTTGAAGAATAAACTAAAAGGAGTAATGGCTAAAAATGTCTCCCTGATTAATGGCTGAAAAAGGTCCCTGACGGAACTCATCCGACTCTACAGGCTTATCTGACTTTTGGCCACTAATTACAAAAACCAGAGAAGTTCCTGAACTCAGCACTACATGAAGCTGAAAAGCTTATTGTATAAAAGATCAGAAGAAAATACTATACTTGCAAATAATAAACACAACTGAATTGAACTACATCACTATTGGTCAGTGGAGAGGTTGTAAATTCACTCCTCAAATATCATCTCTAAGAACATAACAGATGAATCTTGTTATCCTTCCAACAAGCCCATGTAATGCTCGACTGGGATAAAACAGATCATGCTGCCCTCTTGTGCTAGACATGCAGAGAAATCAACCTCTTTATTCCTGCAAGTGTCATGTGAAGAGAAATATATAATGCATTCACTATGAAATAGAAAACGTCCACATTTTCCTACCTTTTATAGATATTTTGACATGCATGCCAGTCCCTCACTGGGATATGGATAGGAGAGCAAAGAAGTTTCAAGACAACCAGATTCTACACTCAAAAAAATAAACAAGTTCTGTCAGCAAATGTGGACGAGTCAGATGTGACAAAGCCCAAAATACTAACACTTAATCTGTAACTACCCACCAAGCTTTCACTACAGCTTTAGCAGTTTTTCTCTACAGCTGATGCTGTATATATATTTGCTGATACATTTGAATTTCAGTAAGAAATAACGGGTAATTTTTTCTGAATGCTGGGTAAGACATTACACTTTAGTCACTTAGGTTTATCAGCTCAATAGGGTTAGGTTAAATGATTAAGAAAGAAAGAGACAGACAGTCATTTATTAATAAGGTTCTTCTGATGCAAAACATGAAGTAATGTTTAACTATTTTTAGATCTATGCCAAATTACAGAAAGGTGAAATCCATGTACACACAAATATTCTTGCGTGGGAAGGAAGAAAGGAGAGGGGTCCTTATATTCCTCTTCACTCTCTCTCTGCTATGTAATCCAGGTTCCGAAAATACATTGAAATTCTTTTATCATTTTGGTAAGATGCTTGCAACTATTCCCTTTATAACCCTCCCCTCCCTACATATTGCTAATGCAATCTAGAGAGAGAGGTCTGGGGCTCATGCCTAAACTGATTCACAAAACATAATTTTTTTAGAAATAAGTCATCTCATTTATTCACCAAGAATGACTGGATCTACACTGTCGGGAGCTGACAGACACATCATGATTCACCACGCATTTCCATTTCCTAATGTCGACTCCCTGGTGCTGCTTATTACTCTGTTTCCCCAATAAGAACTACCAAGAGCTTGGGATGCCTATTTATTTAAGTTTCCTTCCTCCCCTTTGGAACACAGATCACCATGTGTTCAAAATACTAGCCATAATTGCTGACTATTTTCTGATAAATAAAACAACAAAAGAAGCAATTGCTTCTGCTAAGGTCTTAGAGACCTCACACAAATACTGAGAACATGGTGGATGATTAAATGACAGATCTGATACTGCAATATCACCGTTGCTAATATGGGACATGAAAACTAATAGTTTGGCTTGGATATTACAACCACAAGCCTAGAAATAGGAGCATTTAATAATTTAAATTTCTTCTTAGTATGTCTTTCATAGTCAGACATATTAAAAAAAGACAGGGAAAACCCACAAAAAATACACCCCACCTCAATTAAAAAAATAGCATGTGAAGTTCTAAAACCATTTAAATAAGACAACGAAATACAGATGTTACAAAGAGGATTTCAGAACTGCTACATGCTGCAGTTCTGAACAAGAGTATCGACTCACGTGTCATCTTCTCCCTTTTATTTTTCTCCTATTTCAAAAGATTTATGTATCAGAACAGCAGTACTTTTGCATATGACCAGGACCAAAAGAAAGATGAAGGGAAAGAAATATTTGCATTCTGAAGTTAATCTTCTATTATAAAATATCTGCTGATTAATAAAAACACACATATGTAAGTCACAACAGTGTGTGAATACCAGCAATAAGCAGGTTTCATGAATGTCAGTTTTACAATGCACTGCTAATTTGAGCTTCACAGTATCTTACAAAGCAAACTGGTATTACTCTACACGGTTGCTGCTGTTTACTCACTAGTTCTTACTTTGTTATGATGAGCCAGGTTTATGGGCACTCCTACGAGATGATTAGCCCCTCAAAAATACAGTCACTGCATAGGCTGTGCACACACACAGGAGAGAGAAGCGGAAAATCTTTGCCTATCTGATAACAGCCCACATCAGCACCCTGATTTCTTCCAGCTCTCCACCAACTCGTTTCTTGAGCTTATGGCTTCCCTTCTAATCCTCTGTAATGGCCTTGAATTTACACTGCCACAGACTCCCAGTGCAAGTAGGCCATGTTACACAACCTTAAACTTCCGCAGTCCTAGAGGGTTTTATTAAGATTAAACTGTGCATGTCTCATTCATGAGATCACTGTCATTTCTCCATGTGAGTATTTTTTTCCTTAAAATACTACTAATTTCTCTGAAACAGTAAAGTCATCCCTATTTATCTTTACAATCATTAAATGCCTCCTGGAGTATGAGAACAAGCCTATGTCCCTTTTTTTCCCAAGGGAGTGAAGACCGTCAGGTTTCTGTTTCTCATTTAAGAGAGAACCCAATGCCTAGATCAATCAGAACCACCCCACTTCTACATTCTCTTCACTCTGCTCCAGCTTCTCTCTCATTTCTCTTGAAGAACATAAGGATCTCAATTACAGTTTTGTATTTCATGTTTTATTTATCCTTTTGTGCATTCCAGGAGGACAGTAAGCTAGGCAGTTTCTCAAAACTCTACATTACCATACATGCCTAAAATTATTTTTTAAAAGGGCAAGTAATTCATGGGGTTAAGCTTTAAAAAGAAAAGCACAAGAAAGGCATCCCCAAAAACATCACGCATATACACTCAGCATATGGAAGACACCCTGTCTAACCAAATCAGAACAGCAACGCAAACACAGGTCAATGTACAACACCAAAGCTACAGAGAATTCATTGTTCTGTAGGTTGCATTTGGAGACACTAAGGTGAACCATCAATAGGCAGTCTGACTTTTAAACTCAAATTGTTGAAGTGTTTATGTAAAAATTTAGAGAGTTTAAGTAAAAGAAGAAAAAGAACCCCACAAATGTGCAAAAACACTATAAAGTTGTCATTGCCTAGAAATGGTATCATTAACGTAATCACAGGGATACATTAAATATGGAGATTTTTTTATGATTAAACTTACCTATAGGATTTCTGTCAAAAAACAAGACTGGAGCTTTCAAAATGGATTGAAACATTTTGTTGTGCAAATTCTGACCAGAATTGACAAGAACTTGAAACACCAGAAGACTCCTTATTATGCCAAAGAGTATTGTAGCCACTGTTAAACCTGAAATTGAAACAAACAGAGCATACATAAAGATACGAATCTTTCAGAAGGAAAAAAACCCCAAACAAGCATAAAACTGAACTAAAACCAAATTCTCTTGATTTCTGCACACAGCAAGAACCCAAACTTAAGCCTAGGGGGACTCAGACTGAGTGCAGAACATAGATATATTTGTCACTAGCTTCAGTTACTATCACAAAATCAATTTAATCAATTTCTCTTATTCCATTTGAAAGAACTGGTATTTTACAGAAATGTAGGAAATGTCTGTTAACCCATGAAATAAATCTGTATTAAAACCCTCTGCATAACAGCCTTACTAAGAAATTCATTTCACAGTGCCGTGTATAATTGTGGCTTGCAGAGGTCACTGTCAAGATTCAACATTTGCCAGCAGGAATTAACCAAGTAATATATACATGGCTATTTAGAGACAACCTTGAGTTACTCCCAATCAGCCCAAACCACTCATGCCATGCTTCCTCTTGTAAACCACACCAATTCATTTAAATTATGTGTATTTCTTTAACATTTTATAAGATGCATTCCTTATGTCATGTGAAATAGAGCCCTTCCAGGGAACTGGACTGCAGAGACTGTTTGTCTCTCTTCTGGGCACAACTCTTACTTACAAGACAGTGGTGCTACAGGCCAAAAAATTAAAGATGATATTTGCTGCTGTTGTGTTTGCTGTGCATAATCTCCAATGTGGCTGCACAGAATCCCTGTCAGTAAAGGTGTTAACCTTTAACAGGTCAGTGAAGGCGTTAACCCTACATCTGGCA
>JAOXXN010000001.1:41821275-41839683 GCA_026770055.1 Myrmophylax atrothorax | reverse complement strand
TTTTATGTTCAAAACAGTTTTTAAATTTTTTTCAATATTCTCTCTTCTATTCAACAACATACACTCTGTAGCTTAGAGTGAGCATTGAATTTGTGCAGTGCTTGGCTACCACAGAAGAGTAAAGCCAGAGTTCAAGCCCAGAGTTGAGAGATTCAGCAAAACTGAATGTCATAAAAGGGCTGGCACGAAAATCAGAGAGCTCACTGACCTCCTTATTAGTGAAAACTTGGTACTGTCTTAGAACTGAAAAAAACCCACTTCAAAATAGCCCCTAAGTGTTTATTTTTCTAACTCGTTCCTTAAGGCTTAGTTTCATCATCCATCTACTTTTAGAAATACTGCTCCTATAGCTGAAGAAAACCAACCATCAATTCTAGGTGAAAAACCCAATTTTAGGCGAGTCACTATGTGACAAGTATCTCCCTTTCTCACTGTTGACATGAGAATCCAGGGAAAGCCTGCCTTAGCAGGTGACTTTACTGGTCCAAAGGCTTCAGGTATCTGCTGGAGCACGCCTAGAATTGCTATCACCTTTTTACTTGCTGTTTAAAACCCCACAAAGTTCACCCTGCTTGTGCTTCTCCATCACTCTCAAGAGGCATACTCTGTTAGTTAGTCTGTGAGCACATTTAATGCATAACAAAAGGAAAAATTACTGCAAAAACTCCAGTCATCACTGCCAACTTTATTAAATACACAAGCACGCACACATGTGTGCACATAGCCACAAGAGATCCAAACAGAGAAAACCTAAAGGTTTTTCAGCCCTTGAGTACAAGAAAGAGGGAGATGAAGGGACTATGAAAGTTGCATCCTCTTCCCTGAGTATGAAGCAATTTAAACTTAAAAGTATTCCTGGCAGATGTTAAATGGGTTGCTCCGCATGTTTAAGCTCAACAGAAATTTCAACATCCTTGAAGAAGTATTCCAGGGGCAAGCTATCTTTGCCATTACAAATCTGTACTCTGAAGTCCAAGTTTGCATCCCTGGTGCAATTTCAATCCACTACTTCCCAAAGGTCAGTAGATCAGTTTATTCCTGTGTACACAGTCCCTTCATAAATTAAGTTGTTCCCCTCCAGACAAGAAAGAAAAAAAAAAGGCCTTCAAATATACTCTTTTTCTTTTAAGTAACAAATAGTTTCCTGAGTTTTTTTTTCTTTTATTCCTCCCTGCCCTGGACACCTGAATGTTCCTGACTGCCTGCACTGATGTGTGAAGTTGGTCTACATTTATTGGAAGTGCACAAAATTAAAACATTACTTCAGCTGAGACCTTACATGGACAAAACATAATAGGAGAAATACTATACTTGTACTGCCTGATACACTACTGGTCATAAATCCCAGAGCAGAGTTCCCTTAACAAGAACATGTTGTTGAGTCATACTGGATTTGTCATCTACCACACTCTACCCCTTCTCCTCACAAAACTACCACACTACTGATCCCTGCTCACTGTGTTCATGGACTCAACACTCTGCTCATTTCCCCGCTGCATAGATCAGTTAGTACACATACTGCAACCAAGACTTCCCAAATCTCTGTCCATCTCCAGAACTGCCTTTAGCATTGTCCAGTCTTCTATCACCTGAAAATATAGCACCAATGACCATCATACATCATCAGGATAGATCCCTCCAGAAATACACTCTTCCAATTCAACAAAATCAAACAAGCAAACAAACCATACTTTAAGTTAACAAAGCCAACTAACAGTATAGTATCACCCATTTAAAAAACCCACTGCACTTTGACAGCAAACTGCTATACAATTTTAAAAAATTAGCTTGAGCTTTCATAGTGCAGAGCATGAAGCAGGAGACACTGAGAAGGGGGCCTACAACAACACAGTATTCCTCTGTGCAAAGGCAGTCTTTGCACTTTCGAATCCTCATTGGTTCTTTCTTCCCTATCAGGTTTGCTTTTCTTTGAGACAAGTTGTTCTTTAATCTTTTTTAAGTTTTTATCTCCAAGAACCAGGTTTCTTTCACCTCTGCAAAGTGTCTCTTCTTTAATGATTCTACTTTCTTCCTTACCATCCTTTTCCCCACTCCTTTTCGGAAGTTCACCTGCCAGTTTAACTTTACTCTAGTTAATACTTATATTCATTTCAATGAAAATAACCACTGAAATGAAATTAAAAGCACATGCAGAAAGTGCTTATAGGCATAAAGCCTTTGTTATATTCATTCACTTCCTACATTTGCTTTCCCTCTCCCTTCCCTTCATATTTCAGTGGCTTAGGAATAACAATCTCCCAGTTGTTTTTGTACATTTAAAAGTTTAGAAAAGTTAAAAAAGTGTGATATGTTTTGCCAGAGACAAAAACGCCACGCACCTACTTCTACTATGCTGCTTCTGTTTCTGTGCTTAATCTTGATAGATAATAATTTATCTCTATCTCATGACAAATTCCAGCCTCCACTGAACTAATGCATAAGTATAACTAAGTCCACAAAATCCATTGCCCTGTTCCAGAAGCCAGGAAGCACTGGATGGCTGGAGAAAGCATACAAGCAAACACAGAGTGATGCTCCCTCTGGCACACATTTCCAGCTTCCTAAGTCCGTATGTTATGAACTTTGAGCCAGAGATCTTGGTGTTTAAGTAGCTCTTCATGAACTTTTCCTACACAAATTTGCATACTTACCCCCTGAACTCATTTTTGGTTTAGTATTCATAATACTGTTTTGCAACTGCCCATACAGACCACTAGAACACTCAACTATACTGGCATTCTGCATTTGTGTGGGGGGGGTTTGCATATTTTGTGATTTTTTTTAAAAAATACACATTTTCATGATACTAAAAACTAAAATTTTAAAGTCTTTTGAAAACATATAATCTACGGAGATCACACTTATGCTTGTTAGTTTCTGTGAAAAAAAAAAACAACAAACCAGAAGCCAAAATCTTAACCAACATTATTACAACATATTTATACATTTTAAACATCAGTCCCTACCATAAACCCTACAAAGCTCAAGGAATTTCAACTCTATCATCTGAATGAAAAGATACAACTGATATGTTTTTAAGAGCAACACCCATAATACCAAAGTAGAAGTACGGGGCATTAGTGTTTGCCCAGAATGTCTCATTAGGGCTGTAACCACTGCAATAGGATCAGAAACAATGAGGAGCATGGACCAGGTGTGAAACACAAAGTAAGAAGTCTTAAAGATATCCTTGGTTTAGCAAGATCCTACCTGAAAGGAAGCAGAGTGAAACCCTTAAAATCGGACACGAACTCCCCCGAACACTTGTCGTCAGTGGACAAAGCTTTTATGTACTATGTGTATGCCTACAAACACAGCACTGGTAAGTGCATGCCAGGGCTATCATTGCTTGGTTCCCTTGACACACTGATTGTGTCTGTAATCCCTCCACAGAAATGAGACATGCTAGCTTTTATCTGCTAGTTTTACAGGACTGATGAGCTTCACTTGCTTCTAATTACCTACACCAACATAACAGCACTTTTTCTTTGAAGTTCAAATGTTGCATGAGATTTACAAGCACACCCCACTTAGAGAGAGAGATATAACACTGGAAGTATTCATGGACTCCTAAGGGTTCCAAAAATCAAATTACTTTAAACAGACCAAGTAAATATTCAGATCTTCATATCTAATTAAAAAAAATCCTTTACTCATTTTCACTACTTCATTTTGCTCCTGCCCTCAAGCACTTCTGGGGCTTAGGTAAGAATGCAATGAGGAATTTAGGATCTCTTAATCCATGCACTTCACATGATGGAATTTTCTGCTCTCCTTTGCTGTCAGTTCAATTCTTCATCACCTTTTCCTGCAATTACGGACACCTTTGCTAAAAAAACATGCCTGCTCCTTTCCCCCTCATGAAGAGGAACACTCAAGTTACCTCAGATGGCAGTGGAGAGACTTTATCTTTCAGGACATCAGGTTGACTTGCCAGGTGACACTCCGGTCAGCCTGAACATATGGTTAGCCCATGCCCTATTGCCCAGCTGCATGTCCCCTCAGTTCGTACTGAGGCCACTGCTTAGTACCAAGGTGCTCCATCTGAATAGATGCTTGAGTGCATTCCTGTGCTGTGATAAATGCAGTGACGTCTTCTGCAGATTTTATCTAGTTCCAGAGAACCATCACAACTTCGGTCTGATTTGAAGTGTCCCAAACCGTACTGTAACTGTCTACTCTCACAAGCACAGAGGAGGAACAGAAAGAAATCAGGCTGATCATCAACTCAGACCAGCACACAGCTCCTGCCAGTGGAAAAGGTACAAAGGAAGGAACAATACCTAGAAAAGAGCACATCTCAACAGATCATGAAATATAAATCTCATTCTTAAGACATGATTTTTGAGTCAATATTGCTGATGGTACACACTTTAATTTCTATCTAAAGGTGATCTGAAATCATGTAATCTATAGAAATACGTTTATAAAGACAAACAGGGGGAGTAGGAAATTTCTTGGGATCCAAGTGTAACTGAATGACTTTCTCAGAAATCACAGGCTATTACAAACTTCATCATACAAGGAAACATGGCACTGTATCTATGATGGCTGTCCCTCATTTTGAAACTAGAGGTCTCAAAATACCATATTTCATATAAGTTAATTAAAAGCTATTTAAATATATATATAAATGTAAAATAAAGGCCGATTTTCATATACAGCTACAAGTGTGTGAAAAACTGTAAAACTATACTGGCACTCTCACACAGGAAAAAGGCTGAAGCATGCCACTGTTAACTGCCAAAACAACTCAGAGGAAAAAAGGCTACAAATAACATAAAAAATAGAAATTCTTCAGTTTATACCTTCCTAGTCCCCAAGGAACCTGATCAGGAAAGAGGAATTCATTGAAAAGCTGGCTTTATCTGCTTCATCATCCACAGAACAACTTGTCTGTATCATGAAGAAATTCTTAAGAGCCACAATCCCTTATTAACAATATCATGGACTGTTTTCCCACTGGAGCTGTGCTACTTGCATTCTTTCTTATTTGAAAAGTATTCATATATTTTAAACTGTTTATTACAGGAACCGAATGGAGTGGGGAAAAGCAGCAATTGTAATGAACCAGTCATCTACAGAGCACAGCTTTGGGGAAGTACTAGGAACATCTATGTTCTGTAAACACAGACTAGAAATTTGTAAAACTATTAAACATTTTTAATAAAAAGGAAAAAAAACCCAGCAAGTGAACTGAACAATACCCACTTCAGATTCTCGTTAAAAAATCCCATTTCTTCCATCTCGTCCATTGTTTCAAGCCTCGTGGTTTGGACTCCTGGGGGGATGCCTGCATGAAATGGTGTCTGAGACATTTTTCTGCACCATGTTCTAAGAAATCATTCTTGCCCAAGAGTTCTCTGTCTTCTCCACATTTCTAGCGATATTCAGGAAGCATTAAAGAACATGCCCTGCCTTGTTTTTCAAAAAAAGTTACTGAACACAACACTCTCCCCACCACCCCCAGCACCTATTACAGTTTCCAAAAAGGCCTCAGAAGACAACTTCTGTTTAAAAAAACCACTCCCTTAAGATCTAAAGGCATTACTCAGTTTTCCTTTCCACTACTACTCCAACCAGTCCAATTTCTAAAAAATGCTTTCACTCTACTTTTATGTGTTTTGCTTAAACTGATCTAGAGTTGGGGAGAATAAAAGAAAGTTCAGAAACAACCCCAGCTAGTTCTCTGAGTTTCAAATCCTCTGAGATAACCTCTTTATTCCTCCTCATCTCCACACATTTATCAGCAAAACACACACTGTGCTCACAGAGCAATGGCTTCCAGCTTCCAGTAGGATGTAGATGCTGCCAATGTCACAGCTCACATAAAACGCAGAGTAAGCTGAAGCAGCAGCCTGACCTCCTTCACAAGGCACCGCTGTACTTTCCTGTTATCCTCTTCATGAAAGACCTTAAGACTTCAGGGAGAGACAGGTTAACAGCTCATGTGGGTGCACTTTGCGAACTCTGGCATTGATACAGTCAGACGCTGGAGTTGTGGACAGATCTTGTGCAGAAACAGAAAAGCAGCAGCCAAAGCCTACAGAGCTTCAATAGGCATTAAAGGAATTGGATAACTTATGTGAACTACAGAAGTAATGAACTCCATCTATCAGTTGTGGCAGGTGAAAAATGAACATAAAGCCTATGCATCATAAAACTCTTAGTCCGTACTAGCTGACAGAAACAAACAGTAGCCATTGGAAGAAACCAATAAAAGAAAACAAAATGCTGATGGGGTTTCAGAGGGTCCAGATTAGAACCTGAAAACATCAAAAGGATGCACAATTTTCAAATTTACATATTAAAAGCTTTCCCTTATGGGTACAGAAGAACACACACACCCATGCTACTCAATGCAATTTCTATGACCATTTCTGCAAGGTAAGTTTTTATGATTATCTAGGGGTGGACAGGAGGGAGCAACAGCAAAACCACATTAATTCATGTATTTGGAGCATGGAATTCAAAGGATGCAAGTATGGTTACGAAAACATTCTCATTGAAAGCCTCAACCAAAGCCCAGTTAATTTCATCAATGAAAGTTTTTTCTTCTACCTGTAATAAATTCTAGATTATGCCTTTTAATACTGAGAGTTACAAGCTACAAAGAAGCAAGGACAAACATTGGCTGGGACTAACTGGATTATTCTCATACTCACTATGCACCAGAGATTAGAGTTTCAAAGAGAGAGATGGAGAAGAGGAAATTCTTTGAGAAGGGAACCTGACATTTAATGAACACTCTCCTATTTCTTTTGGAATGGAGGAAGATCCAATATCCCTCTCTTACACAGTAAACTTATGCATTCCCTTTTCCTCTATTTCTGTCCTCCACAGTCTACTCTGCAGATCATGTTCCCTGTTTCATCTTCCCAAGAGAAATTTCAACCATTCAAGAATCTAAATGAAATTTTATTCAAGAATCTAGGACAGTTCTGTCCTTTCCCTTAGCCACTTGAATTAAGTGCTTATTACTAGCAAATAAAGCTGTAGTAAACTAAGCTGTGATTTAAAATCCCACCCCATATTATTCTTCACTCAGTATTAATGTTAATAAAACCCATTATTCATAAACCTCAATACTTTTATGTATGAAATCTGACATTTTCCTCAAGAAAATGGCATATATTCCCTTTAAGAGTAACTCTAAATATAGTATCTTCAGAACAGACTTTTACAGGGCTTTTAAAAATAAAGAACAAAACCAAACACACACAAAGGGGAAAAATCTGTCAATCACATAAAATAGAAGAAAAACAACTTCAGAAATACATCTTCCCAGAAATGCTTTCTCAAGTTTTTCTAAAAGGAATTACAATATAACAATTGCATTTTAAATTAAAATAAAGCAGTAACATACTTTTCAAACAAATGTCTCCCAACTTCAGCATCTACTGCACTCAGTGGATCATCCAGAAGATAGATGTCTGCATCCTGATACACAGCTCTAAAAGGCATAAAGAAATATCAGTATCACAACGTCTTGCATTAGTTTAGTTAAGTCACTGAAGTCTGACAAGTTTTAGAAACAAGAAAGAACACTAGCCTGGCCAGATTTACACGGGCCTTCTGTCCCCCACTCAGAGTAGCTCCACGATCTCCTATTACTGTTAGGTCACCATTTGCTAATAATTCCAAATCCTGTGAATGTGAAAGAACAGATAGCAATGTTTATTAAAATAATTTTAACTTCAAAGACCAACAAAGCTGTGTCAACATAACATTTTCTTATTTGAAAAGTATGAACATCTCCCATTAAAATACAAAGTTTCATACTAAATGAAACATTAGCAGATACTTTATGACTCTGTATTTTCAGCAAAAGGTAACTAAGAAAGCAGTAAAAATAGAAGAGATCTTCAAGTTCACATTTTCCACAGCTTTTCCAGAGGAAAGTACGTTATTATTCCTCAGCTTACGAGGAGTATTTACTGGGCAATTCAGAAAATCGAACAAAATACTAAGAATTCTAACAGTAAATTATTTTTTACTAGAACAAAATGAGCTGTCACAAGAAATAAAACTGAACTAACTATTATCAGTGAATGATATTGTCAGTATCCTTAAAAATGCATTATTTTTATTCTTACTGCAATGTATTCAAGAGAAATACTAACATCTACTATACAGAATTGGTTAATTTCAGAGCTTGGGACTATGAATAAGACAAAAAATTGTATCATATTCCATGTAAAATTATTGTATTTCCTATTCAAGAAATACAGAGGTTTTACATTAAGCTATAAAGCATATTCTGAAAGTTTATTCACAGTTTATTATGTATAAGATACATAAATTTGCAAGAAAAATACGAAAGCAAATCTACCATCAAATATGAAGTATGAACTTTTTAATGTAGTTTGCTGTCTTTTAAAGTCATTAAAACCTTAAGTTTAAACAACAGCATATGACAGATCTCAGCAGGAGATATTAAAACTATCTGCCATGTGCAAAAATTTTGCGCAAAATGTTCATTTACAGTAACCATCTGCTTTTCACCTGTGTCGCTGCTGACAGGAATATCATAACATGCTACATAAAACCTTTTTAGCTGCCAAGCAAAACGTCTGTTTCTTGACAAATCTGGCTTAATCCTCTTCTGTATCTCATGTAACAAACTCCTTTGCGCACAGACCTTTCAAAAATATTTTTTCATAAGACTACTTGGGTTCAGCAAGTTCTCCAATATATAGCCCCAGGGTCCTTTTGATAGTTGTTAGCAATACATACCACACAATACACATGACATTTATTTAAAAAAACATACAGGATATTTACAAAACTAAAGTCACAAACAGTGCTAGCTTGAGCATTTGTTTCCTGCCTCTTATTGCATTTGCACACATGCCTACCATAAGACTCGTGAAAAGGGCTAACATATAATTATGAAATTAAATAATAGGGAATAGCTTTTTCCAGATTTGTCACATAAGCTACACTTCCCCCTAGTGGAGGTTTTGGGAAATACAAGAAGGTGCTTACACAGGGATGGCAAAATTAACTACACATATTTCTGTTAAGCAACAGGACTTCTTTCATATGCTACTAATAAAAATCAATTCTATAAATTACTTACTGCAGCATGTACCACAAGTCTGAAAGAACACTAAGATAAAAATAAGGAACATGGAAATAAAACACACAAAGTCTTACCTTTTTAAGAGCACAGACTTTTAAAACCTTTTCATATTTTTCTTTCTCATATTCCTTGTCAAACAGTATATTACTTCTTACAGTGCCAGAAAACACCCAAGGCTGCTGAGAAACATAGGCGATTCTTCCAGTAATATTTATCAAACCTTTGTCTTTAGGTAGCTCACCAAGCAAGGCACTTAAGAGTGAAGACTGGAAAATATTATTTTTTAAAAATAAAGAAAAATTATGAAGTTTGGTTGCATTCAAGACATTACACAGATTAAGCAGAGTTTACTGGCATGATGGCCTATTTCACCCTGTTACTCAAACTACTGCTAACAGTAGAAAAGCACTAGAACCCTTTACATGCAGCCTAGAAGCAACACACGAAGTACTAACTCCAAATCATCTCCTCCCCACATCCAGAAGAGTATCAGCCTTTCTTGAATGCCAGTATCTTGGTATGAGTGTGTTAATATACACAGAAAGGAACTGTACACTTTTAAGTTTCTAGTTTCCACAGTTAACAGACTCATAAAAGCCTCATGGAATGGGATAAACATTAACTTACTTTTCCAGCTCCTACAGGACCAATCACAGCCAGTAATTCCCCTCGTCTGACAGTAAACGAAAGTTGTTGAAGTGCTGGTGTTTCTGAACTCTGTGGATTTGAGAAACAGTTAGGCTCCCCCAGAAATGCAATATACACCAAAAAAATACTTAGAAACAGGAGACAATGTACATAAATCACTATAAACTAGCCATCCGTATGCCCACCATATTTTCAGACATACAGTTTGCCTCTTCAGTAATTCATTAACACTTTTGAAAGGCCTTCATTCTCCACCACAAAGAAGTAACAGAGATAAAAGAGCATTCAAGGAATAAGGAACCCAAAGGCAGCAGAAGCAGTGCTTCCTCAGAGCCCAGGCATCCTCGCAGCAGCTCAGCGCAAGGCTGGGGCAGCGGCCTCGGAAATCGGAGCTCTCTGCTGGCCACCACACGGGCATTCACGGCCCCAGCACAACACACTCAGAAACTCCAAGCAGACAGACGAATGGTGTAAAAAGGAAGGGTTGAAGCTCTCTCAGAACCTCAGGAAAGCCAGGTCTGTGGTTACTCTAGTCAAGGCTCTATCCAAAGTGAAAACAGAAAAATGCCATTGGATTTTACACAACTTCATTTTGTATACTGACACAGACTCTTCATGGACAATGAAGGGAGCTATTTTTGTGAAAATATCCCACCCTAGGATTGTTTGTTAATATTTCCTTTTAGTGTGCCTATCTTTTATGTTACACTACTGAGAAGAGCTTATTTTCCAATATATTTTGGAGCTCTTCTATCAAGATTGTAAAAACGCCTACTTGTGAAAAGAAAGGATGCTCATGTCTTTAGTAGCTATGCTAAACTGCAATTTCTAAGGACCTGCTGCAGCTCCCTCTCATTAAAGCAAAACACCCTCGTAACAGAATCTGCCTTTGCATGCACCTCAGCACGACAGACACTAAAATGCAAACAGTAATATTATATGCATTTTTAAAAAACCAAACAAGTACTTCTATCAAAGGATCCAAAGAAAACTCACTCTTAAGCACCAAAAACAGAAGAGCAAAGTGAAGAACAGCTTCACTTTCTAGCCAGCTTTGAAGTTCAAGCGGCTGAGGAGACCACCACCTAACCCTGCACAAAAGATGCCACAAGACCAAGTACCAGGAGTGCAAAAAGAGGAAGCCTGCAGTGCATTCCAAATTATTTGCGAGAGACAGAAGTACAGTATCTGTCCACATCTATGACAGCTGGGAGAGCTCAGCTAGCACACGTTCTCACTCATGCCAGGAGAAATACTCAGCCAGGCAGCACCACACCCAGAGCTCCCAACTCGCACCTCACAGAAGCACCACAGGGTTCCCATGAAATCGTGAGAACCAGAACTCATGTGCCTTGTGCTACTCTGCAAAACCACTTTCGTTGCTATTATTAATTTCCACAAGGTGGCATCAACGGGACTTCTTTCCTTTTCTCCGCACAACGCCAATGGGCATTTTACCACAGATTTGATTGCCCAGTCCAGAGTACACAGCCAAGGTGCTCAGCTGGTGCTAAGGGGAACTTTGGCAGTCAAGGATTTCTGTTTTTTAATACAGAGTTTGTAGGAAATATCTCTTAATAAACCAATGTCTAGATAGTAAAAGTAAATAAGCTGCCAGACAAAAAAGCCCTTCTTCAGACCACTTGAGGTTGTGCTTCTGTATTCACAGAAGTGCAAAAACATTTCCTTCCAACTGCAGATTTTTAAAGAACGTAAGAGCCTAAAAACGTTACAGAAAATTTCAACAAAGTTTTTAAGCTATTACTGTTATACTGTATATTAAAGCACTATTGTAAGATATCACAGAGCCTACACAAAAGTAATAACGCAAGCTAACAGCACAGCCACACACACCTAAGGGACATGGTATTTTGGCAAAACAGTATTCCTGGTAATAAAGACAATTTGTCCTGAATTCATCACACCTATTTTTAGGCACTAAACTGAGGCACTTAAATTAGAGCAGCACAGACTAATATTACAGCAAAGTTCACCTGACAGTTCACTACCACAAATGCCCCACCTCCCCTGTGTCCTGTGAACTTGCTGTGTCTTTAACTTTCCTTCTTCTGCCATTTATTTTTGCATAACCTTGCAGCTGGACTGTTCATGGGACTCAGCTATCAGAAAACAAATCTCATTAAAAGTGATTCATTTTCTATTGCCTGTGGTTCACCACAAGGTCATACATAACAACCTGCAGTGGGGAGGACAAAAGGACACAAGAACGATCCTTCAGGGGTTGCAACTCCTCAGGCGAGCTTGGGCAGACCTTACATGTCATATAGCCAAGAGAATGAAATAGTTCTGCCCATCTCAGGGATACAGAGATCATATACTGCACAGAAGTACTACACTATTTAGGATCCTCATGCAAGGACTACAGTTAAATGGGGTAACTTCGGCATCTGTTCAGATGCTTGAATTTTAAATCTGAAGTTGCTCATTTGAGCAGACAGACTGTTCTGTAAACTCAAGGCACATCTGTAAAAAGCCTACTGAAGAATCCCTAGTACCATGCTGGTATCAGACTAACCTGTAGTAATCAGGATAATACTTGCCTTAGTAAAACAAAAGTGTGACCAGGAATTAATTGGTTTGTCTGTCTTTTGAGAAATTGTAATACACCATGGTAGGTTGTTTTCCTAAAAGTCTAGCTAATAATTCCTTTTCTTACTTCAAGTGATTCTGGATTTGTGGGTTGGTAGTTGTTTCGGGTGGTTTTAGTATCTCTTTTGGCACAAAATTTTTAAAAATAAAAAAGAAACATCATTCATCTGTACAGTGTCTGTACTTGTTTCTCAAGTGTCTTGAGAAACCTAGCCAGGGTAGCAAGCTAAGCCAGTTATTGACATAGGATAGCCTATTTCTATTACTCCTTTCATTACTCATCTATATCAGAACTTATCTTTTCAGTGAGCAAATCTATAAAATTGTGTTGCGTCACTGTAGGAGTATACAAGATAAACTTCCTGAGCATATCTTAGCAGTTCTGGTGAACTATTCCTCTCCCATGCACACTGCAATTAAATATCAAAATGAAAATTACATTAACAGTTTTAGGGATGGCTTGTTGGTTTGGGTTTTTTGTCCAATTGAGAGGAAACCAGTAATTCCAGTCATGCTGCCCTGCTTTATGCAATATAAACAACTCATTAAAAAAAGAAGGTGTTTTATGGGCACATTATGCAACCATTTCCTATAAATTATTTGTAGTGGTACCAAAGTCAGTTTCAGAAGAAAACAAAGATTAAGAAATACATTCCATTTTGCATTTGAATGTATTCACAATCCACACTTTTATATCAAATATTTTTTAAAAATTTGTTCAATGTCTCAGAAATACTGATGTTACTGAGAAGTCTGAGAAAGTAAAGCAGAATAATGTAGGCATTTTCTTTTGCAGCTGAGTAGTAGTAGGTACATCCTTACATATGTTTTCACACCTGATCTTCCTTGGGACACAGCACAGGTAGAGGAAGAGGGCACAATAAGGGGAATATGTGACATGTCTTGTTTGCATTGCAATTATATGCAAAATCCATTTTCAGAGTTTCCAGGATTTCTAATTGAGACTAAACCCTCCCATGTGCAAATAGCTCCAACAATTCATTGCAAATTGCTGCTTACCATAGGAATTGCAGTTTTGAAACAGTCAACCTCTGCCTTTCTTACAGAAGAAAGATACATAATAAATTTAGCACCTGGGTATCATCCCTTTTTCTACTAACTTTGGTTGGTTTATTGCATTTAAAGCAGAGAAAAATTTGTAGCTGAACAGAGTAACAAATATATGCTGACTAGTCTCTAAAGCTTTCAAATCTGTTATGAGAAGTATATTGTACTGAGTCTAGGCTAAAGGACTGACCAAGCATTCAGTTCACATTAAAAAACTCCACATGACAAGACCCACTGTACTTTGCTGTCAGTCCTTGATTCTAGTTTTGGTACCACAGCCACAATACAGCGCTGTTTAATAACAAGAGATACTTTCACACAGAAACAAACCATTTTTTATTTAGTAATATTCAGGCATAGTTACTTTAAGAGGCACTTGATAGTGTTTTCAATACTAATCTACAGAGTTAGATGAATGTACTAAAAACACTCTTGTACTCAAAGGATAAAATACAAAACATAGGCACACCACACACAGACACACTGCACTTTGAATCTCAAATGCCTGCAGCACCAATGTACTTCACATTTACTAGAAGTAAATTTACCTTATCCCAATAGCAAGTCAAATCCTGAACATGAAGAATGATATTCTCATTATTACCATGCAGTTGTGGCTTGAAGTGCGAGACCTCATCAAGCATCAGAAAGTTCTGCATAAAAGCACAAGACATTATCTAATGTGAAACCAAGAATGGGAAAGGAACCCAAGAACACGTTTTTTGAAAGCAGCATACAGAACATTATTTTATAGGGTTGGAAAAAAACATAAACTGAGCAAGGAATTACATTTCCAAAGCAATGCACAACTATAACAGTGTACTTCTAACTAGTATCTAGTTCTCATCCTCAAGAACACTCCAAAAGTGCACATTTATTAAAATAAGACTCTAACAACACCTGCTCCATAAAGAATTCTAGAAGGAAACGGACCTTAAGAACCTGTTCTGTCTTTTCCTTGAAATACTGACAAGTCTTAAAATCGTTTAACTCCCTCTTTCCATGCAGAAGAGGTGAAACCCTCGCTGCAACACCTTATCATTCCACTGCTTTGATGGCAAGTACTTGTTATTTTTATGGAGAGAATGGTAAGGACACAGTAAGCAGCTGTCCACTGCATTCTCCATCTGACAAAATCAAGACAGAACTCTATCTGAACCTCTCCTCCTCTTAAAGTCCTGGGTATTAACAAAAAAGATCACTTCCATCTGCGTTACTGGTTTATTATACTTTCACTACTGAACTTCTACATTGCATCTACATTATATTCCAGTGCACGTCATGTTTTCACGCAGGCATACACAGCAACAAGTTCAGTTTCCAAAGCAGGTTATTATTAAAAATCCCAAACTGCAAAACCCAAATAAGGCTGTGGCATTAAAAAACAGTTAGGATAAGAGAAGAAATCCACATGTCCTTCAAAGCAGTAACTCTACCTTGATTCGCCGGATGCTGATCACTGCCTCCGACACTCTCTCAACAGCCGCAGGGAAGAACAGAGTTACCGTCAGTCTCACCGCCCCATACAGGGACACTGCAACGAACACTCGACTTGCAGAGATAACGTTTCCAAGCAGTACATACGCCATGAAAGTCATGAACACTGTTATTTTGCTTGCCACAAAGAAAGAGGCCAAGTTCAGTCCTCGAAGGTAGGAGCTTTTCATAACCATGGCAATCTCCTTCCTAAAAATTCAAAATATAAACAATCACATCATTCTCTCTCATTACTGTTGCCCTTAACCATACGATGAGGGAAACCCCATTTCAGGATTTTACTTTCATATCCTTTCTCCTCCCCTTACATCATCCCAACTCGTATGTAAAGAACTGTGAATAAATTATATAGTAAAAAATACAAGAAAAAAGAATTTAAGAGGCTTGGAAGCTGAGTGGGAAAATTTATAATATTTAATATTTTAGTAGCTATAGAAAACAATTATTTTTCAGAGACCAAAAACCAGTGTAGTATTTTTTTCTGCTTTAGTCAAACTAATATTTTAATCCAGATTCTGATGTGCTTCAAATATTTCTAGGTTGCATGCAATAGCAAAAAGAGGAAAAAAATATCCAGTATAAAGGTCAAGCACCCACAAATTTCTTATTTTTCCAATATCAAAATCTGACAGAGTTCAGTCACAAAACTCATGTCAGGATCGACACATACTCTGCAGTTGAAAAAAAGAAAAGGGCAAATTCTGAAAGATCAAGAGTTTGCCCATAGTCCAAATATCTGACATTATTCATCTCCTGATCCTCATGCTGCATCACAGAATTCAGGGTACTTCCTTTCATCTCAGTCTAAATCCTTTTAAATTGGGACCCTGCTCCTGGCTTCTTTTGCTCTAGGAATTGTGGCTCACAAATTAAGAAAATACTGATCTTTGAGGACAGTTGTTCTGTCAGTCATTGCCCAAGCTAAACAGTGATTGATGTACTGCTCAGACACATGAATCTCCCTCTAGCAACTGAAAAGCTGCTGAAGACTATGTTCTCAAATTCTAATTCAGTTAAATTGCAGTTTGTACTCCTAAATGACTCATCAAGTTTAATCCTCAAGACATTACTTCACTATCAAGCACTACAACATGATGTTATCAGGCTTAACTCCCTACTAAAATAATCATTTTTCTTTATCAAGAAAGCCATAAAAACTTATTTCTTCCCCATATATTCTATTTTTGTCTGCTTGAAATAATATCAAATATGAATTCTCAAAACAATTCCTTACTTTCTCTTTCCAAATAACCTGGCTATTCTCAGGGAAAATCTTCATAATTTTGATCACCTTCCACTTGGAAGAATACATTAAAATTAGAAACTTACATTGTGGTTATACAATTTGAAGGAAATTAAGTACTCACTTGATAAAGAAAAGGATGCACGATGCACTACTGGAAAACTAGTTAAACAACTTTCCCACTACGCTTGCCAAATTGGCTGAACTGACAGAGTTTCAAAGAGTTTCAAAAGACTTATTTTTTCGGCTTAAGGGTTCACAGTCTCTGATCTCCTCCAGAGTACAGAGAAGGAACATTTGTATGTAAACTACTTGAATTGAGTCTAATTTAATTACTTCAGCAATCCTGGACGAAACTCTTTTCCCACTCTTTAATAATCCTTAATAATCCTCTCATTATCTATGGACACTAGGCAAAAACATCAGATAAATTGCAGACTACCTGCAGGCTGCACATAATATATTATGCTTTCATGAGGTACAAAGTCATATAAATGGGAACTAATATGAACAGACATAGGAAAAAAGAGCAAGGAGGAGTTCAGGTGTCATCTTAGCAACTGTCAAGGGCCACTGTGGAAATAGTGGGTTATAAATCACCTGGCTAAATTTAAGACTTTTAACTACAGTTTGCCATAGCACAGTTAAAGAAAGGAAAGAGGGCTCAATATGTGTTTTGTAGATTATTTCTCTCCATCATTAAAAAGGAAGCCTCTAATCCTAATGAAGTGCTAAACTTGGAAATCTAAAGTTTAGTTATGGGAATATATTCAGTGAGGAAGCTTTCAATAAAGAAATATCCTCTCTGGCTCCATGCAAGACAGCAAGGCTTTCCATCAATCATGAACATTCAATCAGCACAGAGTCCTACAACCCAGCAGGAGAAAAGATTATGTTCATTGAGAAGAAACACCTCAAGGAACATTTTCAAGTGTGCAAGGCTGCAAATGTACGTAAAGGAAAAACAAATCCTTTACAGAAAATTAATTCCAAATAGAACAAATTTTTAAAAAATCAGATAATCTGCGGTAAGATAACAGTCTTCTACGCATATGCTGGAGAGGGACACAACAAGAAAATTAACTTACAAGAAATACGCATCCCAACTCCTACAGTTCTTCTTTAACACTGAATGCTATTACAGAATGCTCTTACAGTGTCAAGTAAAAAGGCAAATACTGATTGAAAATCAAATCTATTAATATGTTTTAATCTGATGCCAATGGACCTCTGAAAAGAAACGTCCTAGGATACCCAGCTTAGCTGGCCTTACCAGTTCAACACCTAGGGAAATTCTGAGCTGCTGTCTTACTTCACTCCACCTTTCCCAGACAGCTTGAGCAATACTTAAAACACATAAAAGGAAGCTGAGTACTACACTAAGATGTTAACATTTAGGACAGAAAGTCAGATTCCATGTATTTCTGAGAAGGGGAATGTCTCCTTATAGGTTCCATGCTATCAGTTTACAGAATCTGAGGATAAAATTGTTGCATTCCAACTACTACAGTCTATTAGTTGCTGCTTTTAAACACAACAGTAAAAGGAAGCACAAAAAGCAAGCATTTAGAGGTTTTTCTTCATTTTTCATCCCCTTAAAACATATTTTCATTCCTCCACTCTTGCTATATAAAATTGAAACAAAACCAAAAAAAATCCCAAGACGTGCAAGTAAACTCCATTTTAAAGCACAAAATAACACACTTATTCACATGTTAAAAAAAGGCAACTGACAATGGTCATATACTAAAGCTGTATCTTTCCATAATTACCTTCTTAAACCATCCACAAGCTCTGCAAATGATTTTTCCCACGCATACATCTTTATTATCTTCATACCGCTTATCACTTCATTCATGGTCCTAATCCTGACATCTGTTAAGGCAGCTGTCTTGCTTCTGTAAACAGCACAAAGGAAAAAAAGACTCAGATTCTCTTAAAGAAGACTTATGAGATCGTGTAATACACTCATAATTTCCAAGGTTTTGCTCTTCCTGTAAAGACAATTCCCACAATCGTAATTGCATTAAAGCATCTTAGAGCTGGGACACAGCTGACAGACTTGGTATATTTATACTCCTGGTACTACCTGTTCTCAGGGAACCGTGAGGTGATTCTATGTTCAGAATTATACATCAACTTGCTCAAACTATGGTACTCCTTAAACAACATATTGATGTACCAAAAGAGCCTCGAATGATATTCGCAACTATTATGTTTAGAACTAAACAAAAATCAGAAAATTACTTTAAAAAAG
>JAOXXN010000001.1:41810867-41821234 GCA_026770055.1 Myrmophylax atrothorax | reverse complement strand
GTGTCTTTTTAGGATTAATTCTAGTTGAAGCTGAGATTACTTAGTACATGAGCTATAATTTATTAGAGATAATCTAAATATGGGGTTTTTTAACAAATAAATATTATTTAAGCATTAATTGTAATTAACACTTAATGCAAATATGTCTATTTTAGTCCCACATTATGTTTGCGCTGATGAGCAGACTGGAAATATATATATAATTAAATAATAAAGTCGCTGTTTTAATTAGGAAAAAAGCACTGGAAGTTAGAAGCCACATAATGAATGCATAAATCATGCTAATAGAGCCTATTACAATTCTGAATTCATTCATGTAGACAAACATACTTTGCACATAGAGAGCTATGGTAGACTTTATTTTGATAAAACATACCTTTACCTGCTAAATTACTTTTTAGACATCATTTTTTAGAAAAGTCTCTTTAGAAGGGGTGACTGGGCTTCGTCAGCTTAACCTGCCCCCTATAAGATTTCTCTGATACTCTGAAGAAAAAAACATATTTAAAGAACTTAAGCAGAAAGAATTTCAAGCACCTACTCGTCATTTCAAGAAAACTTTTCAGCACCAGCACTCCACAAATGTTAGGATGGCTGAAGAAGGGTATTAAAAAATATTTATTCAAGAAAACTGCCAAAAGGAACGTAGAAACTTTGTCCTAATACAACACTGAGCAAGATTATTTAGCCCAAACCAACCCTACTGACACAGAACAAGATTATCTTTCCTACTTCATCTTTTGCCTTTTCAAAACGAAACAGTAAAACAATTTCTCAAAGAATGTGAGCTCAGTATTTCTTCCCCATACACACACCACTACTGTAAAAGGCAAAATTTAGCATGTGTTGTTCCTGCCTCTGCAACACCAAACAAAAATCCTCACCTACAGTCTGTTGAAACTCACCTAACTTCCAGGCTTGGTTTCCAGATAATAGAAGGTTTAATATGATTCAAAATAAAGTTAACAGAGTTTTCCTTTTCAAATGGTGTGAATCAAAAAGGCCATCAGTTTTCCTGCTGAAATGTTATCATAGTAATAACTCTCTTTCAAATTATTTTAAAATGTCCAAGAAGTTGGGGCAGGGGTGCTATTTTTCTTTAGCGTTACACCCCACTACACTGCAATAAGCATATCTTGTACATATATACCAGAAGCCACAGGCTCAGTGATACTATATAATAGCTTCAAGTACACAGACATCCAGTTCATTGATGGCTAACTTACAGCAGAGGAACACATGCCCCCAGATTTAAAAATATTAAGTTCAGTGTACATGCAGATCAGTCTGACTGGGAAACACATGCTCATCAGAGTGCAATAAGAAAGGACCTAAAAATTCTTTAACTGTCTGAGAAGTCCCCTCTATGAAACTCATAACCATTCTAAATTAAGCAAGCTGCAAAATTCCATTTTTGCTTTCATGAGGCATATTTGATGTGTTTGAGTCATGTCTGACACAACAGTCTGACAGTTTTTCTCTTGAAATTATAAGAGCTTTAAATGAGATGATTACAATAGTTGCATGGCTAAGCAGTGAAAGAGTTGAGCTCTTCTGAATAAATACATGTAAGTGGTCTTCAGTCCAGTAATTGAACTAATTCTCAAATAATACATTAGGTCAAACTTCTAGTACTTGTGCAAGTAAAAGGAATCCTGCGGGATGCAGCATATACCACTCCACAGGATACCGAGTCCATTTCTGCAAACTCCTGTGGCACTGGAGCCAATGCCTGCATTGTGACCTGGTGAGCATATGTGCTTACAAGACGGAGTCACAACTACAGTGCTGAATAATAGCACAAATTAGCTGCCACACCGAGCGTGCCTGGATTTTAGAAAGAGCTTTAATCCTTAAATTACTTCTTCATAGGCTGATTTTCTGAAATCCATGCAGATTCCCAGAAACTGCCGTGTGAAAACACTCATCATTACAGAGCTGAAATATATTCCACTTTTACCATTAACTCTTTCTGTTCACTGCACATTTCTGCTCACAAAGATCTGCTCACACAGAGACCAGCAAAAATTTTTCTGGTTCACCAATTCTCTTCCTTGCACTGCACCCAAACAAGTGGCTGTTAATGAACAGGTAAAAAACCCCAAACAATATTACACTGTCACTGGTTAATTTTTAAAATATATACCTGCAAGAAAGAGATTTCTGTCACCTTGTTGCCTGACCCTGGACAAGTCCCTTAATCTCTTTGTGCCTCAGCTTCCTGTCTGTAAATAAGGGGTATTAATGCTTACCACTATGGATAAGGCACTAAGCACTGTAACTACTGACTCAAACCTCAGAACCTCAGAACCCCCAAACCAACAATGAAGTAGCTTTATACTTATGTATGCATATTGCACACGCAGTGAAAATGTGCATCTAAGAATACATTGCAAGTGCTCCACAAACAGGTTTTATCATTAAAAAACCCCTAAGAATTTGACAGAGAACAATGAATGAATGGATCATTATTTGAGAAATAGCACATGAACATAATGACTGAGGACTACCACATTGGTTGCAAATAGAAGGAATTCTACAAGTTAGTCTCATTTTGTAATTCTCAGCTCTCTTCATAGCCAGCCATGCAATGGCAATGCCATACTCAATAGGTCTGGAAAATTTGTCTTGAAATACAACTAGAAAACAACAGTAACTCACTAAAATAAGCTTTACTTATCACAAGAGCTTGAAGGAACCCATTCAAAAAAAGATACAAACAAAGATGCCTAACACTTGTAGGCATATGTGTATATAGTAAAGGAACACAAAAATATTGCCATTTAGATGCAAAAGTCATTTATAAACTCATAATGTAAGTAGAGCATGATAAATTACTTGAGAAACAGAAAACTTGGAGACAAGAACTTGCCTCAGTAGTCCTGTCTCAGGGAAACAAACCTCAGAAACAAATTAAATTCATCTGATTGTGGAAAACTACTGCAAACTCCTAGTCTCCACAGTCTAGAACCTTACAGCTGGAAGCCTCATAGCTGGCAGCAAAACCATCATGGTAATTTTTTTCTCCCTTCTCTCTCAGTTCCTTTCACATTTTTCTCTCAGCATCTTTGTCATGAAGGAGAGAGCAAGATCTTCAAACACAAAACTTCCAGAGCTTTTTGCTGCAAGTCTTGTATCACCTCATTAAGTCAAACTTAGAGCAGGGCTGACAGTATTGCCTCGTAGTAACCATTCCCTAAGCACCACTGCAGGAAGGCAAAGCTCAAGGAGTTACACAATCCTATGCCAAGACCTACAGCAAGGTAGCTACAGAAACAGCCCAACTCTTTTAACATATTAGGCAGCTAATGAGTAGCAGATATTCTCAGCATGTTTGGCAGACACACCACTTCAAGCTCATAACCAAGAATTTACACATCTTGCATTAGCAACTATAAAACAACATTGACAAAGATAAAAGACAATGCAATGCAAAAATCACCAGACACAAGCTGATCTCAGAGCAGTACTCCACTTCCATACAGTATGCACATTTTAAAACCCATGACAGAAAATACCTATAACCCAAGATGTGCAGCTTTACCTGAGGGCAGAAAAAAGCCTCCCAATGCAAGTCTGGACAGGAAGAAGAATGATCAGAACTGCCATTCCTGCAAGACATGATGGGCCTATTTCCATCCACAGAAGTGCCGTTACTGCTACAGCTTGAATTGGTCCAGCCCACAAGAAATGCAAGAAAATTGTTACCTAGGCAAATAGTTAAGAATCAAAAATTAGCTTTTGGTCATAGCTAAGCAATTAAACCTGAATAACACTGAGGAAGCACTTTTGCATTCAGTGAGAATTCTGCACCAGATTCAGAGACCTAAATGCACATGGAGCTGTACAGAAAGGAAGCAAATTACCACATTGATTTTATGTTCACCAACAAAATTTCTCTGAGCTCATAAAAACAGCAGAAAAATATTTAAGGGGTGGGGGGGAAAGGTTTGTATTCCTCCCCTATTTTAAGGGAATGTATCTCTTCCTATGATGCTACCCAGAGGACCCTTGAGAGGTGGACCCATGCAAACCTTGAAATTCAACAAGGCAAGGGCAAGGTCTTGCACAAATACAGGTTGGGCAAAAAATGTACTAAGAGCAGACCTGGGAAGAAGGACTTGGGGTGTTCGTGGCCAAAATGATCAACACAAGCTGGCAGTGTGTGCCTGCAGCCCACAAAGCCAACCATGCCCTGGACTGCATCAGAAGTGTGGCCAGCTGGTCAAGGGAGGTGATTCTGCCTGGAGTACTGCATTCAGCTCTGATGGACATGGACCTGCTGGAGCAAGTCCAGAGGAGGGCCACAAAGATAGTCAGAGGGCTGGAGCATCTCTCCTGTGAAGTCAGGCTGAGAGAGTTGGGATTGTTCAATCTGGAGAAATGACTCCGGGGAGACCTTCCAGCAGCCCTCCAGTACCTATAGGGGGCCGGTAGGAGAGCTGGAGAGGGACTTCTTAAAAGAACATGTAGTGATATGACAAGGGAGAATGGCTTTCAACTCAAGGAGGGTAGGTTTAGATTAGATTTATGAAGAAATTCTTCACTTTGAGGGTGGTGAGTCACTGGAACAACAGGTGGCCCAGTGAAGCTGATGCCCCATCCCTGGCAGTGTTCAAGGCCAGGCTAGACGAGGCTTTAAGCAACCTGGGCTGCTGGAAAATGTTCCTGCTCATGGCAGCAGGGCTGGAACTACATGATCTTTAAGTCCTTTTCAACCCGAAACATTCTATGTTCAATAAACAACTAGAAGAAATGTTCATCAGAAACATATTAGCATCAGTTGTAAACAAAATTTCTTAACTCCAACCCCGCAATTTCCTCAACCCCTTGGAAATATCTGTAATACTTCTTACCTGATCAAATTTGTTCACATCATTTGACAGAAGATTTACTATTTGGCCAGTGGTAGTTTTTGCCATAGCTACATTACTGAGACGAAGTGCCTGAAAAAGTCAAACAGTCCCAAACTGTCACAGCTTACAGGGCACAGTACACCCATACACAGACAACTCGATATACAAATACAATACCAGGACAAAAGCTGAAAGCACAGCTCAGCTTTTGCCTGAGAGTATTGAGGCATAGTAAGAACCTCAGATAACATGTGGGTTAGGTTACATATTCCAAGCAAGGTCCTGAAGAAAAGAGTATTAAAAAAACCTCTAGGGAAGGACTGTGAGAACAGAAGTGCCATAACTATTTTCATGTCTGAAGTGATTAAAACTGGGAAAATACCAACACAGCAGGTCACTAAAACTAAGCAAAAGAGTCAGTAACTCTTTGTCTGCATTGTTCTTGTCCTCATTATAAGCATCTGTACAAAAGAGGAACAGAAAACTCCACCTGAAGGCCAAATTAAAATCAGAACAGTGTTTGACCAATTGCAAGAATTGTGTTTTGAATGAGATCTGACAGAAGGCAAAAGAACTCCAAGTTATTAATTTTACACTATCAGTTTTTGCTAACACTGCAAACAAGGCTTTCTGTCTTCATAAATCAGAGTTAATATCCCCTTACAAATCAGTACTTCCCTTGTTAGTAACTCCTGTAAAATCATAATGTTTTTGAATTACACAAAATTAAATTTAGCACGTGCTGTGAAAAGCAACAAGGGTAAATACCAAATATTTTTATAGGCTAATAAATAAGTTAATGAGTAGAAAATAGTATGTATTTATAAAATATCCCCCTCCAAGGAAATCACATCTAGAAATATGCAGTCTGAACATCACTGCAAAGACTCAAGCTGAAATCGCTCAAAAATACTGGTAACACACTCTGCAATTTTCTACACCTGCTAGAAGGAAACCACGGGTAGGCAGGTCACATTAAAAAATATACAACACACACTACATGTTTTTCTGTAAAGGGATAGTTCACTCCTCAAAAACACTTTGCATTTTTAGGCAGTGCAGATCTACTTCTCCCTCTCCAAACTGTTATTATTAGGATTCCTTTTTGATCAATAATCAAACCTGAAAAGCACTAATTGTTTCAAAAATACTGTTCCAGAATTTTGAAATAGGTGGAAGAACATCAGCCATCAAAGTACAATTCAAGGCATCATTTCAAATGAAGTGCCTTAAGTTTCTTGCACCTCCCTCTTGTGTTACAAAGGTATTATTAATCACAGAGAATCCCAACTTAACTTCACTGAACCCAGCAGGTAGAAACTTTTAAAACTCCACTAAGAAATTCCTCTGATAATCCTGTAACAAATCTAGGACACCGAGTATATTAAAGATGATTCACTTATTTGAGAAAATAAGTGCTTCATTCCCTGTCTTAAGTCATGTCTCTCATGAACCCAAAATCCCCCAGGAAGCTGCCTGCACGTAATGCAACTGAAGCACAGCCAGATTTCTATAGTGTTTACTCAACACCACAGATCAAGGCTGATAAGCTCCAAGAAAATCTGTTATATATCCACAGACCATAATAATAGGAGTTCACATGAAGCATGTTTGAAGAACTTGCCCACCAGGATGTGTTTACAGCACCTCCTGTCCAATGTATCTGCTGCCTGCCAGGAGAAGACTGCACTGGTGTCTTGCTAGTGGTTCATGGCCTGGGTCTGTCCTGGACCTGCCACCTGAATCCCCTTCTGACTTATTCCTAGCTATTTCAGACACAGGCAGCCAGAACAGTTTCAGGATGATTCTATGAGTGCAGTTCCTTTTGACTAAGACAGTCTTAGGACTGATGTAAGTATCTGAGCCAAAAGGAGGGTGCTCATCTGTGATCCCTTCGTCTTCTCAGGGAAGAGACAGACATTCCCATTGTCAGTAGCAATGTAACTTTAGTCTTTCCTTGCCTTTCTTCTTGGTTTTGATTTTTTTTTTTAAAGTGAAATAAGCCTTATATTTTCCTGGCTGAATGGACCTGTCTAGACTGCAAGGCATACCGAAGGAAATGAAAAAAATGAACACAAATGAGCAGTTGTTCTTATACAACCAATTTCTACCAAAAAGTCATGTTCTGGTACCTTCCCCTTTCTACTATGTCCAAAATACTGCCTCATGTGAGCTGAGGAAAATTAACTCCAACCCAGCCAAAGTCAGTACACTGACGTCAAAGAACTTCTAAAAGTTAAGTCTTAAAAAAAACCCCAAAAAACAAAAACCAGCTTCCCATAAGTAGGCTTTGGTTTCAAAATGTAAGACTGTGAGTCACGAGAGACAGATTTCATTTTAATTTTTGTTAACGTGCATCCCTAATACTTCTTACGGTCACAAAACATCTTAGACTTTGAATACAGGGCTTTTTCAAATTAGATTTTAACTTTCCAGGAAATGAGAAAGTGTCTAAAACTTAGGAATTATGAGCATTTGAAATTCTCCATTAAGGATGCTTCCTTATCCAACCCATTCATTCTTCCAAATCCAAGATTTTATTTACCACAGCAATTAACCAACTCTGCAAAAGTGCTGGTAAATTAGCATCCAAGTTTCTTCAAAAGCCTGTATAAGGATAAAGACAAAGTATGACCAATCTGTAAGCCACAGATAATGAAGACAAAATTACTAAAAAGATTTATCAATGTTCTGTTATGACCTCAGCCTTCAACCTCAGGAGCAAACATTTATGAGATGAGGAGGAATTAATTTCCCATCGAATCCCATCTCTAGAAGTAACAGTGCATATTACAAACATTTCCTTTCCTACCTTCCAAGCTAGTATCAACACAACAACAAACAACCCTATATACATTTTCGTGAATTTCAAATTGCATTTCAATAATCAGTTTAGTAAATTAATACCTTAGATATATGTTTATTTACAAGAAATCAGTGGGCCATGTTAGAGCCAGTTCCCAGAGGACCATTTCCAAGGTATCAGAAGGGGGAGGAGAATAAATGTATGCATGAAAAGTAATCACCATTTACAATGGGGACATTTTCTCTCTCCTCACTCTACTGCTCTGCCTAAAAACTGAGGTAAGTACTTGCAAGTCACTATTCTAGAAGCACTAAAGCTAGAAATACTGTCGCTTTCAGCATTGTCAGCAGAGATTTTTGCTCTCTCACCAAGGAGAGCATTTCATCCTGCATGTCACTCCATTCCTTCCTGTAGGTAATAATACTCTCGTTCTGCTTTCCCTCCGACAGCAGCCTCAGCTTCCTCTGTAGTTGATGAAAACTATTTCTTGATCTGGAAACACAGACAGCAATGAAACCACTGCTCACTGAACATACATTCCTTCTCACACTTCATTGGTTTTAATGGAGGGCTGCAGTACCTTCACAGTAAAATCAGTACATTATACTAAAAAATGGCTCTACCCCGCCTTTAGCTTGATTCTGAAACGTGTCTCCTCTACCTGCTCCTCTCTCTCTTTTCCCCCAAACAGGAGGGATAGTAAAGGTGAAGATGCTGAGTATCCCTGCCAGCCTGGAGGGGGAAGGAGCAGTCCCACAAAACTGCTGCTGCTGCCCAAGCAAATCTGATGGATGCCCCAAGGGAAGGGGGCAACCTCTGATCTGCAAAGGAAGCAATTCATTAATTTTACTGCACTAATGGAATAAAATATAAATAAATCCCACCATTAACCACATCAGGGGTGGGGGGGATATTGGACAGTGAAGCAATTTCCAGGCAACTGAGAATGATGAAGTAGATGGTGGCATCCAAGCATAACATCGTCCCTCGGGATCAAACTGCAAGACTGAGTAACTATCAGCATTCCCTGGGAACTCTGCCCCTCTCCTGCTGTATTCTGACACCTCTTACACCTCCAGCACACAACTCTTCCACCAGCAACGGGGAAGCTCCTCTCTGACAGCACCAGCAGGCAAAAAAAAAGCACCTCCTCCAAGACTTCAGGGTTGTTTAATTCAGCACCTTCACCAGGAAGACCAGCTGTGGTTCAGACACCATGTTACCAAAGAGAGCAAAGGCACATTTATACATGTACGGTCTGACACATGTTAGCATGTATTCCATTTCCACAAATGAGTAACTTCAGTGGAATTGCAACCAGGAACGTAACAAATAACTGCATTTTTAAACTCTGATAAAGAAATAGCTGTCAAACAGCAAACATACCTCTGAACAGGTCTGCTTACCTTCCGGTAAATCATGTGACACATAGCTACCCTCAGCTTCATGCCAGCCCGCTGTACGTGGTAGAAGTACAAGTGGTGCATTATAGCCAGAATAAGCGTGCACACGGACAGAGCACCCGCGTAGCAATACGCAAAATTCAAAGCCATCTCATCTGCGGAATCATAGTTCTCAAAAAAATTAATAATTTTTCCCAAAAAGATTGGTTGAACTATTTTGATGGTTTCCTGAAAGAAAAAAGAAGGGGGAAAATTATTGAAAATTTCCTATCACACCATATTACCCAAGACTGTAAGCAGGAAAACAAGTGCCATGTACTGCCACAAGTCAGTCATACCCCTCATTATTTTGTCTTCATTGTGCTCTAAAATGTCAAGCCAAATTTTATCAACACACAATCCAAAAGAAGTATGTTCCACATGAAAATTTAGCTGGAGTCTTAAAGAGAACTATCTTAATTACCAAAGAAACTTTTGATGTTATAAAAATTGCATGATTATGTATTACACTTCCATTTTTAGAGATGGCAGCATGCCCTTTACAGCCATTTACGTAGAGAAAAAACACTCTTTCCATTGGGCAGCTCCCTCAGATACATAAAATACAGTTAAGTCTTACAAAGCAAGTCAGTGGCTTGCAATGTCTCAAAAATAATGCCCTGAAATCAGCTCTCTGTTTCATATCCACAATCCCACAGTTATGACTCAGTTTTTCAGTCTCTACAGGGCTATAGCTCTGTTTTACCTCTGACAGAGCACATGAACATTACCAGGTTCTCTGAACAGTAAAGTATGAAGTCACCAGTATGTATCATCCAATCCAAGAGGCAAAGCTTCACATTGCTGTTAGCCATGAAGTATGTTCCATGTTTTACACCACTTACCTCAACCATTGTGAACATTCCAAGAATTAAATAGGACTTCCAGTAACAAAGAATAATGGCTTTTGTTAAATGTGGCGTTTTTCCTCTCTTTTTTGCTTTTTGCACCTCTTTATCCCAGTACCTGACAAAGTACGAACACATTGGAGCACAGAAGTAAAATCACAAGAAAATTATGTAGAATAAAATACTTTCTAACTTAAAGCTATATTGCCATGGTCACCTTTATACCAAAAAAATTTAAAAAAAGTAGTTAACATATAGTCATGTCCTCTTATTCACATAAACACTTGGTGTTATAGGCCTAATTTGCTCTTGATTAATCACAAGCTATTCAACACTGTTGACTATTATCACCCCAGACATGTTTGCTGATAAGGAACTCTATTTCTTCTTCTCCTCTCAGTCCAACAGTCACTCA
>JAOXXN010000001.1:41796216-41810843 GCA_026770055.1 Myrmophylax atrothorax | reverse complement strand
ATACTTAAGAGTCTATTATCGTATGATCTCCTGACTACAGACTAAGACAAGGCAGCATGGAGTGTCTTAATCTTCCCACAAGCTCTGCCCTTCCCCAGAAAGGTTGTGATGCCCAACCCTTTCTGTCCGTCTCTTTCCTTCTTCTACCACATGCTTCCATGAGGATGAGCAGACACAGCATTTTGCCACCTAACACTCCACACATCCCTCTGAAGGCAAGTATTACATCAGCAGAGTGGCAAAGACCTCCAAATTACCATGTCTGCCCACAAGCAGGACACTATCTGTTCACATGAACATCAAAGACAGTAGTAACAAGCATAATTTTGACAAGAAAATACCAGAAATTTATGCAGATTTCTTAAAACAGACTGCTGTCAGACAGGATGCTCTCCCTTTCTTCTGAAGGCTAAATATTTTCTGCCAACTCTCTGACCTTGATAGTTTGAGGGCTGAAACGAGTCTAAGGCACAAAAGCCAATTTATTTTGCAACAAAGCACACAAGTTCAAAGCAAACAGATAAGAAAGTATTTTTTATTTTTACCCTCTTATTTGTTACAAGGATTACAAAGTTATTGTCTATATGCCTCAGAATCAGAAATGAAACTGTGTAGACTCTGTAGGGTTTATTTATGAATATTCTCTGCTTCTTGGCCAAGTACACTAAATAATTAAAAAACACTTGGGGTTTTGGCATGCTGTATTTTCTACCATTTCCTGACTCATGGGAAGTCTGTGTTTTTCCTGTAAGAATCACTGGAAAGCGTGCATCTTCCCCTGAGGCAAACTCCCTGAAGTGCTTCAAGACACAAACATGGAATTTGGCAAAGCTCTCCAGCTACAAAGATGTTAAAAACAGCAACTTCTATGAGCTTACCAGCAACCCTCTTTCTTCAGTTAACTCATCCAGAACAGGATGATGTAAGACCTGCTCATAACCTTTCATTTCTGGATTCTTTCCATTTCTTGAGGAGTCTCTCAACCTCATAAAACTATCAGGAAAGTCGATTTACTTTGCCTTCACTGTAAAGGCAAGAAAGAGCAAGGCCACAATTCCTTAATACAAAGGCCACCTTTATTAGGAGATATCTCTTCCTCTAATTATATTTAACTAAACATTATCTGAAGACAAAAACCTTCTCTGTTGTATAGTTCAACTCACATAAACAGTAACCCTTTGAAGATATTTCACTATTAAAATAAAAAGGTAGATTCTCCTGGGTCTGTAACAACATGAACTAGTGCACAGTCCATGAAAGAGCACTTACAACAAAACAAGGACACCTCCTACATGCAAGCTGTTAGCTGTCCAAGGCATTTTATTCACTTTACCAGTGAGTGGCGTATTTTCAATATAAATACATTTATATGGACACCCATATAAAAGGTACACAGCTGTCACTTAATTCAGTTTGCACTCAAACCCAAAATGAAACAAAAACTCTTTTTACCCACTTTTACACAGGACAACTTAAAAAGTTTCCACAGCTACTTTACCAGAGGCCAGAAGACTCATGCTAATTTATTAAGGATTACTGTAGTAATAGTTGGTGAAAAGCCTTCTTTTCCAAGTATTCTGCAAAGCATCAAATTAATTATGAATGACATAATGCAAATACTCTAACTTGAAAAGAAATTAAAAGCTTCTACGGTAAACAAGTCCTCTTAGTTCTCATTACTCTGAATTCTTCAGTATTTTTAAGCTTGTTAAAAGTTTATGACCTCTTTTAATTTTAGAATACAAATAAGACCCTCACCTTCACCAGCAGAAATACAATGAATGAGAACAATTGCCCCTTCAAACCCAAGCTATTCCATGGTTTTTCTCCTTACCACTGCAATTCCTCTCCAAGCTTCTCTGAGGAATCTTCTGGCAGCACTTTATACATATCATCTTCTTCAAGCTTCCGTTTATGGCCAGTAATAAATAAGGGATTCAACCACCTAGTTAAATACAAATTATTAATAAACTGATCAGCAGACCAAAAGAGTAATTTCTTTACATATTAATTCTTTTACCTCTTTCTTTCCTCCTTCTGAATCACTCAACAGTCACGCAAGTTACTGCACTTTTATTTAATATACAAGTCAATCTCTGTTTTACAAATGGGAGAGCACTTCCCACTCCCTAAAGCTGTTCATGCCCCATGGCACCAGACTCCCAGGCATCCGGACAGCCAGCACAACTCTTCTTGGCCTAAAGCAACTGTTTTCTTCCAGTGTTTCCTTATACTAAAGGAAAATTAGCATTCTTTTAAAGTATCTGGGGAAAAAACAGAACTTAAACTAACTACTAAAATATGGAAAGCTGTAAATAAAACTGTAATACATAATAAAAGACATTTGTTTAACAAGTATTAAAGGTCAGTCATTTAAAGACAACCACTCACATGTAAAAATCGATAAGTAATGTATTGTTACTAGATTTTAGCCATGTGTGGAAATACAAACAGAAGCACACTGACAAAATCTGTAGGTTTAGAAAAGGAAAATAGTGTCTAACAGCTCAGTTTCCCCAGTGGACAGATATTTAAGAGAGCACTGTAACAGTGATACTGCAGGTTTGTTGAAAACCACCGTATTTTGTTAGATTAAATAATACTGTCAGGAAAACAGCAAGAGCAGCTTTCATGCACCTAGATCCTTCTTCAAGAGGTCAGGGAGGTCCAAACAGCTTCACTTGTGCCTCACAGAGCACAAAGATGCATGGCAGAAAGCACCAGAGTGACAAAGTTGTTCACGAGATGGGGCGAAATAAAATTACACATCTGAAACAGAGATGGCTTAGTGGCAACAGGGCACTTAGAGAACTTGCACTTTTCCACTTAAATTAGTCTCTCTACTGAATCTTGATGTGGATTTTGGCTCTCAGGCTTATTTCCTGCAAGTACTTTCTCAACTGGTCAACACCATCAAACTCAAAAGGTCAGGGACGGCTCTGGTTTGGAAAATATACCCTTGTGCTCCAGGCAAGCTGTTTGTCAGATCTCAATTGCCTGTGGAAGTTCTTAACTGTTGCTTGGTTTCTGACACTTAATTACTCCCCGACTTCCCCAACACAGCTCTTACACAAACACCTGGCGTGCTAGGTGAGAAGTATTATTTTCTGGAAGGCCTACACCTGAGAATTCAAAACTGGGATGGTTTACAATGACAGTACATATTTATTCACAACCACAACGGTGGTTATGAACATTTATCAACTAGCTTTACATTTCTTGCTTAGGCACGTTCCATCTAAATTTTGTATATGCTGGCTTATAAGCAGTTTGTTGATCAGAGTGGATGGAGAGCCATGCTGAACCCCAGAAAGGGGGCCCAGAGAGTTTCTTCAAAGACAGAACCGTTGCAAAAACTTTTTTCCCAGTCTCCAAGGCAAAACTCCATGTGACAAACGGGATTAATAGTGGGTTTCCTTCACTTCTTAGCATGTTAGTGCAGTGGGTTTGTGACTCATTCAAAAAATACGTCTCTATCCTCAGAGTAGCACTCTGATGCCTAACAGCCCTCGTTAAACTCTTGGAGTGAATACTGAAGATTTGTTTATGTTAGTTGTTAACTCCTCATTTAGAAACACAAAGCACTCGTCAGACAAGTCTGTTGCTTGGACTGTATCTCAAATAGCATCAGTGCCTAAATGACTGTCACAACTTCCCTACAGCTCCTGACAAAAGGTTTCAAAGACCCACTGCTCCAGATAGCAGAAGACCTATGCCTGGTTTAACATAAGGAATGTGTTTCACTGAAACATTTCCTCTTTGGCCTCAGTTCTTGCAGCTGCCCACTTGCAAAAAGCAGGTATGAGGCAAATAACCTCCAAGCCATTCAAATAATTTCTGCCTGCTGGATCAGAGAGACTCTGTTTGCTCCAGGACAGAGTTATGGGAAAGATCTGTAGACTTCTGTTGACTCACGAGGCCAATACCAAGTGTTTCTCCTCTAGAAACATCAGTATTAGCTGATGGTGTGCTCCGTAAACAAGCCACAGGTCTCCTTTCAGACAGACAGGCTAGAATAAAAGTTATCTTTCCCAGCTCCTCTAGCAAGGATGAGGCAGCTCTTTCAGGAAACAATGCAGATAAATCCTTTTCCTATCTATGGAAATGGTTATGAGATTCCATTGGCTACTGCTGCCAAGGTGGTGAAAACAAACATCATTCTGACATCTAACAAGGAACATAAACAGGGTATTTATTACAGAATCACAGAATGGCTGGGACTGTTTTAGAAGAGACATCTGGGGGTCAGCTGGTCCAACCCCTGCCGCTCAAGCAGGGCCCCCTAGAGCTGGTTGTACAGGACAATGTCCAGATAGTTTTTGAAGATCTCCAAGGCAGGAGACTTCATCACTTCTCCAGGCAGCCTTTCCAGTGCTCAATCACCCTCATAGGGAAAAAGTGTTCCTGATGTTCAGAGGGCATCTCCTGTGTTTCAGTTTGTCTCCCTCGCCTCTTGACCTGATGCTGGGCACCACTGAGAAGAGTCTGGCTCTCTCCACCTTGCACCCTTTCTCCTCAGTATTCATAGATATTGATAACATCCCCCCTGTTCTTTTCCTCTCCACGCTGAACAGTTCCAGCTCTCTCAGGGGAGATGCTCCAAACACTTAATCATTTTTGTGACCCTTTGCTGTCCTCTTTCCATTATGTCCATGTCTCTGTTTTACTGGGGACCCCAGAACTGTCTCAGGACTCCAGCTGTGGCCTTATCAGCGTTGAACAGTGCGTACTGCTACATGCCATTATTGGCACGTAACACAACACGCAGAGGAAAATAAAAGACACTTCAGAAATATACTTAAAGACACACTTAAAAAACAAAACAATGCTCTTAATGTTACCCTGTAGAACACCATTCCTCTACTTATATTTTTCAAAACATGGTCAAAAACCACAGGCAGGCAACAGGAAGAACAGAACAATGCTTCTGTTGAAGGCAACTGCTGTATCCTGGCAGCAGCCTGAAACTGCACTACAGCCACCAGCAGCACCAAGTGCTGGCCACAGACCTAGTGCAGTCCATATGCAAAGCAATCAGCTCAAAGACAACTGTCTCAAGTCTACAGGGTTGTTAGAGCCATCTAGTTTGTTCTTTGTCCCTAAACTCAAAACAACTTACTGATGATATGGCCAAGTTCTTACGGTTTGAAGTAAATCCCTTCTGTCCTCCCCATCTCCACACCCATTATTGCATGTACTATGTGACTGAATTTCAAAACTGAGTAGCAGGTAAGAGATGACAGCTCAGGGTAAAAACTGCCAAAAAAGCCTCATGGTTTTTCAGCTTCTTAGTTCCAGGGAGACCTAGTGCAACTTCAGGGCTTTTCACGTTTTTCTGCTAGTTAAAACCATTGTTCTGAAAACTGTAATACATTGCATTACAACCTCTATGTTAACATTAAAGAAGGCAAGGAAAACCAATCCAGAGGATGCAGAAAACTGGTAATTAATTTTGTGACTCATTTATTATAATGGACAACATGGCAAAGACTCAGCACAAGTCCACATTTCTGTAGAGTTAGGGAAAAAATGCATGGAAAGAAATGAAAAATCACCCATGGTTGAGCTTTCTGACTAGTTTCCCCCAAAATACTCATCTTTAAGAGCAATTGCTATGGAAGTCCTCAGAAGTACAAAGCTGTTTAATCGTATGTTGTGCTACTGTAGGGTATACCTGAAGATCTTTAGAAGGTTAAATTTTTTTCTTTTCATATTTCAAATTGCACTTAGTCCTTGAATAGCTTGCATCTCAAGAATGAGATCTTCTGCAAACTCTCAGAAGAGAGAAGAGTTTGAGCTTCACCATCCCACTGATGCATCCTGAACTTTATGCTGGAAGGCCTGTTTTCAGACAGAAGATTTAGCACATGTTCATACACAGTCATTAAAGTTTCCACCAGGATGCCACATGCAGATTATGGAATTCCCTGCACTTAGAGCAGAACTGAGAACAACCTATTTCCCACAGCCTGCTGTTACTCGAGTCACACGCTCCTAACAAGCAAACTAACCAAGCCCTTCCCTTCCTTGATGGCTCAGTTAAATTGGAGATGCTGTAAGAGGACTGTTAGAGGAAGCTGGCAAATAAGGCAATGGCCTACATCAGGAACATCCCTGAAACCTCAACCTAGCCACAAGGGAAGACTTATAGTGGCTTTTGCCCAAACAGAGATCAGCTAACACCGAACTCTTCCAGGGGTATAAAAAAAACAACAGAAAAATAGGATTTATGAAACCAGCAACTGTGCAAACCGCATTATTCTTTCATTAAAAAATATTAAATAATAAACAAACTAAAGATGACCTAGAGAAATGGAGGGAATCTACAGGCAGTGATGCAAACTACTCCTGTCACCCCAAGGATGGACACAAAATGGACTCACTAGCACTATATTTTACCTGAAGAAAGATGGGAGGAAAGACTTGCACCTCAGTTCCACATTTCTATATTTCTTTCTGAAGAACCAGTTCAACTTAAACAAAAATAGGACCTGTCTTCACTTTTCCCAGGTACCTTACTTTTTGCTAAGGATTTTGAACGTTTGTTTCTTACACATTGTCACATCTTGTTATTCTTTCAAGACACAGGGTTCACATGATGCCTTTCAAAGAGCTTAGCCCAATTTTTCCTAGCATGAACCACACACAAAAATGTGGATATCTGCAAGAATCCTGAGTACCTTCTGTTCTGCTGGGAATGCCTCTGTTCTATCAAGGCGATTAGCTGATCAAAGACATCAGCCTGGAAAGATGCCCAGAATTAGTCCCTGTTACTGCCAGAATACTGATGTATTAGGAATAAAGATTAAAAAAATACATTAAAAAATCACTCTAACCTGGTGCAAACCCAAGGGAGGGAGAGCCAACTGCAAAACAGTAACTCACTGCTCTGACCCCAGAAAGCTTTTCACCTCTGCAACAATATCTTGGGTACTGATAAAAAAAGAAAGTGATTCATTTCTGAAACAGCAAATACATGAAGATCACAATATAAACATTGACTTCCTGCATTTCCCTACTCCTGAGCCCTGACATTACACACTCTTTCAGGTTACAACACAGCCAACCAGCCACAATTTACTTGGTTCCTTGGGAGGGTCCAATTTTTACCATTTGTAATTAAAGCAACTCCACCAAGATTTTGGAAAGCCTCTAGGATCTTCAGAAAAAGCTAAGACCATGTTTTCTTACCCTCCTAAGAGAAGTGAGACCTCAAGGAGACATCTCAAGTCACTCTCTTCTCACAGAGACAGCATGTAGGAGCAACAGGCCCTGCTACCCAAAAGGTAGGATCATTAGGCATCAGACTAATCGTGCTATTCTGTTTCATATATGAAATAAAATTTCCTAAACAAGAAAGCTTTCAAATTAGGTTTGCCAGTGACCCAGAATAATTTCTGATCAGCCAAGGAAGAAATACATTACAGACAGGTACATTCAACTGAAAGCAGTGTCCACTCAACTGGTTCATTCACACAGGGACAGGACCTGTCGGGCCTGTGGATTTTTATAGTGTCCTGCTTGCAAAAGCTCAAAACAGCATCATTCTCACTCTGCAGTGCTTTCTAGAAACCCAAGCATACATTGCAAGTTTGCATGAGCTCAGAAAGTCTGTCAAAAAATATCACCCAAAAAGCATTTGCAATTACATTACTAAGAAATGTCCTAAGATCAAAAGATGTGTCTGTTGCAGCCCTGGGCACATTCACAAGCCTCAGTTGCCTTGACCAGCCCCACAACAGTCACACCACGGTCAGTCACACACATATTACAGTACCCTCCTCTGTACAACTGCAAAATTTTGCTCTCACCAGTTTTACAGTAACCCCTGCTCTATCACTAGAGAAATCAGAGAAATCGGATTACACAAACTACTTTTCTAATTAGAAAAATCTTTTCTTTTTGTCTTTCTTTATTTGTAATTATAGGCAGAATTTCCAGGTAATTTCACAGCACCCAGTCAAAGCCGCATCCAGCATACCCTCATCAACTAATTCCTTAAGGAGGTGGTTTACAAACTGCATTTTCCCCATTCCTCTTAAGCTTATTTGTGCATTACATTACAAGCATCATCTGTTTACACTCCATGTCCAGTTATTTTTCAACAGTTGCACAGAAGAGTCTTTGTTTACTCAAATTCTTCCATAACACTAGGATTTCGTCTTCTTGAGCAGCTTGGAAGCTCTACTTCAACTACTAAGCTGCAAAGTAACACATATTTCTTTCTCTTTCATCACCTACTTTGGAGATGGGGTTTTTCTTGTAAACTAAAAGGCATTTCCTCGCAAGCCCTTTGGATTTATTGTAAATCCACTTTGCTTGTGCCCCTGGCTTACCTCAGGTGTCTACCTGCTTCATTGACCTGTTCATTACTCACCATCATGACTTGAAGTTCTACATGAGCAGTGCAATTCCAACACTGCTATGTGCTTGCTCTCAGTCCACAGGATCACTGCTGGGTTGGGATGTACAAAAAGGACAGACACTGACAGTCTCCAGTGTTATTTTGCAAGAATTCATAAATACTCTAGGCAACAGTTTGTAGACAATCATGTGACTTTTTGTTTAAACCTCTCTCTATTACATATGCTCATCCATTCTCATCAGCAAGCTGCCTTTTCTCACTTCCTCTTACTAAGGCAGTCGTCCACAACCAATAAAGTAAACACAAAAAGTCCTGGTATTTCTTCAGATGCTTTTCAACTAGTGTTTTGGTTGCAACTTCCCCCTGCAGCTTATTGCAGCTTAAACTGCAGATTTTCTCATTGCTTAAAGAAGGAAAAAATAGGAATACAACAAAATTACTTCAAAGCCATATTAACTCAAAAACACACCCTCAGGCTTCCAGTTTCAATACCAAACTGTATTAACCTTTGATACTCAGCTCCATCTCATCTTCTGAGCTGTTGCTTATCCACAGCACAGTGTAAGCAGCTGAACATTGACTTTCTGGTGCTGACAGTAACTCAGCTGGTGTTTGATTGCATTTACTGCAGGCTGTTTTCATGACGCTCATCTACCCAGCACAGGCCAGGTATGAAATTACCTTATTAATCTAACATGCTTCCAGATATTCCAGGTGGCAAGAAAAAAAGGTAGGGCAAGAAAGGAGAGGGGGAAACATACTGCAACTAACATTTTCTGCAAGGCCTAGAAGCAGGGCATGGAGGAGTGGCATTACCTGTACCTGACTGTCACTAAAATATTGATTCCAAACCCAGCATCCACATGCCAAGAAAAATATCCACAATACCAAAGATGCAATGCAAAGGTCTGAAGATTGTGCTCCATAACAATAAATTTTAGTACAAGGTATTTATTGAAGTAGAACCTTATGATGGCAATTTCTGTATTAATGTGCTTTCTGATAAGCAATGGATATAGGAAGAACTAAAATTCTCTGTGCGTTCACATAGATATTACAAGCATTTGGGTTCCAGTGATACAAAACAAATAAAATAAAATAGATGACTGGTCTTTTTAATCTTACACTCCCAAAATCTAATTGGGTTATCTCCCTCCTCCCCTCTACATAAAGTCTTGAGAATTTTCTAGAAGCAGAGTGGAGAAACTACTTTTGGCAAAAAAAGAAACAACAGCGTGACATACTCCTAATTTTGAAGCTTTGCAGGAATTAGAAGAGGGACATTTTGTCTCAGAAATGACAGAGTAGTCTTTGCGTAAATATTCCAAAGGCAGAGAGTCTGTTTCACTACACTCAAATAGCTCATCTAACTGCGTATTCAGGCATAGGTATTTAAAGTAGATAGCAAATGCTAACATTCCAACAGTTTATACACACTTGTCATAGTGGATACAATCTATTTAGCATTCTTTAACCCCATATTTCAGTTTTACTCACTCATAAACAATGATTTTCAAATAAAGATTTTCTTTTGCATAATGCAGCTATCTTGAAAATAAACAAGCAAAAGTTACAAATGAATGCAGTAGTTCAAGATACCACATGATTCAAATTTGACAACAGGACATTAAACACCTGATAACTGATTAAACAAGGCATTATCTTAAAAAAAAAAAAGTTGTATGTATGATCTGATCCTCAGTCTTTTTTCAACCAGCATTAAAAAAGCAAGTGCAATTTCAGTCTTTGGGTACTGAACAAGTGTCTTCTGTTTATCTATGCTGAACATGCTTACACATTGCTTCAGAGTTGCTTACAGAACTAAACTGTCCTGCATCACTAAGTCAATAAATGAACTTAAAAGTTAGCTGCCTCAGAGGTGGCATCACCATCACTGATTTCAGTCACAGACAGCGGGAATTAACTATATAACAGGCAAGATCCCAGGCAAGTCTCAAAGCTTGATGCTGCTTGATATTTTCATGTGAAGTAAATGCAATATCCTCACAGTCAAATCTATTCACTGACAGTAAAGAACACAGACCAATTTTACTGGTGGCACTGCTGAAGTCAGCTGAAATAGCAAGAACAATCAATTCTTTCCGTAAGTTCTTTCAATGCAAGTCAAGAAACTCTTTTGAGACAGTCAAGTTAGAGGACTAAAATGAAGTCAGTACTTAGGCTTACTGAGAAATCCAACAAAATCAGTCAGCGGCCCTTCCAATTTTAAGTCATGGGGTGAAAGTGGAGGAAGAAACTAAGTGAAATGTGTAGCTATTTACACTGCTACAAGAGAAGTGTGTGACATGACTGGTCAGACAAGCAGCTGTGCAGTCATCACTGAAAACCTGGGGACTTACATGTCTATGCTTACCCCATTAAATTCACACTTAAAATCAAACACAAATTTTTTTTTTACTCTTCTCCCACCGCACTCCAAGTCAGAGCCATGAAGAAGACTTACTGGTTTTGTCTTTTGCCCACAAACATTCACTTAGTAAGCCAAGAACAATGCTGTCAAACACCATCAGGTAATGGTAAACAATCATTGGTTTATTCCTTGGAATCATCAGCATGGATGCCTTGGAGCAAGTTTTCAGTTCATGTTTTAATGCTGTTATTGTAATGACAATTGCCATGTGTCAAGTGATGACGAAAAAAGACCTGAGGATGCTGAAAGCGTCCAGTGCTCCAAAGAAGCCACTGTGACAGATAAGTAATATTATTATTAAAAATAAATTATAAATTTATATGAAATTTAGAAGGACTTTAACTTCTTTTACTTCTCTGAACAAAAATGCTGGATAACCTTTCCAGGGTGTTCCAATTTGCCCTCCTTCTCATTTTATTAACAGGATATGTGTTACCCAGTTTTTTAAAAATTTAACCATAGCCTATGTTTTGCAACTTTTCACTAAAGTGGATTTGATGCCTGAACAACAGAACACATAAATACTCAACTGCTGTATAGGAAGAACATATTTAATAACTCAAGAGAACAAATGCTATAAGCAAATAAAGATATATCTGCTATTTACTGAATATGCAAGCTCAGAGATGGGTCAATAGAAAATGTAAAACATTCTTACTATGCACAGCTAGTAATTTAATAATCCTCACGACCCACAAAAGAAAAAAAATATGTGAAAAGTGCTATTCTCAACTGTAGAAAGCATGAAATAAAAGGCTTTTTAAACTCCTAACACTTCCTACAAGAGAATAGTTGTTTAAATATGAAAAACATGGGACTGAACTCTCTCTTCCTTGGATAAACCTCAAAAAGAAAGCAAATCCTCCTTCAGAATTCTCATTCTCACCAGCAAGTTAGCCAACAACAAAAATCCAAACAACCTAACAACAAAGAGGGAGTAAATCAGAAATACACCCAAGCACTCCAAACTATAACTGAAATACCAGTCAGAGCTTTAAAAAGTTTAGTGAGCATAGAAACTTGGGACTGAAAGTCAGGGTTACAGTAATATCTGCAACATCCAGAACACCAATTTGGGCTTTGATAACCCTATGTTAAAACAGATGATTGAGAGATACAGAAACCAAGAATATTTTGCAACTGCCCTGATCTTCATACTTCTGTCATAAACACTTTTATAATTCTTCTAACATCCAGACTAACATTACACAAGGCATACACTATAAAAATAACAACATTAACACACAATCCAGATGCTCCTCTTTCCCATGAATGCACTACTGGAGTGTTTAAGGTTCATCAAGCTCATACTTGTCAAAGTCACAACCCAAAAGCAAGAAGACAAGCTTTGAACAATGGGAGTAGAATGTGTCTTCAGCCTACACACTCATTACCTGAGTTTTATAATTCAATGAAAACATGACTTTCGGTCTCCTGTGAGTTTGATCCTGTTTGCACCAGGCAATAACTTAAGCTTTTATTCTGTACCACTGACAACAAATGAGAGAATGGTTCCTTACAATGGCAAAATTGCACTGTGGAGCAAAGGATAAGCAAAATAAAAATACGAAAGACCCTTGCTCTGCTACCTGCAATGCCCTACTATCTTTACCCCCATCGACAACAAGCAGCCAGCCCCTGGGATTTGGAGAGGAGAGCAGAGCAGACATACTTGAGCCACACGGTGGTAGCTGCTGCTATTCACAGGGCAGCCCCCCTCCAGCACTGTTTTTCCAGTTCTCCAGGTGAAAACATCTCACAACGTCCTGTGTGACACAGCAGCTGAAATAAAGCAGTACTCACACAACTATCAAATGCTATAACTCTTCGTAGAAAGGAAAAACAAATTCTTAAAACCTACCCTCAACGTTAGCTTTATAGCTAAATGAAATGGTGTTTTAACACTTCCTTAATTTTATGTAAAACAGTATTAACTTGCAGAGAAGTGACAGCCCCTGCTTACTTAATTTAACCTACTGCAGATAAAATTTGAGCTGAAATTTTCACCAAGAATATACTAATGCTTGTTGACCAGTAAATGACAAGGATATACTGGTGTTAGTCATGATCATATGCAACACAGGTAAGAGACTGGTTATTCTCACTGCTATACTGCTATAAAAATATGAAAAACAGTACATTGGGCAACTTGTAAAGCTTTACATATCCCACTCAATCCTTTCCTCAAGGCACAAGCCCTACAGTTGTGCACCAGCATCTGACTGCAAAGCATGACACCCCAGTTGATCTCAGGACTTTTAGCAGGCCTATCATCCCACAAGCACAGACTTTCACCTACTTTTCTCTTTGCACAGTAAGACCCTACAGTCGTGTCTAAAATAAATCTTTCAGGTGCTTGCCTAAAACTTGGGAAATGTAAGCTACTTCACTGTTGCTGTCAAACACTTCCCTGCAATACATGCAGATACAAAAGGTCTAAAAAAGAATGACAGGAGCAGCCAGTAAACTAGCCATGAGCACTGCATAGTTCCTATTTCACTTCTAGCTGGATTGCTTTTGGCAGAACTACCAATACCACCACAAGATCCCGGCAAGAGAAAGGGAACACAAGAGAGGCAGCTCTGGAATGCCACATGGCCAACCGAGGTTCATCCCATTCTGCCTGGGTTTCCTAGCAAAGCTGATTCCAACACAGGCACCCCTGGTGTCAAAGAAGACATTAGAAGTCAAAATGCTGAGCACGGGGAGTTCTGCACAAGCATACAAGCTGCTTTTGGGGGGAAAGGGGGGGCGTTATTTATTTATTTTACTTCTTTCTTTTTGCGCATAGTACCTCTGAGGATATATCCTTGACTAAAATATGTGTTTAGCAAAAACTTGTCAGGACTTTTAAAATCCCCCTACCTTCCAAAAGAGACTTCTGCACCTTCTCAGAGCTGCTTATAGCATCAAACAGTTTTTTACTCGTCTCTCAGAGGCTTCCAAAAAAAGAGCCTCACCTGCCATGCCCTCTCCTCTTCCCCCTCCTCCACCACACAGCACAGATGTGGGTCCTGGTTCAGGCTACAGCAGGAGAAATAGGAGAAGCGCTACCTCTCCAAGTGCCCGCTTCCAGATGGTGTCTGGTAAGACAAAGAAGCTTGATGCTTTTCCCGTTTCACTGTACACATCTTTCCCTTTCAAAGCAACTAAACTACTGCACAGCAATTCCTCGTCACTCTCACTATAGATGTATACCCATGCCGACACTCTTAAGAGAACAAGCATTAACTTTGGACTAGGAGTCATCTAGTCCCTCAAAGTTTGCGGCCCCAGCGCTCCCTCCGTGCCGCCCCCGGCCCCTGCAGAGGCACGGCAGCCGCAGCGCGGGTGTGTGAGCGCAGCCGGGCTGCTGCCCAGCGATCGCACACCGGGGAGCTCCCACGCAGCTCTGCGGGTCACGAACAACCTCCCTCCGTCCCACATGGCTGGGAAAGCCCCGCGCCGCCAGCGAGCCCAGCACGCCTCGCCGGGATGAGCAATGCCTGCCCGCGACCCGTTATGCAAGCGGGGAAGCAGAACAATGGCTGGGAGCAGCCCCGCACCCAGTCCCGGGCCGGGGGACCCGCGCCAGGAGGCAGAGGAAGCTCCGTCCCCCCCCCCCCCGCAGCTCCCGAGGGAACGAAACACGTGCTGGCAGAGGGCGATGGGGCCGCGCTCGGCGCCGTCCGCCCGGCGGAGCGCTGCCCTGTCCGAGATGGGCACGATCTTGGCTGCGGTCTGGGGACGGCGGAGACAGAGATTACCGCTGGGTTCACCTCGGGAGACCTCGTCCTACCTGCGGGCGCGGCGCTGCCCCGGCCGGCGGGGTGACCCTGCACAGTCCCTGCC
>JAOXXN010000001.1:41779100-41795497 GCA_026770055.1 Myrmophylax atrothorax | reverse complement strand
CGGACACAGCGCCGGGCGCGGCGCTCACCCGCCTGCTGTGTGACAGAAAGCCTCGTGGCGAGTCAGGCTTAGCGGGACCGAACACCAGCGGGCACCGCAAGCAGAAGCGCTTGCTGTCGCCGCGCCGTACCGTGTTGCACATACTTCTATTAAAAACAAAACAAAACAAAAACACAACGTCCCGCAACAGGCAACTCGTCGTTTAATAATGTTTAGGAGAACTTGGCGGTACAAAGTAAAGTAGCTAATTAATTCCGAGAGGTGGTGCATCACTGAAATGCACAGTTCTCAAAAGTTCTGCAAGTGATCACAATGCTCTGCAGTCGTGTCACCTGTGGCCTGCGACAAGGACTCTGATGGAAAGTAACGGAGGAAAACTGCAAGAGACCTAAGAAAATAGGAATGCGGGGCATGTGTCAGATGTGACCAATGAACTGCTAATCTCCATGGCAGAATGGTTCCCTGCAATGCCATTTTTTCTCTGCAGTCTCAGAAGCTCAGGACGGCTGAGGTTGGAGGAGACCTCTGGAGGTCCATAGGTCCAACCCCTGCTGCTCAAGTGCCATGTCCAGACAGCTTTTGAAGATCTCCAAGGAGGGAGACTCCACAACCTCTCTGGGCAACCTGTGCCAGTGCTGTCACCTCTACAATAAAGAAGTGTTTCCCGATGGGAACCAGGAACCTCCCGTGTTTCAGTTGGTGCCCATTGCTTCTGGTGCTGTCACTGGACACCACAGAGTAGAGGCTGGCTTTGTCCTCTTTTCATCTGCAAAACACGATGATGAGACCCTTCTGAGCCTTCTCTTCTCCAGGCTGACCTCAGCCTTTCAGCTCTCTCAGCCTTTCCTCGTGGAAGAGGTAACTACAATCCCTTCATCATCCTTATGGCCTTTCACTGCAGTGTCTCCAGTATGTCCATTTCTCTCTTGTACTGGGGAGCCCAGAACTGGACACAGGACTCTTGATGTGGCCTGACTTCTGAGCAGAGGGGAAGGATCCCCTCCTTCGACCTGCTGGTAACACTCATCCTAATGCATCCCAGCACACTATTAGTCTTTGCCTCAAGAACATACTGTTTCCACATCCACCAGAATCCCAGGGAGCTGCTTTCCAGCTGGGTGGCCACCAGGGGGTTGTTCGTCCCCAAGTGCAGGACTTTGTGCTTCCCTTTTTTGAATTTCATGACGTTCTTGCCAGCCCATTTCTCCAGCCTGTTAAGGTCCCTCTGGATGGCAGCAGAACTCTCTGGAGTTGTATCAGCCACTCCTCCCAGTTCTGTGTCACCATCCCTGAAGGTGTTTAAGGAAAGACTGGACATGACACTTATTGCCATGGTCTAGTTGACATGGTGGTGTTTGGTCATAGGTTGGACTTGATGATTTCGGAGGTCTTTTCCAACTAATTGATTCTGTGATTCCATGATCATCAGTAAACTTGCTGAAGGTGCCCTCTGCCTCATTATCCAGGTCATTTATGAAGATGTCAGACAGTTTTGGGGCTAATGTTGTCACCTGATGTATACCACTAGTTACTGACTTCCAACTAGACTTCCAACAACTAATCACACCTGATCTCCTAGACCCCTTACCAGTCCAGCTGAGCCTGCTGCAAGACAGACCATTCTTATGCTCTGTGTATGCATTTCATGCCCTCAGTAGCAACCAGCCCTATCTCTTCCTGCTAAAATGCATTGCCAGTGAAACAATTGGTAGGGCTGTGTGGTAGTTTTGGCATCTGACTTCTATTATAGGCGTCAGAGTTGACAAGCTGTTGAGATAAAAGAGGGTTGGGGCTACACTATATGATTGAAGAAACAGCATCAGCTCATGCCTGCAAAAATGTCATCATAACCATAAATCAGAGAAATTAAGCTTAATCTTGCTGTCAGTGAACACCAGTGGGGCTGAAAACAGCATGTGGTGCTTGTGCACAGATGGGGTGCCACAGACTTTTGTGAGCAATAACACCTGTCAACAGCTGCTTGTAGATCCTTCCAGTTTAAAACAAGGAAAAAAGCTATGGAAACGATGCAGTGTTTTGAAAGGGCAGGCTTTAACAAGATAGTGCTTATGTAGTCCAGAACCCAATTAATCAATTTCAATAATCTCTCAAAACATGTGAGGAAAAGCTCTGCGCATCAGCAAAATCTGGCAGATTTAGATTCCTGTGAAGCAAATTTGTCTGACTCGGTATTAATAAGAGAATTAAAAGGCATGCCAGCCCAATGCAAGTCCCCAAATGGTAATAAACTTTGGGTAAAGCAGTGGGAGAAAGGAAGATGTAAATCTTAAAACTGACTTCACCTTTGCAAAGTAGTTGTGCAATGAAAGGTTATGCAAGCATTTCTTAGTTGAGCAAGGAAGTAGTAGATTAGTCATGGACAAGTAATTTATTTTCAGAATACAGCTAAAAGTATTAAAGTAAAATATTAAAATAACTTATTCAATATAAGAATATTGATAATGGGAAAAGGGCAAAGAACAATACTTAAGTACAATTTTCCTTTCCAGCATTATCAGTGGTGAATGTTGACACTACTTAATTTTAAAGTAAATACTAGTGTTCACTTCTAAGCCCAAAACAAAAACATTCTGTGAAGTTTTAGAGAAGAAAAAACTCAAAGGGAAGGGGAAAACAAAATTATACCAAAAAAAAAGAATATCCTGAAAGCCAAATTAACCTGTAACTATCCGCCAAGTCTGCAATTAACAGTTAGGAGCTGGTGCAGTAAAAAAAGTGTGAAGTGCTTGGCAAAAGAGATGCTCAGGAAAATCTGAAACTGCCCACGGAGTGGAAGGGAAAGAGAAAATAGCACAGTAATGAAATTAATAATCTTTCTATTCTAGGAATGAAGAAAAATAGCTGAATACTTTGTTTCGGCAACAGTATATTCACATGGAAAGAGAAGGGTATGTGACAAAATAATCAGGGTCCTTTAGTAAATTTAGATAATCTTAGTAATATGCATAATGGATTAGCAAAGCTAACTACTCAAATAGGGTAATAGCCAAATTAAGGCAGGGGCATCTGAATTAAACCTGTTATGCATATACATTGTTCTAGGGAAATAGATTCAGATCACAGAAGATGTCACAAACATGCAAGCACACAAGATTCCCAATTTAATCAGTGCACAAGAAAGACAATAGTCAGTAAATAAGCATCTTTATTATGTGCGGCCTTTATGCCTTCTTTGTTCTACTCTCTTCTCATTCTGAATACCATCAGACTGAAAAGTTTCTTCACATGCATTTTCTGTGGCACTTATCACTAGAGTACGAGGAGTTCATAAACATCCACTTTTCTCAAAACCCTTAGAACATAATTGGGCAGTTTCAATTGATTTCCAGATGGTGAATAAAAGTATGTGGATCTTAAGGTGAAATATAGGCACTGAAGCTTAGTTTTGTGGAGGATGTAGCACTATAACCTTGCCCTTTCAGGCCAGCAGCCTTTGATTTCAGGGGTGAACAGTTTCTCCATATCATACCCCAAAGCGTTGAGATAGACACCTACAAAATCAAGAAGACATGGATGGATGTGTGAAAAGTCTGTATAAAAGATTTGCTGAGCACTACATGGTATCTCTGAGACAGTATTAGGGACAATCAAATTTAAAGCTGTTTGAAAGACATTGGAGGATCAGTCTTCTGAAGACAAGCTATGTTAGCAGAACGTGAAGGCTTTGCAACAAGTACATTGTTTGAGATTAATGTTTTTGACTGAAGCCAGGCAGAAAGGCAGACCATATGCCTGCCTGACAAACCAAACAGACAGTGTTGTATTCCACTATGCCACTGGCAAGAAAGCAAGCTGTCCAGCTGGCTGTGAGCCCAGCTTGTCACTATCCAGTGGCCTGACTCATCAGCTGGCTGACGTATCCACCAGGAAACAGTTTCTCATCCTTCTGTGATACAGACATATTGGCCTCTTCTTGTTCAGCTGCAGAACAGAAATGTCAATGCTGCAGAACCGCTCTGCAATTTTGCTATTTCACTCTGCTCATCAGTACATAATGCCAACAGTCTTCCTCAGATGCTTTTCCTGTTTATTCCTGTTACCCCACCAGCCATCCCTATTTCACCCTTATCTCTTTCTACATACCATAGTTTCTTATTTATACTAATTTATTTATTCATTCTCCTTAAATTATGGTGCCATTCAGATGCCTAAGTATAGATGTCTTCTTATATTTCAGACATGGTAAGGTATTCCACGGAGCCAGAAGTTACCACTCCAGAGGGTTTCAGGTCTTCCTTTAACTGTGCTGTGCCTGCCTATCCCATCATGATGTCTCTTACGCCTTATGGATGACTGTAGTTGCCTATAATTAAACAACTGAATCTCACCCTTACCAACTGCTTTACTGAATCAGTCTGGGTTTTAAGCCAGAGTGCTCACCATCTTTCACTATCACATGAAGTTTATTTGGACCAATATGGTTCTTCCTAAAGAACTTTTATTTTCCATCCAAATTTTTCTGTCTAAATGTCACACACACACGCGCACACACATTTCTGCTAATTTTCATAATTCAGTTCTTTTGATGTTTGAATGTCCACTTATTTCCTTTACACAGAAACTATGTTCAAATCATTTAATCCATCACAGTTACTATTGATTATCTGCCAAGATAAATTCAAACCACTTCCTTTCTGTTAAATATTTGATGCGGTACAAAAATATCAGAAAAGGTTATACTAAAGTTAAAATTGACACACCTACTACGTGTTCAGTTGCCCTAAACAATTTCATCTCTCTTCCTTCATTCACAGGTATTTAGGGACCGATATTTCTGTAGAAGGTTTTGGGTGAGCTTGCAGCAGGCCTTCAGCAGCAGCTCCCTGTGCTATTAGTTAAAACACTGATTCATGTATTTACAATATTGCATAACCTTCTCTTCTCCATTCCTAAGCAGCTAAGAGCTCAATTCCCTGTTCTACTCTCACTGGGTAATAGACATTAAACGTCTTACTTCTATTCATTACAGGTTCAAGTATTTGATTTTTTTTAAAACCACATTTCTAATATTGATAATACAGTTTCTAAAGAGCAAAGCCTTTTGTTGCATTCTCTATCAACTGATATGTTGCAGTAAATCTTGCACTTTATTTGCCTCCTTCCCATCCTGATCTCTTGCTTTTCTAGCTTAATAGTAGTACACAGACCAGGATAATCTCCAAGCAACGGTGAATTACAGTAATAGAAACATTAAATTGAACTAGTTTCAGGGCAAAGGTGAGTCAGCAAACAGAAAACAAACTACTGCAAGTATTGTGCAGACTGTGACTGATGGCCTAGGGAAAAGACTTCCCATCCTTGACATTTGAAAAACAGATTGCTTCTGGAAGGAGCAGGAAGTGGATCAATGATCCTTATGGGTCCCTTCTCACTTTAGATGTTCTGTGATTCAATGATTCTATAATCTCTGTCATGATGTTTGCTCAATGTAGGCAACCTAGTCCAAGAGTAGGAAGTGGATTAGCTGACCTCCTGACTTCTGCAATTTCTGTGAATGCCAGTGTCCATGGACTCATTTGACTAGGCAAGATTACCAGGGTGTTGCTATGACTTACAGAAAACATGGGGGGAAATTCCTTTTTAAAATGTCAGCTCAGAACCTGGAGGTGACTGATGCACTTCAGTTCGTGTGGGTCTGATTCCAGTGATACTGTGCTCTTGCTATATATATATAGATGTTATGCCTAAGCGTTTTGTCTTGATTTTCTAAAGCAAAGTTTAGTACATACAACACTGAAAAACATAGAATTAATATTTAAACTTTTGTAAGAAAGCTCTGTTTTCAAAAGTTGCTATGAAGACATGTAACAAACTACCAGCAAATTACATTCTTCCACTTGAGTTAGTAGAACTTGTGCTTCTTCCAACGCTTTTCTTAATTACAGCATTCTTTTGCATTTTTCACATTTATTTGTTTTTGAATACAATTTGCATTGCATGATCTCTTTCACTTAGTGTTAACCTAAATGGGTAAAAGGGAGAGAAGAGAAATCAGAACTGGATGCATGGAAGTTCTCCCTTACCTAAGGAATAAAGAAGAAAGGAAAAGGCACTCACAAATTTACAAGCCATAGAGCAAATCAATCAGCAGGTCCACCATTATAGCCCAGACATTTCTGATAATTCTTGAAGCCACTGTGCTTCCATGCTAAAATCAGGAAAACAGATGTACAGTCAAACAAAACTGCCTTTCTTTCCAGAAGAATTCATTTCTTTTTAGTAATAACACAAGTAATCTACAAACTCCAGAAGAAAAGGCATGTAAGTCACTTTCATAAAGAAACATCACCATCAAGATCATCTGGATCCTGATTGTATTTCATTTGGCATTGCCAGACTGAAGTTTAAGAAAGTTATTTTTGACAATAGCAAGAGGACAGAAGGCAACACAGAAAAATTCATAAATTACTCTATAGATCTTTTTCCCTTCTGTAACATAAAGCCACAGAAAACCTTACTTAAATTGACTGACACCGTGTGGCTTTTGCCCTACAGGGAGTTACCAACTATGATGGGATATTGGACAAAATTAAAATAATTTCTCTTTTTATAAGACAGTACTTCTGACCTCTAAATAGAACCTGCAGGTGTTGACAGTAGAGATCTTCAGTCTACACACTTTCTTCAAATAAGAATGAACATAAAAAATATGATAACTGTGTTTCATCTTTTCTGAAATGCCTTGGTTGTACTTGCTGCCATCAATAGACTAACCAAAAGGCTAACGTCATCCAGCATCCTGGATAAAGATGGAAAAAAGCTAGAATGCTGTTAGATCAATAATAAATAGAGATCTCATATGTTTTACAGGAAATGAAACATGCTCACACTGGACACTGCAAACATGATTTCCAACTTAGCTTTGGAAAACAGAAGGCACAGAAAGGGACCAGGCATCTAGCAAGATGCTAAGGGCAAGAAAGTTAAAAAAAAATTATAATTTCAAAAATATACAGTTGTTCTTTGTTTTTCGGCTGAGAAAAGAGAGGATGGTTTACTCAGTTTTCAGTAACTTCCTGGAAAGCTACTGACACATGGAAAGGGTAAAAGACAATTGTGTTCTAACAGAAATAAAGTAAGGCCAGCAGAGCCATCTTCAAGATATGTCACATCTGACCTTAGTATAAGTCACTTATCAGCAAGTATAGACAGTCAAATCAGAACACAAGCCACATAAAATGAATGCACACATAGTTATTCTCAGTTGTGTCCAAAACAGTCTGTCAATACATCACTTGGCCTTCCTTAGCTCTTGGCTGCTACACCAGGGTCTAGCACATGGAGGTCCACAGCCTGACTTTTTGGCTGGCTCACACAGAGTTTCCATCTTTCATGGGGCACCCACATTTTGAGAAGAAACAGAAGTTTCTCTGACACTTCTGGACACAGCTGTCAGTAGACCACCAGTTACCTGCCAATGCAGAGCTCCCAAAGGCAAGGTTTTTTGTCCACGTATCCTTAGCCTAATCACAACATATCCACAGACTACTGGGCAAGGCTCTGCTTCCCTAATTCTTTCTTGACAGCCTGACGCCTATCTGGGGTATTGCAAGCACAGGTAGACTACATACCAAGAATATAGGAAGTCCTTCTGAACCACATGCATTTTGTGAGTCAGAATTTTATAAAATTGTAATGTAATTATTGTACTATATTTGTGCTAAAATATGTCTTTATTTAAGTTTACTTTAAAATGGTACATTTACCTCAAATACTACGAAATGTTTTATCTGGAGAAAAGGAGGCTCAGGGGAGATGTTACCGCTCTCTACAAGTACCCGTTTGGAGGTTGTAGCGAGGTGGGATTGGTCTCTTCTCCCAAGTTAATAAGCGATAGTACAAGAGGAAATTACCTCAGGTTGCACCAGGAGAGGTTTATATTGGATATTAGGAAACATTTCTTCATCGAAACAGAGTTATCAAGCACTGGAACATGCTGACCCGCAGAGTGGTTGAGTCACCACCCTTGGAGGTATTTAAAAGATTTGTAGACGTGGCACTTAGAGACATGGTTGAGTGGTGGCCTTGGCAGCGTTAGGTTAACGGTTGGACTCAGTGATCTTAAAGGTCCTTGCCAACCTAAACGATTCTTTGCTTCTATGATTCAAATGCTTATAAATATTGACTCACAGGCACCCAGTATGTTTTCCTGCGTGTAAATTCTTACATCTTAATCACTCTTGCATCTGGGTATCTTATACCAACATGTTAAGTACCGTGTTTATTCTTGCTCTCAGCCTGTTTTGATTTAGTGCAGCTTCAGGCTAGTATGTTCACAGCTGTGTTTAAGTTAGGGAAAAAAGTTTGATGCAATGTATATTGTTGTTAGAGCAGAAGGCAGTGATGTCTTCCTTAGTGTTCCCATACCATAACTATTTGTTTCTCAGACTCAGACAAACCAGGGTGGAAAATTTTGTCTCCTGCATGGGGGAGCTTGCTCTTACAGAGGGATATTCTACTTCCTCTGTTGTGGGAAGATGTTTACCTTGGTTGTTTAGGCATTTGTTTAGTTCTTTGAGAACAAGCAACTGTGCACTTGGAGGGCAAGAACTGAGATCTTGCATTAAATAATAGTTTATGCAAGACAAAGAAGAGAACAAACCACAGATATGTTTATAGTACTCCATGTTACTTTGGGGATGTGCACTTTGTATTCTGCACTTCATATTTCTTAGGGGCTGAAAGCTTCAGATCCAAGCGCAAAGAGTGGGTATAGTCTGGAGGCAGGTGTGTAAATGTAAAATGAAAACAAGAATGTCATGGCTTCAGATGCACAGCACCAAATTAAGTCACAGTCTCCTATTCTGCGAGAGATAAGAAAAAGAGCTACTTATGTTTGCACAAATAGACAAAAGGTTATCATTGGTAAGAAATTCAGGAGTACTCCCATGCCATGACCTGAACTGGCACAATATAAACTTACACTTACGTACCTTTTGCTCTTACTCTTGAGCTGTGAAGCATTCCTAGGAATCCTGTGGCCATGTTTGCATTTGTTACATTTTAATCTTTTTCTTTGTTAGTGTCCACCTCATTGCCAAGCAAATCTTACTTCCCTGATCAAATCTTCTGCCTGCATATTCATTCTGACAGCTTTTCAATCTTTATACCCTGTGTCAAAAAGATATAAAAAGGCTGCAGATGTTTTCAGAAGAAAAGTAGTGGTTCCAGGCACAGCATAGGAGAAGAAACAACCATAAAGTTAGAAATGACAGCATAAGAACAATAGCTGTGTCAGTAAAGACTACTCAGTGAACCACAGAGAGTAAAAACAGAAGGGCTGGAAGCAAGTACTATCTAAGGCTCAGGGACAATGTAGATCCAAGCTGGTGCCAGAGAGAGAAGGAAGGAAAAAGAGGTAGAAGGATTAAGACTGAGCATGATTAAAATAAAAAGATAGAGATGAGGTTAACTGTGAAAGGGAGACAGGGAAGGAGGATTGCTATGTCAGGTTCTAGGATGTCCAGCAGATGATGAAGTGTGGAATAGCTGCCTTGTCCAACAAGCCAAGTGTATATGTCAGATCCCAACAACTGAAATTCAAGACCAAGCTGACTCCTTTACAAATGTCATCAGTTGTCACCAGGGGCAGGCAGGAATAGGTGGGATAAATTTGAATGTATATAAACTCTTATCTCTGTGCATGGGATGGCTTTAGACTGTATCACAAGTCATAGCCGTAGTTCTGTTTCCATAAATAAATTTATTTCATACCCTTCAAAATACACTTCACAGCAGCAAACTTATACCATCATCCCTCCTGCCAGAGAAAGTTGGTGCCACCATGTGTGTTCCTTTCTTCTCCAGGTCATCTTCAAGGGAGATGACCAGCCACCAGAGTACAAAAGCAGAGCACAAAAGTACCACCCCTCTCTCAGGAATAACTAAAAGGAAAGACAAAAGCTTTTCACCTCCTAAGTGCAGGTAGCATCATGATTATCCTTTCCTAACAGGAATCAGTTTTCCACAATCCTGCCATGCTGCTAACTCACCTATGCTGATGGCTTTTCTTCCTCCTCTTCTCAAAAGAGGAAAATGGAGAGTAAAAACCCTTGGTGAACTCCGTCATTTTCCTACTGGGTAACTCTTATAATACAGAGTTTAAGAGGATTGGATAATCACTGTCTACATATTTTAAGCTGAGCTCCTTTGGAGACTATCATTTTCATTCTTTAATTGTCCAGCACTGGCACAGAACTTCTACTTCAGGAGCAGAATTCCCAGGAGCTACATTATCACAGAAAAAGAATAAGAGTAATCTTGCCAGCTTTTGTTCTACACATTAAATAATGACCCTTTGAATGAGTTATTTAACCTGCCAAATTTTTAAAAGTATTTCCCTTTAGGAATTTTGTAAGAATGATATTTCCTAATAGGAAGGTCATTCTTTGAAGGAAGAAGGCCCACCCAGAGTAAGACAGCCATGGCATTAGTAATTTCTGCATTGGAACATTTATGAGTAGGTGAACTGGGTAAGTGCTTTCCACTTCCTGTAGAATTTTTATTCAAGAGGAATAATTTAGTACAGCCAGTTGTTTTCTCAGACATGTTTGTACATAAATTAGAGTGACAGCACCCAAATAGGTAAATAGGAGTAAACAGGACTTTTGGAAATCAAAGTAAAAGTAGCATCCTACTGATGTGGGCTTCAAAGCCTGTTGCCATGCTTTGTACAATCCCTCAGATAAGTCCAAATATGAGCTACATCCCTAAGCATCCCTGAAGCCTTTCCTCATTCAAAAAGATTTAAGCTGCTGGAAGTCCAGAGATATAAAGTGATAGATGCTGTCCCTTCTATGTGAAATAGGTGACATTCAATGTGAATTAGGTGGCACTTCAGCCAATGCACTTTTCTCTAAAGTTGTGGCAACATTACAAATAAAACATGGAAATATAGTTCTCATCTTTACCATGAGGGGAAAAATTACACTTCAGTGCAGTGGTGATATAACACAGCCTAATGCCATAAAAGCCAAGCTGATGCAAACCTGCAGTTCAGTTTCTGCTAATGGTTGCTTAGAGTGGCCAGTGAAGAAGTTAAGAGTTTTACTTCTATCTGAGAACTATTACAGTCATAAAGCAAAATCCTTAGGCTAGGCACATACTTACCTCCCTCAATAGTGCTAAAAGCGTCATTTGAAAAGTATATTTGGGGTGAACATGTACAAATGACAACAAAGATCAATACAGAGGGTAGAAAACTGTATGTTCTTTAGCAGATTGCAACTTAAAAACCCCCACACCTAAATTTGATGTCAGCTGAACAAGTAGAGATGAAATCAGAGGGAGACCTATGCTACTTCTGTACTGCTGGAGAAGTCTGTAGTAGCAGGGGGTCCTAACTTTGTGGCTTGACCAGTGAGCTATCACTGCTCCTAATACTTGTACAGTGAAATTTTAGCTGCCATGGCAACCATTTTTTCTGGTTGACTGCACTGGATAAATATTCGATTAGACCTTTTTATTTATGTCTCTAATCAAAAAGGTTTCTTTCGTGAAACTGTTAATTTAAAGGGTTTGCTACCTAATCATGCAGCAACTGGCACAGTTCAACCCTGGCTTGGATGAATGGCAGCACAATTAAATAATAATAAATGTCAGAAGATGGAGAGTCAAAGCAGTAAGGGAAGTGGAAAAAAGGATGCTCTTTTGGCAGTTAGACGGATGGATGAACCTATGTGAATGATACTTTTTTTATTATTATTTGATGATAATTTCACAGAAGAGGGGAATTTCAGGTTGAAGAAAGCTTTTTATTCCACCCGTGAATCTGAGGACTTTACATTTTTAATCTTAAAAGAAATTCTAGACTGAACAAGTGATTTCAAATAGAAGAATCAAAACATTTTATTTAACATTAAAAGATTTTTTTCTTGGCTTTTGCTGTTATTCTCAGTTTGGATTTTGTTGAACAGGATTCTGTGAATCTAGAAAAAATTGTCTTGCCAGAATTACTTTTATCCATAAACAACTACTGAACATTTTGCATCATAAATCACGAAAGGATAATCTGAGGAACCTTCAGAAATTTTTTTTCTTTTTTTGATTTTTCTGTCTGTCATTCCTGCATGGCCCCTTTCCTGTCTTTCTTTTCACGCTGACTCGGCAACAGAGATAGTGCTCCTCTACCTATCCCCTCAAAAAAGTTTAGAATTTGTTAGACACAAAGAGCCTGAAAAAAATCCCTCACTGCATTTCATTTCTCCGGGCCCACATTTAAATTTATCATCTCTGGGCCTACACTTAAGTTTATAATGAGTTGACTTTTTTATCAACATCCCCTTTCCGTGACTACCATGCATCGGTTCTCAGCTACATGTTCATGTGTTTTTCTTTAGCTGACTTCAGACCAGTGTTTCTAGAATTTTGGTGCATGTGAGGTTTTTTTGAAATAAAATTGAATGGTACATGGCAGATATTCCTGCCCCTCAGCTCCAGGGGCCAGAGGCTCTTGCCAGGCTCACGCCTCTGCTTGCACTAAACCTGCTGCAAGATGCTACTCCCAGTAGGACCACAAGCAAGCTAGAGCAACAACGGAAAACAGAAGCTAAAATGTTGAACAGGACGATGGCTTTTCAAACCAAGGATGTTATATTTATTACTGAGTTTAGTCATATCTGGTTTAAAGGTTTCTTTGCTTCTGATCCTATAAAAGAGCATTTTTATCTTCTAGAATCCATGCATCCATAGACTGAGGATGCAAGTGTCTGAAGACTTAACTGAAACAAAATATAATGTAACTCAGCCCTCCTGATGTCATTTATGTATCTTATTTATTACTGGGATATGAAGCTTTGATATTTTACAAAGGGTACTCAGAATAGAATTTTTCTAATGAATGTGGTAGTGACAAGATTGTTTGCATAGTTTTTAAATCTTGGGTTTTTTACTCTGCATTCTCAAACTTATTTTTTCTTTCCCTTAAGGGTTTCTCTTTTTTAAAATTTAGCACAGGATTAGGCTTTTTCCTTTGTTTTGTTTCTTTGAAAGTCAGAGGTCTGCTGTTCATGTTCTTTCACATGAAAGGCATTATCCATAACATCTGCGCAGGCATTAGAATATTTAACCTTTTTATTTTTATTATGAGCAGAATTTTATTATTACATAGATGCATTTCTATATTATCCAGAGGATGCAGTCAAGATCGAAAGCATGCACAGTACAAATTCTTACACAGACAGACACGGCCACTTCCCTAAACAGCTACACACAACTGTCCCCATCCAGTTGGTCTCCTCTCCTGCACAGAAACATATCTGACATATGAAGTATCACAGGAGGAAACAAAAAAACCCCCCCCAAAACCTAAAATATTTCAATGTAAATGTATTTTTCTAAAAATTGCAAAGAAATAAGAAGCGGCTTATCCTTGCTGGGCATTCTTTACTACCTCTTTTTATGCAGAACTTTATTACCAACCACCCAATTTCAGTGGGTACCACAGCATTCATGTGAAAATGCTTTAAAAGAACAGTTTCTCCCCAGCTGTGCCATGTTGAACAAAAAATACACACTTCATGCACAAGTGCTTTAACCATAGTAGGAAAGATGAGCGGCACCAATAATACCTCCAACAATGATTTCTAAAAATGAAACACTACTCATTTAAGCAGTTTTCCCTGGGAGAGCACTGTGTATGCTGCAGAGCTGTCACAGGGGCAGAGCCCAAAGCATCATACCTCCAAACACTCCCCATTTCTCCCACAGGGTGCCTGTACCTCATACTCCCCTCATGCTCCGTATGCGCCCACTGACCATGTCACTCTGCTGCCCTGTGCCTTTATCCTTTGGGGCCTAATAGCACAATGGGAGGTAAAAATCTAGAACCAGCACTTCAAGCTAACAGCTTTCCATGTTGTCCCCCAAAGGTTTTCCTGGGGTATACCTGGCAGCCCTGCCTGGTTCTTTGACCTGAACCCCTTCTTGTAGGCCCAGCCTGCCCAAATGCTGGCATGGGATAAGACCTTCCTGCTTTGCCCCCTACCCCACAGTGATCCATGTTCTTCCCTCAATCCTGACTTTTGTCAGAGTCCCTGGATGCTCCCCTCCTTTTGGTTGCTCCAGATTCAGAACAGCTCAGACTACATGATGGCACAGGGCACATCATTTTGGGTAAGATAAGCAAAGCCAAGAGAAAGGAGTACTTCAGGCATTATGGCCATCCAAAACAAGACATGTTTACAACCCAGCAAAAGCAAGTTATCATTGCTCATATCCAGGATAAATAATTTTCATTCTGCTCACAAAGACCATGGGGAAATGTAGAACCTCACAATCAGCACCCAAAGAATGACAATACCATGCTCCCTGTGGACTTCCTAAAGCAGTGTAACGTGGACTGTCAGTCTCAGATTGCCATACAATCTCAGAAATTTGGCATCAGATAGTTGTCCTTGCTGCCAGGGGTCTGAAAGGCTCCACAGCATCAGATGAAACTTCTACCTTTCTCAGGAAAATCTTCTAAATTAAATGTGCATTTTGCCTATAGCTTTTAGCTCCAGCCAATTCAGCCCAGGCAGCTCAGCCAGCTCATATGGTTAGAACAACACACAACTATCTAATGAGAAAGCCCTAAGGATAAAAAAAGTTATCTAGGCTCTCTGCAGTGCTTCAAGGCCCATTCCTGTTTTTCACCCTCGTTGCAGAAGGAGCTCAGAGTCTGTTGCAGGCATAGTTCCCTGCCAAAACCAGACTCTGGTATTCTTCCAGGAGAAACCCATTAAGATTTTTTTCTCAGACATGGGACAGCAAAGTTTGTTTTCTGACAGAGATGGTGCTATTCCACATAGCCAGCTCTGGCAGGCTGTGTGCATTTCTAAATGTCCTGGAAAGTATTTTTCCCTCCCCCAGAGCAAGCAGGCTAGACTGTGGGAGTGGCTGCATCTCTGCAGAGGAGTAGGATGTCCAGGCAACACTGAAAGCCTTGTTTGCTAATACTGTTCTCCTGGGAATGCTTTTGACAGTGCAAAGTTTACTTTGTACCAATCCTGTACTAGTAAACTAAGCACTGTCAGGGGCACAATTTTAGCCTATTTAGGTGACACAAGGTACACTGAATGACGTTTCTTTCTTGTGCATCCTGTCTAGCCAGAAACCAGGTAGGAAGAAGACAGATAGCGAGTGAGTCATCTTGTGCCATCTTGTCTCTCTGAGGTGTGTTATCTGGAGTATTTGGAGAAGATGAGTGCAGAGTCAAGCTTTGAGGCCTCTGAGATGCTGGTTAGAGGTGGATGGGAAGAGACAGAAAAGACTCATGAAATATGAGTAATGTTTCACTTTTCTCTTTCATGTGTTTCTGTGTAACAGCTTTGGACAGTTCTGGTGCCTCTGGTGGTGCCTATGCTGAGCCACTGGCTACTGGCTGAAGAAATAGAGGAAGGGGGACCATGTCTAGGCAAACACATACCTGAGAATGTTGTTTAGTTGTTGCATTAAAAGTTACATCAGCCTAGCAGCAGCAGCTAATACATACCAACTAGCTGGTGAGCAGCATGAGGTCATCGCTCAGCTCTGCTTCAAGAATGTGATAAATTTGTTTCCTATTTTGTCTGCTAATGATTTTGACATTAATATGTTTATAATAAGCTTAACTCTTCCTGTTGCATTTGTTTGTACAGGACTTTGGCCTTGAAGGCATTCCCAGAAGTGCTGTAACAGAACAGTGCCCCTGGATTTGAGACTGGCAGGATATGTAGGTGCCTGGACTCTACATTAATTTAAGTGATGTAATATAAATATCTTAATTACTAATTCTGTGGGCACGTCTGCAAACATGAGCAGTGATGATCGATACTTGCACATTAAGGCGATCCACTTGGTATCACAACAAAACAATTTCCAAAAAAAATCAATTTGGAGTTTAGGATTAGGATCTTAGTACATATCCTTGTGAGTGACGATGGGACATTTCGTCAGATGCAATAAACATCTTTAGTATATTATGTTATCTTCCACAGGCCCAATCTGTGGCACATTCGTAATATTCCTAAATTGAGTTCATTTGACATTTTTCAACAAAACAATAACAAAGTTTTAAGGAAGAACAGGGCTTTTTAAGGGCATTGTTTTCTTTGCATTTTAAATAGTGGTACTACTGCCTATCAGTTTAAAGCATTCCATCCTTTTGAAGCTGTGTGGAAAGCATGAGATAGAGATTTTAAACTAGACGTTATCTATTTGAACCCTAAGCCTGAGTTTCCAAATATAGGTCAAGTCAAACATCTTAGAAAACATGTTGTGTTTGCTCCATCTGAACCCTGAGGTAATCAAAAGATTTAAGATTGGCTCCTGAGGAACGTAAAAGCTCTGCTTTCATTCAAACTATTCAAGAAACAAGGGGACTGGTAGGCCTGCTGTTCCCTTTTTGCTTCAAAGAA
>JAOXXN010000001.1:41721575-41746128 GCA_026770055.1 Myrmophylax atrothorax | reverse complement strand
TCAAGTCACCTGACAATTCCAGGCCTAGTCTGGCCCCCAAAACCTAAATTTAGGCCCACCTAGGTGAACCCACAACACTGGTGCTTTTAGTTTGCTAGAAATAAATGTGAATGATAATTCCAACAATTTCTGATACTAGTGATCATATGCATCTTTACTGTATAGTATTTATTCTTGAAGGTAAAAAGTGCTGTATCCAACACAAACTATGATTACCCATGCGTTGTGTGCTGGTTAAACTATTGAGGAAAGCCAGTGATTGAAACAGCGATTCCCTTTTAACATATGCAAGTTCCTTTCAAGCAACCAAATCTCCTTCAAGACATCTGCAGGTAAAAGGAACAGTGATGTAGCTTTAGATGCTGTGTGTAGCAGGCTGTGGAAGGAGTTGAAAGCAGGAAATTACTATGTCTTTACTTTTATGTGATGCCATGAAGTGAACATCCTTAACTTGGAAACTCTCTCCTACATGTTTTCTTGGTGCATTGTAGCTCTATATTTAACCTAAACAGAATACTCACAAAATCCTGCTCTCAGAACTGAAGGTAGTTAAAATACTAACTTAAAGTTTTTAGTGCTTACTATATTTTTTTATTTTTTCCTTTTGATTCAAGTTTGTGGTTTAAAAAAAAATCCAACAGTATTATAAAGTTAATGTATTTCCACCAGTAAAATTCAAAACTGCTGTATTTACAAAAATTAGAGAGAGAATGTCCTTTACCATAAAAATTTTCTCATATAAGATTATACCATCTACTTGTCCAGCAACTTAGCTGCAGCCTGGCTGATTTCTAAGAATTCAGTACTAAAGAAAAGAGGGGAAAATAAACCCATGGCTCAGTAAAAAAATCCTGCACTGTGGGTTTTGACAAAGTTTAAAAATAAAACTGAGACAAAGTAAATCTGGGAGGGTTTTTTGCAGTTTAAATTGCACACTAACCCTTTAAACACTGCTCCAAGCACTATAGCCTTAGGCACAGCCAGAAGGCATAACCATCCCTGAAGTCAGAGGTTCTCACCTCCCTGCCCAGCCAGTCCTCAAATATCTAGCAACTTTTCTTGCCCCACTTTTTGTATGCTTTCATATATCCCAACACAATGAAAAATTGCTGCTACTGCTAGTTCTTTATACACAATGACAGCCACTGGAGATGTGAAATAAAAAAAAAACACCAAACTTTGTTGACTTCCCACCTAAAAGTCAGACAAAATGTTTTAAGATCAGGTAAATGTCTTTACACCTCCTGGCCCTTGCAAAATAATAAAAATGCCCCCACAATTAAAATTTTACTGCTTTCTAGATAAAAACAGTTCCTTGAGCTATTAAAAAACCTCTGTTGAAGACTGATAAGAACATTTTGAGTCATAATGTGTATCTGAATAAATCTAAAATCACAAAATTTTAATAGGCAAGAAAAATATTTAGCCAGTAAGTTTTTTATTTTAAATCTGACACAAGTCTATTCATAGCCTAAAGTAACAAAATGAAACTTACATAAACCATAAATCCATTATAAAGTGCTATTATAATTTCCTTCTTTGCATAGGTGTGCACCCCATGAATTATTTAAAAAATACAGGGTTTAATTTTTGTAAAGTATGTTGTGTTTTCAAATAAAACATAGAACTAAGATAATAGCTTGGGCTGTTAATTCTATGCCCTATTTGTAGCACAGATTTGTGAATTTTTAGGGCCAAAATTGATACCAGCCCCATTTCCAAACAAATTAATAGACACGGAGCAAAATAATAAATGTCTGTTCTCAGAATTCACATTAACCTACTGCAATAAAAGAAGTCTTCTGTGTTTTTGACTGCCTGTAATATAATGAGCAAGCCTACTTAAAAATATCGCAGTCTCAAGCTTAGGGGGTTTGTAGAATTACAATGGCAATCAGTGAAATTGTTGAATCAATATTCTCTTCTTACAACTGACAGTGCTTCTCTGGTCGTGTCAACTTAAAAAGAAACAAATATGCTCACAGAAAAAGAACCCTGAAAGAAATGCTGCTATCAGAGAAATCACTGGGGGAAAATAACAACAGTCATAGCATGAAATAGAACATCTACTTAACATTAATTAAAACTCTGCAATCAACAACTTCATTATTATTTATTATTATTTTCTAAAGCATATGTAACCATTCACCTGTCTTTATTACATGCTATCATCTAATTTTGCATGGTTCTCTGAACTCCATAGAGCCATTATGACTGTTGGGATCAAGCCTGGATTCTCATTCGCGACTGTGTTCTTTCAGATGGGAAACCTTGTTGTTATTTTCAATGTAGTAACCATCTGAGCTTGCCAAAAGGGGTTATCAGAGAAGCTCCCTCAAAGCCACATTATTTGATAGACAGACAAAGCTGAATCCCAGCGTTATTCTGCTAGGTTTGTTTGACATCAGAATTGCAGTCTGCCAACTTCAGCAACTACTGCTTACATTACTGCTTATAATTCTTCTAAGTAAGTTTTGGAAGAGTTAATGCTGACATAAGTTACTATTTAATTTGAAAAGCAGCAGCTTCCCACTGATTGCCTCTCCTTTTCATTTGTCTTTTGAGACATTCTTCCTACCATGCCACTCTTGAAGATGATTCATTACCAAAATTGCTATCTAACCCCAAGGAAAGAGAGAAATAACCTTCTTTTCCCATTATCTATGATTTTGCCACCAGCTGAAACTATTTTCTTTTGTACACAAGACATTCATTAATCAGTAATCACATCCAAAACCAGGGGTTTTTTTAACTATTTGACAGATTTTCCTGGGATAAGTTCACTTAAATTCAAGTATTTCTCAGGCCTGATCAAGAGCTTCCTATAAATATAAAACATTATAATGCAAGTTCTGGAACATTGCTGTTAAAATACTCTAGAAGATCATACTGTCCTATTAATACATGTCAAGTTATTCCTGGGACTTTTTACTTGCTTGGTTTGTGGGTTTTTTTTCTTTCACAGAGAGAAAAATTAGAAGAATAACGGTGTATCTTCGATACAAGGTATACAGATTTTATCTACAGTTTGATATATGTATGTCCACCCAAGGTATTCACACTAGCTCAAGTCACATAAAATAAGTAGTTCAAGTCTTTCAAAATTGGTTCATCTTCTACACCAATTTCTAAGTTTGCATGTATTTTGTTAAAACTTCCACCATTGTTGCTTTTGAACATTAGGACACATATTTTGTGTCTGCATGCTGCAATATGTTCAAGAACAGTCTATATATAGTACAAGACAAGCTGCAGGACAGCTGTCCTTCAGCCATCTGACTGACTTGGAAACAAAGTAAGTACATGGAGCCACTATGTGCTTTCAGCACATAGCATTGGGTGGTTCCCAGAAGTAACACTGCCTGTAATTGCAGTCATGGGCAGTGAACTTAGCCTTTTGACACCTGTCACCAAAACATGATATAGAAAAATCCCAGGTGTCCTAGCTCACAATTTAGTAGTTTTATATGGCACCATCACTCTCTCAGTCTTCCTCCCTCCCACCCACCTCACATTATCAGGTTCGTGGAGTAAGAAAAGGAAATACCCAGTAAGTGAAACATAAAGCCATGTGTGTGTGTGTGCATGTGTGGTAGAGCAAGCACTATGCAAAAAATATGAGCAAGCAAAGAAAAAGCTAGTATGAACATATGCCCCTCAGATGTTTAAATACACTAGTGTTTCCTCCCCTATATTGCAGTTCCATCCATTGTTAACTTTCTTGTACTGCTGAGTATTCTGCCTTCAAACTGCAGCATTGCCATTATAATGCTGCCATGGTTTAACTCCAGCCAGCAACTTAGCACCACACAGATGCTCTGTCACTCTCCCTCTAGAGGGATCAGAGAGGGAATTGGAAAAATAAACACAACAAAACTCATGGGTTGAGATAAAGGCAGTTTAATAGGTAAAGCAAAAGCCACAGATTTGAGCAAAGCAAAACAAGGAATTAATTTGCTAGTTCCTATGGGCAGGCAGGTGTTCAGCTATCTCCAAGAAAGCAGGGCTCCATCATGCATGACGCTGACTTGGGAAGACAAACCCCATAACTTGAAGTGTTCCCCATAACTTGAAGTGTTCCCCTTTCTTCTTTCTTCTCCTAGATTTATACACTGAGCATGGTGCCATATGGTACAGAATATCCCTTTGGTCTCTTGGGGTCAGCTGTCCCAGATGTGTCACCTCCTAGCTTCCCATGCACCCTCAGCTCACTTGCTGCTGGGAAGATGTAAAGAGGAGAAAAGGCTTTGACCTGTGCAAGTGCTGCTCAGCAGTAAAGGAAATCATTTCTGTGTCATCAACATTTTTTCCAGACCAAATCCAAAACAAAGCCTCATACAAGCTACTAGTAAGAAAGTTAACTCTCCCCCACAAAAACTAGCACAATTGTTCTTCCAGTAACTTGTTTCTTTGTGCCAATAGCATCCTAAAAGGCAAATGGTTAATTAGTTCACATTTTCCTGCTTTAAGAGAGTTATTTTTGCATCCTAGCAGAATACTATGTTTCCATTTTAACTTGGGCTAACTTCTAACTGCTACCTGAAACAGAACCTGGGTATTGCTAATTGCCTCAGAACTGTAGTCCTGTTGGTATTCTTAAACTTACACTCCCATAGCATTCACAGGCTAACATGATGCTGTTGACAGTTCAAAGATGTTTTGTTCTCCCTTTGTACATTCCATCTACCTTTCACCACAGTGTTTGGTCTTCCCATGCCTTCCCTCATCAGAAGAGAAGTAATTCTGTTTAAAAAAAATTGTTCTTAGAGTGCTTACTACATAATTATGTGGTTCACCTTAACCACTAAAAAATAAAAGAGGATGTAAGCTTATTTTTAGCATATCAAAGAGCTGCCACACAAGAGCAAGTACTAAACCAAATAGTCTGATGTTAAATTACTCTGATGTATTAGCCCTCTCCTCCCCTACCTTGGGAATGTATCCCATGAAGAATGACCTATCCTTTTACAGTTTGTGCAAGGAGCTCAGCAGTTCCTGAAGGTCAGTTATGATTAAGAGAGAGGGAAGGAGGAAAAAGCTGCCATTTAGAAGACTCCTAGGAATTATATTAACTTAGAAGACTACTGGAAACTGGATATCTTTGATTAGGTTTAATTTAGATTTTGGATTATTGATAAAACTGGGATGAGGAGCAAAATCCCGTATAGACTGTGATTTAGCACAAGGGTTCAGAAATTGTAAGGTAATGTCTATAAACCATTATGAATTCAAAAAGTAAGCACAAAGGGGAGAGTAAAGCCCACTGTCTTTTGAAACTGAGTGACATTTTCTCTGTATAAGTAACTGCTTGTCCTTTTTTTCCACTTTAAATGAAAGCAAGACTTTTAAACAATCTTACTGTTCAGAGAGCAGTTGTTTGTTTGTTTGCTTTTTTGCTTGTTTTCCTGGAAATGCCAAATATTCAAAGAGCCTGCATCACCAAGATAACTTCTTCTCTGGCTGTGCCCCAGTGACTAAGACTGAATATCAGCTGTTTTCTGACTTTACAACCAGTTCAACTGTAGCTGATTTTTGATGGTACAGGTGCAGCATTAAACAATCAGGAGCATGTTACATAGCAGTCAGTTAAAATAAAGAAAACCCTGTAGTACAGGTTTTTCTGTAGGAATAAGTGTTGAATACCTACAGTTCTGGTAATAATAACAGGAAGAAGAGTAGCGACTAGCAAATATAAATAAAGGCCTCAGAATGATTCTAATACTGAATGATGGTGTACATTCAATTTATTAAAAAACTGCTTTGTGCTCTGGCTTACGTGAGTCTTGCCTCTTTCATCCCACCAATGATAATTGGGTAGGAATGTCCAGCTAAAAAGAGGATTGTCTGCTAGATTGTGTGACTCCATAAAACTGAAAGCTCAACTGAAGCAGTATTAACAGTAGTTTTGGCTACAATAATGCACTCTGCCTTCAGCCTTTTTGAGGTGCACAAGCAACCCAATGTACTTAGGATGCTTTGTCCTTCCTCAATATATTTCTTAGAGTTAAAAATAAAAGACCTGATATTATGTATCCACTTGAGAGTTCATGCCACGAGTTCTTTTTTTCATCAAGTTAAGTGTACTGCAGACACCCTGAACATCTGTAACCCTTTGTGTAAAAGCCAGCTGTGTATACTTTGTGTCTGGCCAAACTGAAATCTGCATCACTATTTTTCTGTGTTCTTGTGTCTAACAATTATCATAGTTTCTAAGCCAACTGGGAAATTCCAGATTATTTTAGAAAGAGTTATGTTTGGTTATAACAGAAATACATGTTTCTTTCCACTTTCATAAAATCATGGAATCATAGAATCGATGGGGTTGGAAAAGACCTCCGAGAGTCCAACCCTTGGTCCAGCTCCAGTCCATTTACTAGATCATGGCACTCAGTGCCATGTCCAAAAATCTCCAGGGATGATGAATCCACCACCTCTCTGGGCAGCCCATTCCAATGCCTGATTACTCTCTCTGGAAAGAACTTTTTTCTGATATCCAACTTAAATTTCCCCTGGAACAGCTTAAGCCCATGCCCCCTTCTCCTATTGCTGACTGCCTGGGAGAACATATCAGTCTCTGTAACAAGAACAGGTTCAGAGCTACTCTCAGAGGGCACCTTAGAGGTGTATCCTAATCAGCGCCCAGTTCTGCAAGTGCTGAGTGGTAAAGTCCTTGCTCAGCTCCCTCCCTCACCACTCACTGAGTATGAGAAACACCAAGTACCACAGACTGGATAAGCAGCATCCATCTGGGTTGTCCTCCCACAGATAGTAAATGATTCAATGAACAAGATCTGCCTGAATAGGTATCTGAAGAGATGGCCATAATTCAGCTGAGGGCAGTAAGAGGACATGCCAAGGCAAACACATTCCACATGACTTGCAACATAGTGTGAAATTTCACACTATCATAAATAACCCAGTAAATGTGAATGTTGTATTGCCCAAGGTACTGGTCAGACACAACCTTTTCCCTAAAGAGCAGACATGGAAGAAGTGTATCATCTCTGCTCCTTAGCCCTGAAAGGCAGATCAGAGGGATTCCTGCTGTGAGGATGACCACGCTATCCACTGATCCCACCTGCTGCCTGCCTGGGGAAAGAAAGATGCTTCAAAAGCCACCCACTCTAGCTGCCAGGGCACACACAGTGCATAAATGCCTGGGAAGACAACGAACAAAGGTGTATGAGTTCCCCTTTCCTGATGTGACCTTTTCACTGTGTTCTAGCTGTCCACAGCATGATAGCTTGATTTCACCATAATTTAAGGCCATACTCTACCACACACGTGAAAAGCCAAGCCACTTGTTATGCTGAAAGCAGATTGTTTTGGTTGTGTCTATACCTTATTAGTCAACAGCCAGGTTCAATCAACCACAGGTGAAGTAAGCATCATATAAGAGGAGAGAAATCCTTCCCAAATTGTGACCACTGGGGCTGTCCACAGACAGGAGATGATGCAGACAGTTGCCACATAGTGGGTACTTTGTGCAGTTCATCTCTGGTCCAGAAAGTTGCTTTTCCAGAGGTGCACAGTTACTCATTTCAACAGCACTGCCCCTTAAGCTGAGCTGTGTTTAGGAGGTGGGGCTCACCTAAATAACTTTAGCAGTCTAAAGAGGATGTCTAAGTTAATCATCATAAACTCCTTCTGCAGTAAGTGAAAAAAGGCAGCATCCCCAGAGGCAATGCATGTCAGGTCAACAGACTAGACAATGCCCATCCGGTCACTGGCTTAGGCTAAACCCTAAACTTTAGACAGCTAAGTTAAGAGAGACAGATCCTTCCAAAATGAGCAGATGGCTTATAGGTGAGACCTGTATTTGTGTTACATATTTCTCATGGACTCCTCCGTATCCATAGTCCTGTTAATGAAGAATAAGTCTTCCTTATAAAATGACCATATTTTTCCATACCTTTCTACCTTTGTGCCAAAATAATCCGAAGTGCTGAGAGGTTTCTCTTCAGGGCTTGCTACTACTTTTCATACATGTGTTTTACCTGACCACAGGCAGCATATTCTGACATTTCCACATCTCCTGGGTCCACAGGAGACAGGTTTCTTTCTTTCAGATTTGTTGGAGACAGGTTTGTTTCTCTCTTCTGTTTTCTCAGTTTTTTTCACCTTCCACTCCTGTTGCAGCTTATGAATCTTCATGTTTTCATGTTGCTTGCGTGGAATGCATCTTAAGCATCAACAGACCTATTCCTCTGTCACTGTGCAGAGTTCGGGAACTCACAGGAAACTGAGTTCCCAAAGAACAGATTTTCCCCATTGTTACAAAACCTAGCAAGTGAGGTCCTGGTAGCAAAATATGTTCAGTTCCAAGATCATCTGGGGTGCAGGAAGACACCCTGCCATTCAAGTTGGCAGGAAATGAGAGCCACCGCCAATTTGCACAGGCATGGCTGGGAATGGGGAGCAGTCAATGCTCCCTGGGCATACAGTGTGGCCAGACCTGAAAGGTGTCCATTTCAGGAGATATTATGCTTCTGGGGGTAGTGGGGGCCTCTGGGGCTCTGCCTGACTCAGCCCATCACACAGGGAACGCTGGTGGTTGCTGCAATGCCCAGGACTGAGCAGAAACTGCATGGTAGGACCCCTGATGCCAAACAGGGGCGTATCTACAGCCATTTTTGTGCAGTTGTGGATAAGAGCAGCTTCAGACACAGCCTGCTCTTTGTGGAATGGCAAAAGGTTTGGACACAAAATGTTTATATATATTTCAGTGTTATAGTCCTTTCCCCCAGAAAAAGTGGTGGGTTCACATCTTTACACATCTGTGTGCTGTCCTATTGATCCTCCCTTTTCAAGCTAACACCCAACAACTCAGCAAAGCAAGGTTAAGGGACAGTACAATGCCTGACTTGATCCTGCCTTATCCAAGCTGGAGAAGAGAACAGGCCTAATTTCATAAAACAGATCTCATTTTTTATTCCTGGCAAAGCATCATGTCTTTCTGAAGTTCAAAATGCCTGGAGGGAACTGATTATTTCAGTGATCCTTTTCACATCATTGGCTAAGACTCTGTCAAAAATGTTATGACCAGGGCTAATACCCATTATTAGTCTGTCAACAGTGCAAAGAGTAGTTTGTGATCTTTGCAATTTTGACACAGTAAGTCCATCTGCTGATGTGTTTATTTGTTATTCACTTGCTGATACCTAGCCAGCATCCAGTGAGCTTCTGAGTGATCACACATCTCCAACATGTGACCATGTAGAACCAGCAGAAAGCAGATACCCTGCAAACACTTCTGCTGAGAGCATACACACTCTTTATACCAGTCTCTGGTAACTGCCTTCTCCGTTTCAGTTTGTCCTGCTTAAATTGGAAGTTTGGATGAGGTGTCATTTAGCTGAATTGGATGAAACTACTCAGAGACAGGAATGTGCAGATCCCACCTGGAACGCTGTCCATACTCTTTTCATTCTCCTTTTCACACATTTCAAGTTTCAGACAATGAACCTTTCACATAAGTGGGCAAACTGGCAGTGCTCTCTTTTTTGATAGCCAAAAATTGCTGTTCTTCCAAGGTCAAACTCCCAAGGTCCAACGGTTTCTTTTGCTTGCATTATCCGTCTGCCACATTTGCTTGTTCAGAGAGATAAGGCTTCTGATGTAGCCCTGAAAAGTCCTTTTTCTTCTTACAAGTGCAATAGTAATTGCTGTTTGCTTTCCTGTGACTGGATATAGGATCTGATCATGAACTTAGAGCTGCATAAATCTTAACAGTGTAGAGGCTAATCAAGCAATGCCACTATAAAACTATAAAACTGCCATAGTTGAGCTTATATTTTATATTCAGACTTTCCAGATTGTTTCCTGCTCTGGATTTTCCCGGTGAACAAATAGAATCTTAAAAAAAAAAAAAAATCTTTGTTTTCCTTGAGCTTCATCATATTCACTTGGAAATCATATTTCACAAGAGGTCACAGTCTGGTACGAACTTTTGCAGCAGATAAATTCAAAATGAGGAGCCATACATACTGGTACTTGTAAGTGATCAGAAATGACGGATTAGTCAGCATATAAAAGCCCTGCTCTAGGACAATGAGGAGAGGACTTCACTGTACAAACTTTTTTCATATTTTATATGTACCAAACATTTTTTTCCAGAAGAGGGTGCACAATTTATCCCCAGTAATACAAAAGCACTATGTTTCTGCCAGTCTGTATTTGTGAATGCCAAAACCTTTCTGGACTGTTTCTATCTCCATTTGTAAATATGGGATTCAATATTAAACACAGTAAAAAATCTTATCCCATGACACTTATGGTATACATGACTACAAAGAATCTGCCCATTGCCTCCTTTTACAGTCAGTAAAGTGAAACAGGCACACAGGAACATAGTTCTTCCCATTTAACCCTATATTTATCAGCTGAGTATCCCTCCGGATTCCTTTGACTATAGTGCCTGGAGCTCTGATGACTAGTCCAGATGTGGACATCTTTGGACATCCAAGTCAGACAGAATCTCACCTCTTGCATTTGCCAGGAAGTGCTCTACAGTGGCAGTGTGGGACAGGGCCACCCATACTGTGCTTATTGCCAAACACCACTTGTCATATTACAACACATGCACTGCAAACTTAAATCAGCTTATGGGAAGTTCTGATTACTTTGTTTGTGAGGCTGCCATCAACGTTGGAATAGAGAGCAGGATGATGGGTTCCTTGCAGAGGTGTTAAAGAAGACATGACTGGCAAGGGAAGGGAGAGGAAGAGAGGTGTCACTGTGGTTAGACCACATTGTTACTTATGCCAGTTGCCACATAGATTGATAGCTTTGTTTATTCAAGTGTCGTCAACTCCTGTTACCATTTCACATGGCCTTAGAGCTCTTTAAACTTCACAGACTAGTGGATCTTGAGGAGGGGTTTGAAAGCTTGAAGTAAACCCTTCCTGCTAAGCTTTCCCATAACTCTCACATGAAATAGAACAAGCACGGATCATTATTCAAAATAACAACTCATTTCAGAGATGGATATGCTGTGGAAAATGTATCAACTCCACTGGATATGATACAATCTTCAAACACAGTCATTCTGTGATTTATGTACTCACCAAGAGTTGCTTTCAGCTCAAAGATGTAACCCTGCCCCTTAAGCATATATCCAACAATCATCACACAAAACACTTCTGTTACAGCACACTCAGGTGCACAGCCAGCGTCACATTTCTAGCCATGGTTCAGCCAAATGGGGGTGTTACACGGTGTGCCTTCCTGCTGTCTCAGCCTGTAAAATTGGGGAAAATGTTGCATTTCTCTGGGGACTCTGATCTAAAGATTGCTTTCAGCACAAAGGCATTTTAGCTTCACCCTTGCTCCCAGCAGGCAAGGATAGCTAATAATTACGTAGTAGCATTGTCTTAATTTAAGAAGCAACAAAAGTGAGTCTAAAAAAAGTTCATGAACATGCTCATACATAAGGCAAGGTCAACCCTTACCATCACCATTTCAAGGTTCTTCCTGATACTGGCATCAGAAAATGGTTTGGAAGCTAGAAAAACAGCATTCACAGCTGCTTCACACCTTCACTAAAATATTCCAATATTAACAAATCCCTCACTGACTTGCCTCTTCTGGTGTTGATCCTTCACTGTTTCCAGAAAAATAGTAAAATCCATCAGGATTGGGCTCATAATGAAGAAAGAACCACTGACAGTTAGTTTTGGATGTGAACTGTTTAGGGAGTTGGTCCTGAGCAGACATCATTTAAATAAGACTAAAAGTGCAGAAATAATTGTGCAAGCCAGCATCTGGCTGTTCTGAAGGGAGACACTGGGCAGAGCAAGACTACAGCACATTTACATGAGCTGGAAACTCCATCATTTTAAGAGACATGGCAAGCTCTACCATGAAGTACAAATTACTCCAAAATTACATGCACAAGAGAGTAATTATACAGGGCCACCATAAAAGCTCTGAGTACTCCTGAGATTGCAAATATATTGGGACAGTAGAGCTAAGTCACTGAAAGTGATGGAACACTAAAGTGAAAAACACTGTCCACGGACATGCTAAACACTATGCCTATTAGGAAGGGCTTGAGATGGCTTATAGCCAGGTGTGACTGCTGCCATAAAAGAAAAACAATGAAATCAGCATCAAATGCTGGAAATCATCAGGGAAAGAACCTCAGAAACACCTGACTGTTCTAGGCTACTGCAGCCCTATCAAAAACAAGTGATGACTCAAGTACCTTACTTTCCCATTGCAAAAATTTGAGCTGTTGCACAAACAAACTGAGCCAGAATGTCATACTTTGTTGTAAATGGCTCTTTGAGTGGAGCTGATGAAAGACAGTGACCTGTGATTCACAACCAGCTCATTGGGGAAATCTATAATGGATTACACACTACAGTTAGTTCTAAACACAAATAGTGTAGAAGGAAAAAAAAAAGAGAGAGATGAAAAGCAAAATCCTAATAATTGTCCTGGTGGGCATCTTTAGGCCAGCAAAGCAAAGCTGCAAAAGAGGTACCTCTCTGTTTTGCAAGCAAATCAAGATAATGCCTGGTAAGGCTAATGAATTGCTGTAATTGTTACGCACTCATCTCACTTCTAGTAATTAAATACTTGAGGGATATACAGGTGATGGTCAGTAGTATGTAGGAATATCTAATGCAGAAGAAATTTTGTGGATAAAGAGAAACCCTGTGATCCGACACTATTTGTAGTTGCTGTTGTAGATTTCTGTAAGGACAGGAAAAAGAACATTTTTATCTACTAAGGAGTGTGTGTGTATGCTGGGTTACTTTAGTCTCCTCTACTTATCCTAAACCTTTATTTCTCTCTTGCTATTTTATGAATTGGCTTCATCAGTTTACAATGGTAACACTTACTCATTGAGATGTAGATGTGTTTAATATCAATGAGGAAACATGAAAATGTGGGTGGTTGGGTTGTTCCCTAATAATTTTTCTCCTTTATCAAGGAAATTGAAGTTTTGATAAGAGCTTGATCTCTTCTGAGACATAATATAAGGCAGGGATATATAAAAGTATTTGTAACATTTGTTATATATATTTTTAATATATATATGACTGTACTGATTTGTTTTATTTTAAGACACAAAAGATTTTCATAATGAAAGATCAGGGGTTGGTATTCAGTCTGAAAACCTGCAGAGCAAATTCTGCTCTCAGGAAGCTGCATCAGTCTACAACTTTGTCATGAGGGGAAGGAGAGGGGCAGGCACTGACCTCTGAGGTGACAGAACAGTGACAGAGCCCAAGGAAATAGCCTGAAGTGTCACATGGGGAGGTTTAGGTCAGATATTAGAAGAAGGTTCTTGACCCAGAGAGTGGTTGGGTGCTGGAAGAGGCTCCTCAGGGAAGTGGTCACAGCACCAAGCCTGACAGAGTTCAAGAAGTATTTGGATGATACTCTCAGGCACATGGTGTGACTCTTGGGGATGGCCCTGTGCAGGGCTAAGGGTTGGGCTTGATGGTCCTTGTGGGTTCCTTCCAACTAAGCATTTTTTCCAACTCAGCAAAGTGATTTGGTGATTCTAGTCTAATGGTTTTATTTTATTTACTTGTGCATATCAATATATTCAAAGATGTGTGTGCCAGATAAAAGACTTGGAATAATTTCTCAGCATGATGAGTATGTGGCATGAATTTTTCCCCTAAGTACAGCTGTGGGCTTTGATGTACTCAAGGGAGGGCTTCCTCCACCAAGTTTAAAGTTCAGAAGTTCAAAGGCACTTCTCATTAGAAATTAACCATAACGCTTTACAAAGGAGAAGGGAACGACCTACTCCACGCCTGAAGAATTTGGCAGGGGCCATGCTCACAGCCAACAGACCACCAGCATGCTGACAAATGTCTCGCAGAAGAGGGGCTGAGTTCAGGGGTAGCATAAACAGGAGAGGCACTTGTCTTGGAAAACAGCCCCTTGGCTTCTCCAAGCCTTGTTGGGAAAGCAGATCTACAACACCAGCTGTTACGGGCTTTATTTACAGCTCTCTGTATTGCTCCAACCACATGGTAGATATCTAGCTGAATAGCCAGATGGATGCCCACCCTCGGGGCATCGTATCAGTCCCAGGGAGTTCAAGCAAATCTTTAACTTTTCTGTCTTTTCTGATGTGGTGCAGAAACCCCTAAGCTGACAGATGGAGGCAGCAGGTTAATCACTGAAATGCATCTGGGCAAAGAGCCTGTCAGCTGCCAGGCATGCATCCAAGGATGCCACTGCTCCCTGCCAAAAGCCAAGAAACCCATCAGCACCTGTGAGGCTCACAGGGCAACCCGGGCAGTTTCTGCTTGCACAAGACATTTTCTGTGGAAGCCACTGCTGGAGACATGAGAGGGGCAGAAGAACGAGGGCTCCAAACTTGAGGATGCCTGCCTGCTGAGCCACTCATGCCATGACTCACTGGGATAAGAGCAGGCAACTAATGTATACAGTTAGGTGGGAAACCTAGAAGAGCCCAGGACAATACTGGGCTGGTGGAGTGGGTGAGTAGAGGCTGCTCAGTTAATGCTCCAGGTATGAGGTTTGCTAGAAAAACAAGAAAATTAACTTGTGTTGAACAAAGGGGAGGATTACACTTTGACTGAGGCTTTTCATTTGAATACTCAGGCCTCAAAACCCATCATGTCTTTCATTTCTCTGGTCACCCTGTGTACAGCTGGGGAGTAATACCTGCCTGGGGTTGGAAACCTTCAGCCAGCATCCCTCCAGAACCAGTGGCTTTAAACAGGCAGAGCCTGCAGACAGGAAAGAGGGACTTGTACCTTGGTCATGCATAAGCAAAGCTCAGCCTGCAGAGGTGTCTGGCACTGAGGATGTGCTGCCAGAGCTGAAGAACAGTTGTGGCAGAGGTGGGTAAAAACACCCTGCAAAGTACAGGCAGCCAAAGGGCTTGGAGCAACCTCCAGGGCATACACCTGCTGAACGAGTATCCCAGCTTGAGCTTAGATCCTGTTTGGGATGGGAGGAAAATTGAAACTTGTTCAGGCATGTGATCCCAAAATCAATATTTTCACAGCTCAGGGCATGTGACGTGTCCCTGGAAGGTGCCTGGTGAGGACAATGGCTGGCACAGGACCACAGCTCCACATGGCTCTAGTGCACTCCACCACTGACCAGCCGATGTACAGGCATCTGTAAGCTAATGCCTATGCCTAGAGCCAATAGCTCAAGGTTTCCTCTACAGGCAGGAAAATTCCTCCCATAAATCTTCACATTTCCCAGAGATGCCCTGTAATTTAATGGGACTGGAGGGGGTAGGGTGGGATTTATGAATGGCAACGGAATTTCATGCATTATCATGTTTTGCATTTCATACTAAAGCACAGAACTTCACACTAAAAGCATATCCAGCAATAACACAAACACTCCTTCCAAATAAATTTTAACATTTCTGTCACGTTCTTTACTGGATGCAGCCAGCCCATAGCTTTGCATGCCATGTCCTAACTCTCTCTTACCAAATCAGGGTTTTCCCGTATGTACATAGAAAAGTTAACACTTCCCAGAATACCACATGTACAAAATGCTCTGGGCCATCTTTCCAAATAAACCCTTAATCCTCAGACATCATTGAAAGTAATTTTTGTCAATAGTGCACTGTCCTGTAGAAAAACAAAGAGCAGTCACTAAAAAAACCAAACACACTGATCTCTCCGATCTCACTGGTTGGCATCCACTGGCATTTTTATTTTCCTGGTATCTGTCAAGCAATTTATAATCAAAATCCACTACTTTGTCACCTGGAGACTTCTGAAATACATGAATTTGCTACTGGAAGGTTTTCTGATTCCTGCCCATGTAAAATAACTACACAAGACACTGGGAAAGAAAAAGAAACTAAATTTTCCCAGAGCTAGCACCAAGTAAAGAGATTGCTGCATTATCCCACTTTCTCCCACTATACAGTTTTTTGTGGGGGAAAAAATAAAGTGCAGTGCAATATTTAAATCTACATAAAGCCTTAACACCAAAATCAGAAATATTGACCATGAGCATGAGGCATCATCCAGTGCTGCACACTTTCCTTACAAACTGGACTTAAGTCGAAATTGTTTTTCTCCTTTTCTGAAAGTTGAAATGCATTTCTGATATGAAACAAGACACTTTACATAGTTTTAACACTAAATTCTCACAAGTGATTATGCCCTTCTTCACCTGGCTTGCAGTTCAACTGAATTAAAGAGCTGAAATGAACATCTAAATGAGCCTCTGAAATAAATAGCTGAGAAAGACACTTAAACAATGAGGAAAATAGAAAAAAACACAGTGCATACCTGGATCTGTATAATCAGTGGAAAAGGCTTTATTTCTTTGCAAGGGCAATGGCAAGGTAGAGCTACTGCAATGTAATGAAAGAAAAATACTTTCCGTATGGGACCATGAAAGCATTAACATAACAGGCAAAGCACATTATGTCCTGCCCTTGGCAAATTTCTTGTTGGCTACTCTGGACTGTGATCCAGCAAAAATAAGCAGTCCAAATGAATTTTCTCCTAGGTAATATACTACACACATACTACACACAGTAGGTACTGGTGGACTGTTTTCTCAACATTCAGTGTGGAGGCACGACATTGCACTGAAGGAAAAGGAAAATCCTGTGCTGCACACAAATTGCACACAAAAGCGAGCTGAAATGCTGCTTGGTACACTAAAAGACTTCCAAGTACACTTGATCCATTTGATTTTTGACAAGGCAGTGCTCTGGGTGGATGGGAGGACAAGGAGAACTCGATCATGTCCCCCAGCACAAAACACGCTGACATTGACATCTGTGTTTTCAAGGCGTCTTTTTCTCTCCTCACATCTCCTTACTGCCACCTTTTTTTTTTGTGGTTCCTTAAGCTTAGCAAGTTTAAATATGATTTTATCCAAGAGCCTCTATACCTGCAGGCAAACACCCTTTTTGCAAGAGGGATTTTATCCACTTCAGTCAAACCAGTCTGGCTATCACTTCGCTTTCAAATACACACACTGCTTCACAAACCAAATCAAACCAGTAGGATCAAAAGAAGCAGTATTGATGATGGATGAAATGCACATTAACCACAACCTGTTTATTGATTTCTGAAACCGTCACATATTATTTCCTTATTCCCTTTGTTTCCAAATTGCTTGAGCATATTGATCTAAGTCAGCTTTTAACTCCACTTTGTCACCATGACCTTTTTTGATCCCAGTCCATTTGCTCTCAAATTAAGTCACACTACAGAAGCTGCTTTGCTCCAGGTTGTGGTTTTCATGCTCTCAGTTAAATTAAATCTTTCTATGCCACCAGCTGGGACAACTGGTGCCTGATAAACACTGGGGCCTGAGACAGTAAACCACAACACCCTTTTCATGGCACTACCCTTCCCTGAGTAAATAAGGAGCTGCTGTGGGAACTGGGGAGAGGAACTAGAGGAGGGCACGTGGAAGAGCTTCCGTGCAGAGACACTGGTGGGAAGCTATAAGCACATGCTCAGCCTCACCCATCTTCCCTTCCTCCAAACTGGAAACTGGGATAAATTCATCTTCAGGGCTAGGCTGCACCTAAGCACAGCTAAGCACAAAGAGCACGGTGCAAATTATCACCCTTCACTCATGCTCTTCTGCAGCTGATTTCTGCCTCCTCCAGGGCCTTTGCCAGTTGTCTCCTCAACCCCTGTCTCCTGTTGCTGCCACCCCCTATTAGCTGAAGCACACACTTACCAGCTATGCTCCTGCATCCACTCAGGAAATGAGTCCATCTTTTTCAGAAGCTTGTCTCTTCTCATCCCTGCTCCACTGTCTTGGGAAGGATATTACACTGGCAGAGCTAAAGGCCTATGTTTGATGCTCCCGGCTTTGGGTCATCTTTAGCATATCCCAGAGGCATCCTAAAAAAAATAAAAATAGGATGGTCATGGAAAAATTTTTCTATGTATCATCAGTTGAAAAAGTAGTTAAATGTACTGCTGTTATGAACTGAAATGTACATTTCTGGGAAATGAAGATTTCAGCATGTGGGCTAAATAACAGGGTAGAAGGGGCCACATGGAATAATGTTCTGAGCATAACATATAATCTGTAATCATTAGTGCACCGGGGTGCCACTTAGAGCTATAATAAGCCAAATGCATCCCAGTGCTACTCTATTTGCTTCAGTGAGGTAACAAAATCACAGGGTAACAGAATAAGTCAGGTTAGAGGGGACCTCCAGATGTCATCTAGTCCAAAACACACCTGATCAGATGGGCTTGTTCAGGGCCATGTCCAGTTAAGTCTTGAGCACCTCCAAGGAGAAAGATCCCACAGCCTCTCTGAGTAGCCCCCTCCAGTGCTTGACCACCCTCGCAGTAAATAAATTTTTTTTAATATCTAGTGGGAATTTCCCACTTTCCAACTTGTGCCCCTTGCCCCTGCTGTGTTCCCCGCAGAGGGTTGGCTCCTGCTTCTGTGAGTCCTCCAACTGGGAGCTATCCTGATGTCCATAAAAGATTAGAGACTCCTTGTGTCCAGATCTACCAGGTTCTTAGGAAACGGCAGAGACTGGCTGTGGCACACAAAGACAGAGGACACACTCAGTGGGAAGGTGTTCCCACTCCAGGAACACCAAGATCTGAACACTGTCCTGCTCCTCAGACTCAACTCCTGTCACTGCTCAGGACTCAACTTCTTTGTCTTTATGGCTCACTGGCAAGGATCACTTCTGGACTTTCTGCTTTAAAAAAACATTTGCTTATCTGCCTCCCACAGCAATTAAATCCTTTTAAATTTCATTAGATACAGTATACTTTTATTTTGCAAACACTTTCTAAATTGCATTACATAGGGCTACATATTCTAAAAATCCGTCTGGAGGTTTTCTTCCTTTCCACTGCAACCTGCCTGTGCTTAGCAAAACTTAATTTGATGTGGAGGCCACTTCTGAAGGACAAGAGCTGCACCTGGGCTCTTGGCCAGGTGGAATGCACCTCCAGTAAAGTAGGAGATGCACTTCTTCACATTTCCTGCTGAGTTTGTTAAACAGGTTATATCTATTTTTAAAAGCATTGTATTACAAACTTTCAGGGAACAACACAGGCTTTTCTCAACAAAATTAAGGCAAGCTGAAAAAAAAAAAGAAGAAACAATGCATTGATCAGTGTCAAGAAACAAAGTCTGCAATGTCTGAAAGCACTGAACAGAATTAGAGTTGAGGAAAGTTTATTAGCTTGTGGAATGCAATTTTTCACTCCTTTAAAATGCTCTAGATTGTCAGTTCCTATTAATTTTTTACTTTTTGTTATGTAATATGTGAACCACACAGCTTAAAATCATTCTTGTCCTGGCAGTTTACAAAAGACGTGCAGTACTTTAATTTAATTCCATTTCTCACGGCTTAAGAAAAACGAAGGTGGCAACCCCAGCAAGGACTGGTGATTATTAACTGATGTTCCCACTCTGATGGACTTTTTTTTTTTTTAGGTGACACAGAAACATTCCTTTGTTTACTCTCCTTTGGGGAAGAAGATCTGCTTGCTCATTTTTTAGGCAGCACTTTTTTGTGCACAATGCAGAACACAGTGCAAGCTCCTCATTTGCAGCTGTGTTAATCTCCTCTAACGTGCACACCAATTTGAGGTGTATTCCCCACATCTATTGCTGACAGCAGACCTGACCCAGCCCAGGTGATGGCACACAAGCCTGTCTATGTTCCCTGCAGGTCTGCCTTACCTTTTCAATATTCAGATTCTCAGGGAAACCCTAGCAAACAAGGAAGTTGTCCTTCAGCCTTAGTAAAATAAAGTTGGGGTTTTTTTCCTTTTGCACAAGTGCTCTAGGCACCCTGGAAATCATAACATGGCAGAGACAGGAAAGAGTCTCAAGTTGCCCAACCTATGCATGGTAAAATTACAAGAAAAATTACTCCAGGACAAAGGCATGACGACCCTAGCCTGCTTATCCTGGCTGCAGAACAAATGCTGTTGTCATCCGGTGTTTAACTTATGAGGCAATAACAATTGCTTGTGATTTTGATCCTGCAAGAGCTAAAATAATATCCTGTATGTCAGACTTGAGAGCAAAACCCTTTCTGAAGGGCTTTTCTGTACATGGCAATACAATAAACTTTTGTACATTATAAAAATTCAACTATTTATTAATATTCTATTCTGATTTGTAAAACGTATGTAGTTCAAAAATCTGGGGAGGTCCCTGCTGACTGGAAGCTAACCAGTGTTACTTCAGTCTACCAGAGGGCAGTGAGGGAAGACCCAGGGAAATACAGACCTGTTAGTCTAACTTAAGTTCCTGGAAAAGTTACAGAGATCTATCGTGGTATTGCTGAAAGGCATTTAAAGAGCAATGCAATCATCAGGCACAGTCAACATGAGCTCACAAAGGAAAAGTCCTGTTTAACTAATTTCATATCCTTCTATGATAAGGTCACCCACCTACTGGATGAAGGGAAGATGGTGGATGTAGTTTTCCTGGATTTCAGTCAGGCTTTTCATACTGTCCCTGACAACTTGTCCAGCTGTGGGATGCGTGGGTTGATGCTGCTCTGGGTGAAGAACTGGCTGAAGGGCAGAGTCCAAAGGGTTGCAGTGAATGGGGCTACACCTCGTCAGTCACCAGCACTGCTCCTTGGGGCTCAATCCTGGGCCCCAGATCTGTTCAATGCATTTATCAGCAGTCTGGATGAACGACTGGAACACACCATTAGCAAGCTTGCTGATGATACAAACCGGGAGGTGCTGTTGACACTCCTGAGGGACAAAAGGTCTTGCAGAGGGATCTGGATACATTGGAACACTGGGCTATGATTAATGGGATGAAATTTCACAAGTCCATATGTTGGATTCTGCACTGGGACAGAATAATGATAGGAACAAGCATAAATTAGGAGAGCAGTAGCTGGAGAGCAGCCCTGCAGGAAGGAATCTGGGGGTGCTGGTTGACAGCCGGATCACTGTGAGTCAGCTGTGTGTCCTGGCATTCAGGAGAACAAATCCTATCATGGGGTGCATCAAACACAGCATAACCAGCCAGTCAAAAGAGGTGATTATCTCACTGTTTTAGTGTTGGTGTGACTTCATCCAGAGTACTGTGGGCAGTGCTGGGCCTCACAATTTCAGAGGATATTGAGGTGCTTGAATGTGTCCAGAGGAAGGCAATAGCTGGTGAAAGGGCTGGAAGAAATGCCCTGTGAGGAGTGACTGAAGACTCTAGGTTTGTCCAGTTTGGAGAAAAGGAGGCTGAGGGGTGACCTCATTGCTTTTTCCAGCTTCCTTTGGAAGGGAAGTATAGAGGGATGTGCTGATCAGTTCTCCCTGGGATCCAGTGATAGGATGTGTGGGAATGGTTCCTAGTTGCACTGGAGGAGGTTCAGATCGGGCAGTAGGAAGCATTCTTTACTGAGAGGGTGGTCAAACGCTGCAACAAGCTTCCTAGAGAGGTGGTTGGTGTTCTAAACCTGTTACTGTTTAAGAGGCATTTGGACATATCCTTAATAACATGCTTTAACTTTAGCTCAGCTCTGAAGTGCTCAGGCAGTTGGACTGGATGATCAAAACATAGGTCTCTTTCAACTGAAGTAGTTATTCTAAACACTTACTAATATTTCTCCAAATGCCATTTTTATGCCTAAGAGTCAATGAAACTTGCCACAAAAAAATGAACCACAAGTGTTGTTTCTCTTACAAAAAGATGAGCACCTTTCTTTCCCAGTCTAAGGGAATAAAACCCATGTTCAGTCAAATGACCCAGCACAAACCTGTGCTATTGCAATGACCTCATCAACTTACGAACAGAAAAGAACATAAATCAGTTGCACATTCCCAAGTCATAACTTGTCCAAAAACACGGGAAAAACAACAACAACAACAACCACCAAACAAAAAACAAAAACAATAAACAAAAGCAAAGGCCAAGTCTTTCACCCTACTACATAAACTATAAATAGCTAAGAAAGCCAAGTAAGCAAATCCAAAGCCAGGGCTATGCTGGCAGGAAGACAGAGGCTGAAGGGAGATATAGGCATGTCTTCATATGTATGTTAAGTTCCTACCACAACACCAGGGAGTGAAGAGACCACTGTTTCTTGGAAAACTGGAAGACATACGAGTTAAGCTCATGACAGAGGGACTTGCAGTTGCATAAGAAGCTGAAAGCACGATAAGGGGAGAAACACAGCCTCACAGATGAAAGTTTTCCAATGTCTAAGCCCTGCAGATCCCAGCCAGCAGGAAGAAAATGCCACAGGGGAAAAGTATCTCTTGCACTTTCCCTTACTCTTCAACCTGGAGAGAATGCTCAGTCGTGCTCTATGTCATTTTGGGTTTACATCACCACAAATAAGATCAGAATCTCAATATCTTGATTTGATTTTAGATGAGAAAGATGGTAACAACTGGACTAGTAACATAAAACATTCTCAAAAGCAGCAGTGTCAGGAGTAGAAAGGAGAAGCCCTTCCCTGAAGCGAGTCTGATTCTCACTGAGGCCACTGTACAGCATTCTGGATAAATGAAGACTGCTTGAAGAGTCCTTGCTGACAGGCAGAGAGTGGGTTTGAGGTGCAATTAACATCATCTGTCCTAAGCCACCTGCATCAGCTCCCCCTGAAGTCCCTGACTGCAGACAGCTGTCCATCAAGAGAGATACAGATCCATACTGCATTGATTGCAGCTGAAGTCCAGCTCTGTTGAAAGCAGTGTGGTCTGGGACAGCAGAACTGGTTGTTGGACATCACAGCCAGAGCCCACAGCAGCTTCAGCAGGGCTACCCACCAACCTGCCCCTTCCACAGCTGCTCTGGGAAGGGGTGCCTTTGCCTCCCTCCTCCTGCTCTTCCTCTCTGGGGCTCTGACTCAGGCCTAGAAGTGTCCTGGCTGTATTCCTGTCCTTCAACACTCACTCCGGCATTCTGGTTAGAGTGTGGCAGCACATCAAAAACTTCTGATGGGCCCCCACCAAAATTTGGCCAGATGCTACTCCCTGTATTCACCAAGCAAAGCAGTGCTATCAACAAAAGAATAGGTGAACTCCCATGCCAACAAAGCACGACGACCCAGTCTTGGACTGAAGTCTCCTATCTCAGACTCAGTTAGATCCCAGCTGATAGCTTGGACTGACCAAGGTTACCACCACCAACAGAATTCTAGTCTGCAAGATCTCAATGTGCCATGATGGGAGAAAATATTATTTAAAAATCCTTTCCTTTTCTTTTCCCTTTTTGCTGCCAAGCCCTATGATAAGTAGATCATAACATCATGGAGATATGACCTGGATCTATGGTCATGTCCCTCTTAATTGAACTCAAAAGCACTTCCTTGTGTTCTGAATTGAGCTCTGGCTACAGTCTGACACCACAAAAAAGGGTGGCTTACCCACCTCATGACCCTTTCTCTGTCTTTTCCCTCCTGATGAATGAAGAAGGCATCTTGGCACAGAGGTTGAACAGAGCTATAGTATACTCTATGTCCAATGCTGCTGTGCAAACAAGCCTAGTGCCTGCTTTCCCCTCTCCCTCTTCCCTGCCAATGCCTCTGTGCGTCACCTGAAAGTTGGAGGGTACCAAGGAGGCAGAGAGTCACTGCGTCATTAAATGCGTCTGTGGACCCCCTTTTATCCTGCTGGGGCACTAACAGAACAGCAAATACCCTGTTCCCATTGAGATCTGACACACATCCAAGGGTACACCTAACTCTGGAGTTTTTTTCCTTTTTTTCTTTTATTTTTATTTAATACATATTTGTAAGTGATTACATCCGGGTTTGTGTCCACATGGCAAAACCAAAGAGCATTCATCAGGAGAATAATGATTCAAATGTGGCTTCTTATCCTCCAATGATTGCCCATCTGGCAAAAAGGTTTAGAAAATGTAACAATAGTTTTGAAATAAATAGGAGGAAAGTAAAGACCGGCAGTGTACTTTCCACATCAATGGCAAATATACTACTGATGTGGAAAGTAAACAGCTTCAAACAAGAGGTGAAACCACTGTGGATAACTCTACACCTGTGAGCTGGAGGCTCGAATGCCAGTGAATTAAAACAGAGGCAGAAAATCCCAAGTTCATCACCTCAAATTGCAAAAACAGGTATTAAACACGATATTGTCTGTGGCTGGATAATAACACGGGGCCAGCTGAAATTCAGAGGATTAAAATACCTTGCTACACGCCTCAAACGCTTACCTCCTTGTGGGAATACGGAACGCTCGATACGGTCAGCACACCTGTATCCTACAAGACTTCCCCAAAACCACCACCCACTCACCCCCCCCCCCGGCAGGGCTGTTATTTTGGGGGGCAGGGGGGCGTCTGCTTGCGGAAAGAGATGCAAACCTGCAGCTACTGAGGAGGCGCTAAGGCCGCACCTGTCCCGCTGCTACCACCTCCTCCCGTTCCCTGCACTCGCACCTGCAGGCGAAGGAGAAGCTAAACCTCAATTACAGGTCGCGCTGCTGTTTGTTTTCGGGTCTGGTTTATATCGGGCAGCGCGCTGCGGTCCGCCCGAGGGGTAGCGCTCCGGACGCGGGCGGAGGGACCCCGGGGCGATGCCGGTGGCCGAACGGGGCGGGGGCGGCCCCGGGGGCGCCGGGAGCTCCCAGTGCTGATT
>JAOXXN010000001.1:41700819-41719369 GCA_026770055.1 Myrmophylax atrothorax | reverse complement strand
CTGGCGCTGGACGGTCAGGCTCCCGCTGACCCCCACCCCGACGCCTCCCCACCTTCCTCTGTGCTGGGGGCCCCGGGGCTCCCCTCGGACCGGTCCGGAGCCGGCGGGGCGGGCGCTGCGCCTCGGCGGGGCGGGCGGGCAGCGGCGCTCGGGTCGAGCCGAGCGGGGCCGGGGGCGCGGCGGGGACCCCGACGGAGGCGGCTCCCACACGGGCTCGTGGGCAAGTGCCCTCGCGTCCCCTGGCAGGTGGCAGCGTGCTGTTTGTGCACACCTGTGGAAGTGGGTTTTTTCCCCCGAAACCCACTGATCTAAAGTATATTTGGTGCCTAAGCGGCCACATTGGCCTCCTTCGCTGTCACTACCTGCTTTTTTCCCCGTCCTTTCACCAGAAGAGTGTGCTTGTGGTTTTGACACAAGAAGAATGCAGGCAAGTTTTTCTTGCCGATTTATTTTCCGACAGTCGCGACATTCCTCTTTTTTATGGTTTTGCCAGCCATGCAACGGTCAATGGAGAAGAACAAGCCTTGGCGTCGTTTTGTTTTAATTAATGTTCCTTTGCTATTTTTGCTGAGCGGTTATTAACTCGGATGTAATTGCTTCATTGATAAATGACAGTGTAAAATCTCGGGGCAGTCAGGGATGCAAAGGTATGCAGAAGAGATGCATAGCTCAGCTCGGTTTTAGGGCTGTGTTATTTTGAAGCAAGTCTGAGAGTTTTGCTATAGGGCTTGAAACCAAAGACTGTGTTGATGCTGCATTTCTTCTCTGGTTAAGGGGAACATCTTTGCCCTTTAAAGGAGCTGTACTGGGAGATTAGTTGCTTGTGGGAAATCTTTAAAACTAAACTTTTAGTTGATAAATCCACACTGATTATGGCTGGTCGAAAGAGGAGATGTGTGGATGGCATCGGTTTATAGCCTCAGAAGTGACTATAAAGAGAGAGAGGAAAGGTTTCTAAAATCATGGCACCTTTTCCAAGCTTTTATAGTTATAAATGAATACATTATACAGTGTCCCAGTGGCTTTGATGCTCACGAAAGATCAGACCTACTGTTCACAGGCTGGCCATTCACTCCCTTTGCACTGGAATCTGAGGGTGGATTTTGGTGTGAAAGCTTTGTTTAAAAGGAAAAGAAGGTCTGTTAGTCTAATCACTAACAGAGATTGATATTATCCTAACAGATCATGAAGTTAATACCAATATCAGAAAACCTTTAACCTCTGTATTGTAGAAAGGCCTAAAACAGGTCAAGATACTGAAAAAAAGTAACAGAGGCAACACTTAAACATTACTGTTGCAGGATGCTTCCCTTGAATGGAGAAGTACTATTCTCCGAACCTTCTTTTGACCCAGCCCTGGCTGGCAGAGAGTTTTGCCAGTTCCTTCCAAGGGGTGGGATTACTGGCTGGCCTCCACTGACATCAGTCACTTTATGGCCAAGTGTAGCAGCTAAGAATGTGGTTTCCAGGCTTGGGCAAAGAGCTGTGTTCTGCATGCAGGTGGGCACGGAGTGATCGCTAGTGCGTAACCTTTTGGATCCACCAAATCTATTGTTTAGCTGTTCTTTTGGGTCTGAGTTAATCTTTTTTCAGAGTAAGAAAAGCATAGTTACAAAGTATGCAGAACTGGGAACATTTAAATTTCAAAAAGAAGACACTTGACAGCAAAATCCTTATCTCCCCTTTCCTTCAAATGCTTGTGCAGTGAAACCTTGTGTGTTGGGTAGCAGGTTCCACTTGTCCAAGGAATGAGTTTCTGAGGCGCCTTCTGCACAGTGAAAGAGCCATCAGCTCATTTTGAACAGAAGTGAATCCAAAATGCACATCTGGAAGGGCCTTCTCCCATCCTCCTGGCCAGACTGTTTATCAGTAGTAGAGAGTTCTTGCCTTTCAGTGTTTCTCAGTAGGATCTCCAAATGCTGTGGGGCCAGGTCCTGGTACCCAGGCGCAATGCACGTGAAAGGCAGGCTGCAGAGCAAGTAACGTACCCCCCTAGCGCAGACCAGGCAAGCTGTGTTGGGTCAGAGGGGCAGCCACCTGCAGGCAAAGGTGCTTTCTGTAGGTAGCCTAGCCCACACTCCTCTCTTTGTGGTTACAGGCTCTGGGTCTATAGGTCCCCTCTTCACCCTAACCCTTCCCCTGTGGAGGAACATACTTGAACGTACTTGAGGCTTGCAGTGCGTCACTCATCGCTTAAAGAATTTGTGTGTCAGCGTAAAGCTGAATGTGCCTCAACCCTTGAGTAGCCTCTCCCTTCCCTCCTCTTCCTCTTTGCAGAGACTTACATGTCTAAGCTGGATCCCATCTCTGTGATTGGTAATATGGGAACTTCATGACTCCATCCTCAGGTGGGGGACTCAGAAGACACAAGAAAGGGCAGATCTGGTTTCCTGTAGTCAGTGAAGTGTTTGAGACCAGAAAACAGTAAGCCTATAAGATACATGTAGTGACAACATGTTGCTGTCATCAAAATGATAGGGCATGTCTGGAAATTACTAGAAATATTTTCATTGTCCCAGGGAAATGTGGCTCAGCTCCACTCCTTCCTCATGCAAATGGAGAGGATTTGCCTCACAGAGAATTCAAGTTCCTCTTCTACAGAATTGCTTTTTTTGGTCAAATTGGAAACCTCTGAGTGTTACTGGACTTCTTGTCCAGAGAGACTGCTCACGTCTGCCAGGGGATCAAAGGTAAAACGAGGAAGGAAAAAATAAGTGGCATCACCATGTTTTGAGCAACCTGGTCTAGTGGGAGATGTGCCTGCCCGTGGCAGAGAGGTAGGAACTAGGTGATCTTAAGGTCCCTTCCAACCCAAACCATTCTGTGATTCTATGCCAGTTGCTGGAGTTCTCTTGTGGAATGCAGGAGAAGTCCTTTATTTTTCAGAAGCAGTGTCATATTTCAGGTTGGGAATGCTCAGGAGATGGTTCTCCTTTATTCTTGTTTTGGTTTGCATCATGGAGTGGGCTTGGACCGTACTCCCTAGATTGCTGAAGGATGGCACAGCAGCGGAGCTGCCCTGATGGCTTTCAGTCCCTCACTCCACACAGACGGCTTCCAGAGAAAATTGTATATGGTCCCCTTCCACCTTTATGCATTCCTGTGCAAGAGATTAATTTGGCTAGCCCTCATTAAGTGTTCAGCCCATGTTCTGTATGCAAGCAAAAGTATTTTTCTCTCTGTGTGACTTACAGTCATTTTGGGTTTACTTTTTTGTGCCACTGGTCATAGGTGGAAATTTACTGATGAAACCATCCGCCCAAAAGAGAACATATCAGTTTCCATGTTTCCATCAGTGGATCTGATGACCTTTTGCAAAACAGAGCTGAACAAAAATTTACTTATGAGCTAAAAGAGGGTATTAAAGCTTAGAGTGACAGACAAAACAATGGGTGTGTACTTTTGGAAGGAATCTGTGCTGTATCTGTAAAGCAACCTCTTACACTTCACGTGATGCAGACTGCAAAATGCCACCAGAGGCATTTATTGTGAAAGTGGCAGTCCCCAGAACTTTGCATGTATTTTTTTTCATAGTGTCATATGATATGAATATGTGAATGCCTCCTAACTCTTTGTAAGCATGAGAGGCAAGTGTGAGAGCAGTGAGGCAATAAAGATGAAGCTCTAACAAGATTAATTTGAATACAAGACAAAACACATTTGTTTAAGACAAAAAAAAAAAAACAAACACAAAAACCAACCAAAAACCCAACAGAAACCACCTTGAAATAGGTTTCTCTTGGAATGCTGCTAAACATGACTTTATGAGTAATGCATGTTTGTCTGCTTGTCTGTTTAAAATGCATGGATTTTTGTTGCTTGGAGCTTCCTTTGGGTGGTTAGTATGTATATGACAAGTTTCCTACGGGAGCTGGTGCAAATAAAATAAACATTGAAAAGGTTTTGATCTTGAGTAGAGGAGTGTGAAGAAATGGGCAGCTCCCTTTTACACTGCGCTGCATTATCATAGAGTCACAGAATGGTTTGGGTTGAAAGGGACCTTAAAGGCCATCTAGTTCCAAACCCCTGACACAGGAAGGGACACCTCCTGAACAGGTTGCTCAAAACCTCATCCAGCCTTCAGCACCTCCAGGGATGGGATATCCACAGTTTCTTTGGGCAACCTGAGCCAGTGCCAGACCATGCTCACAATAAATAATTTCTTCCTGATCTCTAATCTAAACCTGCCCCATTTCAATCTAAAGCCATTTCCACTTGTCCTGTCACTACATGCTCTTGTAAAAAATCCCTCTCCAGCTTTCCTGTAGGTCCCCTTTTGGTTCTGCAAGGCTGTTATAAGGTCTCTCTGGATCCTTCTCTTCTCCAGGCTGAACAAGCTTTATAAATCTTAGTAAGGAATATAATCTTGCTTTCTCGGAAGCAAAAAATGAGGTTTAGTTCCTCTTACAGCCAAATGCTATACATACTTGAACCTAGGGTCTAAGCAATAGGAGGCTGGATTTGGTGAAAATGTTAATTTCTGCCTTTCATGCTTCCTAATAGTCTGGCAACCTAGTGGTACTAACAGAGCCTTCTGCTCTTCCACATTTCTGGTGTAAATTGTGATTTTTTTTTTTTGTTCATATATATTTTTTTTAAATGTGTGCCAGTTGGCTGATTGCTGTGGTGAACTGAAACAAGCCATGCTGTGGCTGGCTTGCCCAGTTGGGTGAATTATTTAGTGAGGAAGGTTATTCATTCAGCAGAACTGAGCAGTCCTTCAGCTCATGCTGTTTATAATTGAAAATGATTTCTGAGTGAGTGAGTTAATTATTTCTTGGTGTCTCACTACCCTCTACCTATTCTAAAACTGTGTATTGACCTTCAAGAAAAACTGAATTTCAGCCCTGTGGTTACTAGCAAATGCTGGATATTTTGGTTGGGGTGAATATTTACTGGTTTTCCTAGGAGGTTCAGACATAAATAAAGGTTTAGAGGACCTCCGGGTAAATATGTTCATGGTTCAGCACTTTAATGTGTCAATTAGCTACTAACAGTGTCAATAAATTGGACCTGTCAAAAATAATAGCTTCCTTGGCAGTCTTCATCTCATGCTTTACCTGTCTGCTACAAGAAGTATGTTAAACACCATCTAAAGTAGTCAAAGCCAACTTTTCCATGCCGATAGCAAAAATTAACAAAGCAAGACTGCTCCCTTCAAACTCGGGTCTTGCACAAATGATTCTCTCTCTCTCTCTTACATTCCAACGTGTGAGCCATATGACAGTCACACTTACTTGGTTGACTGTTGTATTTCTTTAGCAGATGGGGTACAGAAACATGTTGCAAATGGAAGAAGTCCATCTGTGTGCCAGCAGATGTAGGTAAATGCCAGTAGGTGATGTTCACAGATGGAAGCACAGCTCCCATGTTCGGTAGGCCTGATAAAACAGGTTGTTGGGTGCTACAAATTGCTTTGTTGCACAAGGCTGTAAATCGGTGTGGAGTTTTAAACGTTCAAGCACGGAGCAGTCATCCTGGAGCTGATATGCCTCCAGCAGTGGCTAAGGGGGGCAGCGGTAAGGACAGCAGAAGGCAGCCACATGTCTGTGGTAGCCCTCTGCATCTTAAGAACCTGCCAGCCAGACACAGATTTCTCTGTAATGAATGTACTCAGTCTCTTTTTCAATGTCTATAAACCTTTGGCATCCACATATCCTGTAGAAAGTAGTTCCACAGCTTTGTTATACAAACAAGCACACTTTTTGTTTTGAATCTGCTGGCTTCTGTTTTCATTAGATGTCCTTTAGTTCCAGTTTTAATATATTATTTTCTTGCATATTAAAGACTTTCATGGAGGGTTGAGTGGGGGGTTGTTTGGTGGGGTTTTTTTGTGTTTTTTTGTTTGTTATTACATAAAATTTGGTGTAATAGGCAATGACAATGTGGTTTAGCTCTCAACATTTCCACCCACTGGAGATCAAAGCAAAAGGAATGAATACCCTAATAGGAGGAGTTCATATTCATTTTAAATGAGATGTAACAAGAGGTTATGAAGAAAAACATCTTGTGATGGTTATTCAAGTGTGTAAGATTGCAGCGTTCCACCCTGTAAGCAGTGATATGAAATTATCACAGTCTTTCAATTACAAGATATTCTCGGAAAGGAGAAGTGGCCAAGCAGCCCATTGTCCTGCTGAAGGGCCCTGCCCTGGGAGGTCCCACTCAGACCAGCCTCAGGCAGCAAGGCAAAGTTGTTTGTGGGTGAAGCCAACTACAAGCCATTTGTCTGGGTTTATATATGGCAGGAACTTGCTTTATCCCAAAGGACTTCTGCTGTCCATAGAACTGAGTGCGTTTGATTTCCTTGGAGAATCAGAGCCTTCTTGGTGAATCCAAGTAAAATCAGTGGCATGTCCAGACAGAGCAGGACCCCAGCCCGGGTCCCTGCTGCCCACCCACTGCAGTGAATTGTGTCTGTGGCACTGGCACAGCAACAGTAGTGTGTGAGACTTGCTTGTTGTGCACGGAGTGGCTCTGCAACTGTGACAGCCCCCGAGCAGCCACGTGGAGTTGCTCTTCAAAGCCTCACAGACACAACCTTATGCAGATACAGTACACAGTGCCATGGGTTTATTTTTTTGGACCCTTGAGTGCCACAGTGTGTTTCTTATGAACTGGGCTTAGGTGATGGTGCCCTGTGAAGGGCATACCTAGAAGAATACGCTCAGGGGGAAGGTGACATTACTGTAGCCAAAGTCTGATTCCATTTGTTGTAGTGGATGCCTAATACTGTGCAGAGGGAGTGGATCTGTCGTGAAACCTGTCATGGTCATGGTTCTCACATTAGCCTTACTCTTTCTCTCTGCAGGTTACATCCAAGCCTGCAGAGGACTGATGATCTCCGCTGTTTGCCTCGGTTTCTTCGGTGCTGTTTTTGGACTGGTTGGGATGAAGTGCACTAAAGTCGGAGGCTCCGATCAGACTAAAGCAAAAATAGCTTGTTTAGCTGGACTGATTTTCATACTCTCTGGTAAATATACTTTATTTCTCTCAGTTTTCATATTTGAAGTCATACCAGAGCTGCTTCTTTTCTACAGAACCCGCCATACAATTCTCCAGGACTTCGTTAACTTCAGGGTCAGGCTCAAAGCTCCTCTGCTGGCTCCACTGAATAGTTTGTCTTATGCTTTTCAGGGTTGTGCTCTATGACTAGTTGTTCCCTGTATGCAAACAGAATTACGTCTGAGTTCTTTGATCCTTCTTTTGTTGCACAAAAGTAAGTACTTTCGTATACCCATAAATCTTTCGAACAAGTAGACCTTAAATTTCCTTTGGCACACCACAGGCTATTTAGATAGAGAGCAGCTGCTTCTCCTCGTGGGCAGAGGAGGAGAGTGGGCTGCAGTTTTATTTAATTATATTTCCTGGCTGGAGTAACCATGTGCTGAAATCAAATGAACAAACACTTTCCTGTACAGTGATTGCCCTGTAATCTGTGTGGCCAGGCTTGTTGTGGCCTGGAAGGGTTCTGCCCTCCTTCCCAGAGCAGATGGCGTTAATTGGGAGTGAAGCCTCCCTTTATGCCAGAGATGCAGCAACAGCATTGCACAAGATAGAGGTGCTCATAAGGTGCATCATTCGAGAGGGAAAGAAAAAAATTATTTTTTGAGCTTTTGATATAAGGTGGTTTCCATAAAGGTGTCAAGAACTGTGCAACCCTGATTCCTCTTGAGGAGAGGTTACTGCGCACTCTCTGGACTCTTTGCAGCCATATTTTCAATTCCAGGCGACTGAAATTTGGATCATAAACCTTATCAGAACTCACAATCTTATAAGCACTAACATAAATGCTTTGACTTGTAATTAAATTTGAGGGAGTGTTTATAGAATTACAGGATCCATACCAGAAATAATGAGCATCTCTAAAGATTCCCTTTAAAACTGTACGAGTTCTCAGGACCTGCAAATGCAGCAGTTCACAAACCAGTGATTGGATTTTGGTTTGACATCTTAACTACCGAGTCTGAAAATGTTTGCTGTAAATTACAGCATCACAGACTTTCCTGTTTTGACTTCATACATGATGTAAACATTTCTTTAAAGGCAAGGATTTCAAAGTTTTCTTGGTGGTGATGCCATGGTATGTCAAACAGTGGGTATACATTTCCTCAAGACCCAGGTAAGGGCTCAATAATGAACCTTGAGCCTTTATGTTTCCCTTTGACAGAAAGAAAATAGTCTGAATAAATAACACTGATTGGGTCTCCGTTTGCAGTAGGGTTGGCACTGCTTCTCCTGTCTTGAAAACAAGTTTGTATTAGTTTTCTCATAACTCCACTATAGTTTTTGCTTGTTTGGTTCAGTAAAGACAGGATCAAAAGGCCTCCAAAAGAAAGAAGGATGGGAGGTTCTGTGAAGAAAATGGAGCCTGGCTATATAGACAGAAGTTAATTATTCATCAGGCTTACTGTTTCTAGTGAACAATACCATGGTTGTTGCCAGAAGTGCCTTTCCTACATGTATTCCTGTGTTCATCTGGTGCAAAAGAACAGGCAGACTTCATGACAGAGTTCTGCTGTGAAGGAATGAGAAATCCAGTTTAAGTACTGAAGTAAAGGTAGTAAAACATCCTCTGCAGAAATTACGCTTTTTCTGAACAACAGCATATCTCAGCTGTGGGCACACATGATCTCAACTGCAAAGATAAAGGCAGAAAGGAAGGTCAGAAGTTGTAATTTGAGTTGCTTACGGCACTTGTAGCTCATGCAACAACCTTGTGTCAGATGAAGCTAATGGTGGCATTCAACTCCTTCCTCTCTCAACCAGTGTAAAATAGGTTGGAGTAATGCATTTTGCTGCTGTCTCTGAACTCTTACTTGGATAAGCACTGCAGAAGCATTTAATATTTCCTGCTGGTATATTGTGGAAATTTGGCATTGGCTCTTTACTGGGAGAGGGTTTCAGCCTTTTGCCTTTTACTGCACATTTCTCTTGTAAAGTTATTCTGGTGGTGTCAAAGACAGGCTTGGGATACTATTACTGGGAACCAAGTGACGCAAGATGTTTAGCATCATGTCAGCTGTCAGAGTTTCCCTCCAACCCTTCTGCATTTGGAATAGGCACCCTGACTATGTTTGGGTGCAGGAGGAATCAAAAACCTGCCTAAGGCTGTTCCCCAAGAGATTTTTGGTTTGAATTATGTACCTAACTGAGGTATGACAGGCACCACAAGGATGATCAAAACCCCACCTTACTTAGAAAGAAATCTTAGGCTGAACTTTATGTCCCAATACAATAGTTTTCTTTGCCAATTTAAATGGTTCCAAAGGAGTTGGTTGATTCTTCATAATAACATGCCCAGAGTCTTGGGAACCATGTGGGATGCCTTGGTCCTGGCAACCAAGATGTATTCAATTTTTCTTCAGATACCTCTAATTGGGGAGTATCTGTGCTTTTCTTTTTCTGTCTTGCTGGTGTTGCTCACACAGATTCTCTTAGGAAAGAAACTATGTTGTCACTTTACTACTTTAAATTAAAAAAACCCTTACTCTTATAGTCTTTATCCTTTTTGTCCCTTGCCGGATTATGTGATTGACTTTCCATTCTCTCATATAGAGAATTGTTTCCCTTCAGCTTTCTTGTCTCTGAATAGATTGTGCATAGTTCACATAGTCCTTCTTTTGATAGATTGGAATAATTTTCCAAGAATCATAAGAATTAGACATTCAAAGTGTGTATTTCCCTTGAGTAATTGTACTGATTCGGTAGGTACGTATGCCCCTTACATACGCCGACTTCCTGGCAGCTAATGAAGCTTCCACTGGTTTCCTTGAAAGTTTACGTTGTGGTCTTAATGTATGTAACAACTAGAATATTTTCCTTCTGTACTGATACAGTACTTTAGTTCTCTGAGTGAATTCTGCCTCCTGGAATATGGCAAAAAAACTTCTTTTAGCCAGTTTGGTCAGTGTAGTTGAAGGTGGCTTTCAGTTCTCTGCAGGTGAATTCTCATGGGCCTCAGCAGTCACCACCTCTAAAGCCCTCCATCAATTTCACACCCTCCCACTGAGGTGCCACTGATCTCTAATCAGGTTGATTTCACTGATACGTTGTCTGTGATGTGTGGATACACAGCCACAGACTTCAGAGTGTGACTGCTTTGGTTCTTGCAACCTAGTATTTTAAAAATAGAGGAGTGTGTTTCTTATGAAGATTTTAATAATAAAGAGTGAGGGGGGAAACAGCAAGTGCAGAAATTTATTCTAAAACAGTCTGTCTCCTTTTTTTCTTTGTCTGGCAGTACCATTGTTTGTAAGGGGTTTTCGTATGGTAAGATTTTTTTACATCCTGGATTTTGATGGGAGGTTAGGGTTGGCTTCTTAAATGCTGCAAAGATCATAGAATTATAGAATGCCAGGTTGGAAGAGACCTCAAGGAACATCTGGTCTTTCTCGACAACAGCATGGTCTAGACAAGATGGCCCGGCACCTTGTACAGGCAAATCTTAAAAATGTCTGATGTTGGGGAATCCACCACTTCCCTGGAGAGATTATTCCAATGGCTAATTGTTCTCACTGTGAAAAATTGTCCTTATGTGTCCAATTGAAATTTTCGTGGGGTGATTTGTACCCACTTACCATGCTTCTTTTCCTTGTGACTTCTTGCGAAAAGGGAGTCTCCATCTACTTTGTAGCCACTGTTCAAATACTGGAACATGGTGATAAGGTCTTCCCTAAGCTTTCTTTCTCAAGGTCTAGTAAGGCTGAACAAATGCCATTCTCTCAGACTTTCCCCATGTGACAAGCTTCCTAGTCCACTGATCATCTTTGTGGCCCCTCTCTGGGCCCTCTCCAGCCTGTCCACATCTTTTCTTGCATAGCAGGGACCAAAATTGAGCACAGTGTTCCAGGTGTGGCCTGGCAAGCACAGAGCAGAGTGGAATAATGGCTTCTGGATCTCTGGTGATGATGTTCTTGTTGATACAAGCCAGCATTCTGTTGGCTTCCTTTGCTGCAGCAGCAGCAGCACACTGTTCTCTCATGTTGAGCTTCCTATCCAGAAGAGCTTCCACGTCCCTTTCCACAGGGCTGCTTTCCAGGCATGCAGATCCCAGCCTGTGCTCCATTCCTGGATTATGTTTTTTCAGGTGCAAGACCTTACCCTTGTCCTTGTTGAATTTTGTGAGGTTCTTGTTCACTCACTCTTCCAGCCCATCCAGGCCTTCCTGCAAAGTGGCTCTTCTTCTGAAGCCTCCACTTCCCCACTCAGTGTGGTGTCACTGGCAAACTCCATCAAGGTACACTTGATCCCAACATCCAGATCACTTACAAAGGTATTGAACAGCGTTGGGCCCAATGTTCATCCCTGGGGGACTGCACTTGTGCCATGTTGTCAGCTTGAACAGGAGCTAAGAGACAGATTGGATAACATCCAGGGAGCCACACAGAGGTTGATATGCAATTCAAAATTTGAAGTTTCCCTCATAAGTAGCAGTATAAATCAGAAAGATTGTTTTATCTGTTTAAAGATGAGGAAGAAAGACCTATTAGTTCAGCTCTGCAACTCATGAACCCAGTGGTGTGGCAGCCACCTGAGAAGGGGCCATATACACAACCTGTTTATATGCAGTATAGTAACAAATGTCACTTAAAAAGTACAAAAAATCCCGAGAGCAAAGGCCAAACTCCATGTCTTCTTTACCAACTAGTAGGCAACAGTCAGGTAACCCTTTTCTACCCAATTAAATGAAATACAATCTTGATTACTTTTCTGTGCAACTGAAGAGCTTCAGGAGAGGAGAAGCCGATTTGTTGCCTTAACTCCCTCATATCAGTTTTCCAGGGTGAAAGGCAGCTCTACTATTGTTTCCTGCAGCTTAATTTGGGGGCTGGGTGCCTAAGCCCCACACTGGTGTGAAGGAAGGGTTTGGACCACGGATTCTGAGGCAGAGTCAGTTTCTTTCACCTTGAGCTGGATGTCTCCAGAGAGGGACCCTGAACAAAGAATTCCATGGGCCTTTATCCCCTCACAGTCTGTGCACCTGATCTTCATGAACAGTTCACATGCCCCACATGCACTGCATGGTGCAATGGCAATTTATGGTCTGAGGTCTTCCAGTGCCTCATTGGATTCTCTGTCCACATCCATGTGGGCAGGCCATTAATTGTTCTTAACTTCCAGCCTTGGCCCCTCCAGGGTCTTAACCCTTATCTGAAGATAACGAGGCTTTCCCTGTTTACTCCTGTGCTTGGCCTTTCCTGCTAACAAAAAGAGTTCATTTAAAGTTCACCTACGCTAAGTTTTGAGCAGGGCCCACTTGTGCTAAACTGTAAGCAAATTACAATAAAACTTAAACTTACACAATTAATATTTAATATTTTAATATAAATAATATAATTCATATAAACTAATGCTATTAATATAAAATATTTTAATATTTTATAATTATAATTAATATAATCCCCAACATCTGGGTATGGAGAAAATTTGGAGGAATCTGATCCTTTTTTTAGCAGAGGATGATAAATAAAAACTCTACTTTGATGATGTAAACAGAACATGAAAGAGTAGCCTAAAAGTTAGAGCACTACTGAAGAGTCAGGTACAAGCCCTCATGAAGTGTTCTACCTCTGAGCTTCAGGGTCTCCATTGCTTTTTGGCACTAAGCCCCAGAATCAGCAATTTCTCCAACCTGGGTGTCCAGGGTACCTAGCACAGGTATCCTAAGTGTAGCTTTTTGTCCTTGTGTGACTTTTTTATTTTTTGTTAAAATGTCTGTGCTTTACCTCTGGTTAGACTCTAAAAAAACATGGAAATTTTGGTTTGTTTTTTTTGTTTTATTTTGTTTCTCAGGCAGTGTTCATCCCCTTGAGACCTGTTGGAGAAGTTGCTTTGTCTTTTTCTGGGTGTTTGGGCTCACAGGCAATTTTTGAGTGTTTCTGCAGTGCCATCTTTGTAAAGATACAAGTTTTGTAGAACAGCTGCCAGGTATTTTCATTTAGATATTGCAATATACTTGAAATTAGGGTCTGTGCATTTGGAAATGTTCAGAACTAGCTGAAAAGTGCCACTAGACATTCTGTGAGGTGTACAGTCAGACTGTCAAGCAGAGGCTTTCATTCAGTTGCCTCATCACAGCTCAAGAAATAAAACAAGTTAGTAACAAAGGACAGCACAGGCACCTGGCTGATAACTGGCTGGAAGGGGGCCAGGGGCCTGTGTTTTCAGTGCAGGATCCCTGGAATCAGGAGGAGATAAAGGTCTTCCCAAGGAGCAACTGGAGCAGAGAAGGAGCAAGAGACACACAGTCTGTTCTAATAGTGAGAAATAGGAGACTTTGGAGACTGTTGGGCCTGTGGCCTAGTGCAGGTCATCCTAAAAGTGTTTTAAAGAGTGGTACCTCAGGCAGAGAGCTGGGGAGCGGAGCAGACAAGTGGCAGCCATGGCGTGCTGCTCGTCTTGAAGCACCAGAGCTGAGGGGGAAGAAAAGAATCTTACCCCCATGCCCTTCTTTTCCTTCATTTACTACTGTTATTTTAGAAACACAGACACCTAAAGCACTACCATCTCCGCTCCTTTTCCTTCATTTACTACTGTTGTTTTAGAAACATGGACTCCTGAAGCACCACCATCTCTTCTTGGAGTCAAACTGAGCAGTTTCTGGCTGCAACAGTTTGTGGCTGTCCCTGGGCAGCACAGGGGACCATTGCTGGTGACCTGGAGCTCTGCCCATGGGTTTTTGAGGGAGCAGCATCTTCCAGACACGACTCAGCCAGTGGGACTAGAGAAGCAGAAAGTTGCTGTAATATATGCATATGCTTATGTTACTATATGCTTACATCTGTATGTGCAAATATTGCACATATGTACATGTATATTGCATATGCATATGATATATATATACAAACCCCTCATGTTTTAAGCAGGCTGGTATGTGGATAGGGAGGGAGGGAGACAGGCAGATCCTGAGAGATAGAGGGGAAAGTTAAGAGAGCTATAGGCAGAAGTTCTAGTCTCTGGTTCAGCAGAAGCCCCAGTTCAGTTTGAGATCCAACAGAAACAAAATGGTCCAAGGGGACAGGAGCTATGTGCTGTAAACAGGCTAAAGAATGATGCAACCTCACAGCAAACCAATCCAGGAGGAGATGCAGAAAGGCCAGGCACCCCAGCTGGCTGTATAGGGAGATAAGCATTGCCCAAGTGTACTGCAGGGAAAGAGTTTGCCTCCTGAGCCAGAGGGGAAATAATGAAAAGAACGTGGGGGAATGGCAGAGCTGCTGATTTTGTGATGAATAATGTATGTGACAATGGAAAGTTATTGAAGAAAAATACAGTATTTGTTTTATTCTGCAAAAAACCTGTAAATCCATGCTCTTTTTTGTTAAACACATTTATTGACTTCCTGCAGGTATGAATTAGGAGCAGCTTTGTTCATTGGATGGGCTGGAGCGTCACTCTGCATAATTGGTGGCAGTATATTCTGCTTCTCAATAGCTGAAAACAGTAATTCTCCAAGGTAAAACAAAAGTTGTACTCACTGAAAGAAATCAATACTTTTGCATTTGTACCCCCTGTATGGATGCAGTTGATTTCTAAAACACTTTGTAGTGAGAAAAAGATTGTGTGGGTGAAAGAAGATAAGGGGATTTAAGGATAATGTAATAAAGAAAAGCTGTTGACTCAGGGCAAATACCCGTGTTATATGTACTGCATAGTTTTACTACTGCTGGAAAACAATGCATTCAGTGATGAAGGAAAAGCGGTCAGGTCACTTTACAGGTGTGAAGACAGAAGTTTCTTTAATCCCAGTCATTAGATCAAAAGTGAGAGAGGTGAAGGACAGCAGTGGTGGCAGTGGGACCTCCAGCAGCACAAGGGTAATAACCAAGAGGCACAGCTGGAGGGAGTAACTGTTCATGTAGGATCTGCCACAGCCTAAGTATTTCACAATTAGGTCCTAATTTACATAGCTGTGAGCACAGGATACGTGTTCATAGAAAAGCAAATTGCAAATGCAGGTGTTGGAAGGACAATGTCAAACTAGAATGGAACCACACAGAGAAGGAATGTGCCCCTTCCCCTGAAATTTGTAGGTATGTTCCCATACATTTCTTCTAGCTTTGTTACTGTAATGCCTGGATGCAGAGATGTTACCTGTCCATGGGATAAGCTGTAAAGAGTTGGTTGTTTTTTCTTTTCAGAAGGGGATATGCATATAATGGAGCCGCATCTGTGATGTCTTCTCGTACAAAGGTCCACAACAGTGTCCCAGACAAAACCCCACCAAAGCACTTTGACAAGAACGCTTATGTTTAGTTGCACTGTTGGAAGACTCAAAGCGTTTTAAAAATGATTTTGTATGTTTCAAGTGATTCCTCCTCACCCCCAACCCCAAGGTACTTAACGCTAAGACAATGACTTTTAAAAATATTAACTTGCAGCTTTTTACATACTGATGTAAATTTTATGTAATATTTTAAGATTGATGTTGGTATTGTAAAGTTTATACCTGGAAATCATGAGCTGATGTTGCATTCTTGAAAAAAAAAATAAATGAGGTATTTACTAATTCCGTTTGTCATGTCAGTTGCTTATGGGAATGGCATCACACACATCATATGACATATTGCAATAATTTCTGACTTCTTGGGTTCAGTGCTGGATGAAACAGCCCTAATCTGTGCTGGTTAATGGGCAGAATATTTCACCACTGTTTAGTGGTGACATTGGAATTGCAAACACATCATAACTGCAGTGCCAGGTGATGGTGGGAATGGGCAGGCTTGTCTCTTTATCACAGGGTGGAAGAGCATGCAACTTGCTCAGTCTGGGATAAGGAATAAGAAGAGGCTGGATGAAAACAAGTGTGGGATTAGGGTAAGCAGGAGCAGGTACTGATAGTAGTCAGGGCCAGTTGTTACCAAACCTGTTGCTGGGGAGGGCCTGCCCTGGCCTGTGCAGAAATCAGCACAAGAAGCAGCCCACATGTGACCATCAACCTTCCATGTGCACGGCAGGGAGAGCAAAGGCTGGTGAGGCTGCGGCCTGTGGGGCACTGGGGGCATGGCAAGGCTCACAGATGCTCTCACACTCTGCATTTGACTTCTGTCCTGCTTCAGCACTCAGGCCTGCTGGTGACAAGGCACTTCCAGGGTTTTGTTTTCCTTCCATCCTGCTGGACACCTTTGGCTTAGCATGATTTCAGATTTTCCCTACTGAGTTACAACAGTTCACAAATTCAGCTTTTTTTTTTGTCTGTCCATAGTGATGACTTCTGAAGGAGTATTTGTACAAGTCAGTAAATTAAAAACAGGTTAATCACAAAATGCTTTCTAGACTGAGTCCCTAAAATCAGACAAACTGAGGTTTGGCATGAAGTTTGAACAGATGGACCTTTGGAGTTTCAATAAAAATTGGTTGTTTTGGGACAACAGTGTAAATATAAATAATGAATAGTCCTCTTTAATAATGACACTATGAAAGAAAAGGTTTTGTATCTGACACCATCTAAATTACATCAGAACCACTTTACTTTTGTACTTCATTTAAGTCAAAACACTATTGAGTTTTTTCAAGGCAGCCAGCATGGACAAAACAGAAACAGCAGAAGTACTTCTGCAATGGCAGGTCAGTGCTTTCCTCACTGTGGCTTGACATTTTAATATTTTTTCCAATTTCTATGCTTTTACGTTAATAAAGATTCAACTCCAATAAAAAAACCCAACAAATAAACCAAATTCCCCAAATAGGAGGCATTTAATAATAATTAGCTTTATAGCTGAGGCTTTTTTCTTTTCATTTGGTGTTTATTGTAAACCATGGTAGAAACTTAAAACATTTAATACATGGACATATTTTCTTTAAAATGTTGATAATTTATATAAAGTTCATGATAAAATACATGAAAATACGCATTAAAAATTGTATAAAGTAATACTCTGCAGTATGTTCTGTTCATTGGCTAACAGGCTTTCTTGCAAGACCAGTTTCAATCTTTAATGTAAACATTAGAGGCAAAATCTTCACCTCAGTGAAATGAAAGAGACTTCCACCACTGAATTCATGAATGTGCTGGTTTTGGCTAGGGTAGAGTTCCTTTTCTTCTCTGTGGCTAGTATGGAGCTGTGTCTTGGATTTGTGCTGGACACAGTGTTGATCATATAGAGATGTTTTTGTTATTGCTGAGCAGGGCTTGCACAGAGCCAAGGCCTTTTCTGCTTCTCATACTGCCACACTGGCAAGGAATTGGGGGTGCGTGGGAGGTTGGCAAGAAACATGACTGGGACAGGTGACCCAAACTGACCAAAGGGATATTCCATACCACATAACACCATGCTCAGTATATAAAGTGGGGGGAAGGAGGAGGAAGACGGAGGACATTTGGAGTGATGGTGTTTGTGTTCCCAAGTCACTGCTACATGTGATGGGGCCCTGCTCTCGTGGAGATGGCTGAACACCTGCCTGCCCATGGCTAGTAGTGAATTAATTGCTTGTTTTGCTTTGCTTGTGTGTACAGCTTTTGCTGTCCCTAATAAACTGCCTTTATCTGCCACCAAGTTTTCTCACTTTTCTTCTTCCAAAGCTCTCCCTGATCCCACTGGTGGGAGAGGGGGCGAGCATCTGCTGGGGCTTGGCTGCTGCCTGAGGTTGAACCACAACAATGAGAAAGAAGAATTACTCTCAACTTCTAAACAGACATGGCCAGTATATTTCAGTATTCTTTTTCAGATTCAAACTGAGAGACACAAGAGCTTTGTAATCAGTATTCCTTGTTATTACATGATCAGTGAGAAAAACTGATAGGAAATGCTTGCAGGGCCTCCCATCAGGAATGGAACAATTATATATCTGAAGAATCACTCCAATCTGTTACAGTGACTAAGCTGCTTTTTAACGTGCTTGTATTATCAGCTTCATGAAGGCCTGTTAAAACAAACAGACAAAAAAATTAACAACTATTAATACTCTTTTGGGGGTATTTTTACTTTGTATTTATCTGTGAGATAAAATGACAAGCTATGAAAGCAAACACCTGCGGACTTCAGGAAGTTCCAAATTTCAACTAGTGTGAAAATGACAAGTGTTGATAAAATGAAGGTTGTTTCTGTCACAATACAATGCACAGTACAAGCAGTCAAGTGTTAACATTACTTTCCCTTCAAAAATAACCAGAAGTATCTTTATGTAATTGGCACAGCTTTAACCTTTACATACATTGAAATTTTAGGGTTAGAAACTACTGTGGGAGCTCTGTGTAAGACTGAGGCTTTTACTATAGCAGTAGTTCATATACTTATCTCAGCCTGGTAGGTCACTCAGATACCTTGAACAAACCTGAAATTTTGTTTTTATTATTATTCTCAAGACAAAATAAGGAAGTTTCCCTCCTCCCTTAAATTTGTGGGAAAAACAAATCCTGGATGATTAATTTTTAAGATGAGGTTGAAGCCCAATAGTACCGTATGTTTTAAAATCTCTAATTTAAGTTTCTTGGCACTTTTGTATGTTTATGTGTGTGTGTTGTTTACATTTAAGTATGTATCATAAATATCATATATGATATTTACATGACATAAAACCAAGCACACAGTTTTTCTTACCTGTTCTT
>JAOXXN010000001.1:41688252-41700719 GCA_026770055.1 Myrmophylax atrothorax | reverse complement strand
GTCATAAAACCAAGCACACAGTTTTTCTTGTTTTCTTACAAAATACCATCTACTGAATTACAACATGTAATACACTGCATTTAATTCTCCTCTAGGTGTGTCAGTCACTTAAGGCTTAGCATGTAGAAGTATGAATAAGTTACCTTCCTCCTTTGGTACACTTTTCTTTGGAAGGCCCCATGCTTGTACCACTGATGCAGCATTGGACTCATTTTTCTGAACTTTCAATGCCTTCTGACCTCTGTCATCTTTCATCAATAAAATGTCTTCCTCTATTGATGATATATCCCAATCATCTTCATCAGCCTCTGTGAACTAACAGGGACAAGAAAAAACATGCATTTTTCCTCTGTCTGTTCAAGGTGTCCTGAGATGTTCCATAAATTCAACAATGTGAAACTGCTGAAGAAAAATGCACTGGCACGTGACCTTTATGACACTTTCACAACAGTTTTAAAATCCACATTAATTCATTTACCTAAATGGTACTAATTCACTGTTACAGTTCAAAAGTTAAAAGTGGTTCAGTTTTTTTAAAGTCAGGAACTGCAACATTAAAACTTCTGCTGGTTCTATAGCAGGCAGAAACCTCTGTTTTCAGGTATTACATGCCTAACTTAAAAAATTATTAATTTTTCTGAGATAATAGCTATTCCAATGAGATGCAAGTCCTTTAAGCATTAGAATGTATATTACTTTCAGGAAAATAAAGGTATGACATGTTACCGTGCAATGTGGCAGTTTATAAGCATTCTATAGTCACACTAGGAAATAATACTGCAATAAAGGCTGTTTCACTTGAAAACTAATTTATTTAAAGAGAGAATTAAATAATGAAAATTAAAAAAACACACAATGCTCAAATGTAAAATATATATTCCTCTCAAGACTCACTGTCAGTATGTACAAGCATATTTTAATTAAGTGGTGGATTTGCATAATGAGGCCACAAAATGAGAGTCAGTCAAACAGATGAAAGGAGTGAGTCCATGGTCCTTCTCACCTTATATGCCTGAGAACTAAGTATCTTCATTCAGCTCTAGAAAGAAGAGCTACAGCATTTCCCTATTTGTCAAATGGATATGGTTCAATGGATCTGAGCCATTATTAGAGAGCTTAACTGTGGAAAGTGAACAATGGTTTCCCACAAAGCTAAAAGTTTAGTTCCCTGGAATCTCCCAGTATTACACGAGGGATCTAGAAGGTGCTTCTACTGCACAGAAGGAAGGTTCAGATGCTATTAGAAAACAATGTAAGGTATGTACACACTACAGAAAAATCAACAAATATGAACGTGTCATATGTCTCGAAAGAAGGGAAGAGACTGCAGTAATGCTTTATCTTGCAACATAATTCCACTTTAACATGGCAAACTGTTTTTCAAAAACTGACAGATCTGCTCAGTGTGCTGTATTATTAACATACCAGGATTCAACATTGTGCTGTTTCAAACAATCTGCATTTGGAAGGTGTGGTAATGGCAAAGTCAGAGTTACATATATTGAAAAATGCTGGATGAAGAATTTCCTCAAATATTCACAAACTACAGAGAAAAATGTCAACTTCAAACAGAATTCAGTTTTGATTGAGTGTAAATACACAGCACCAACCACAACTGCTAAGCAGTTTCATTAACTCAAAGAGTTAATCCATGTGCTGTCTGGTACAGGTGAACTCAGGTAAACTCAAGTAACAAAGCTTCCTGTAAGCACAAAATTAATTTTCTCTGAAACATTTCTGAAGTAACTTCCGTGAAACATGGCCTTTCTAAAACATAAGACAATGGGATGCCTTATAAAGGTTTTATTGTACTGTGGGTTTTGAGAACGACCATCAGCAGCTGTAAGCATTTAAGCTACTGGTATTGAAGCTAATAAAACATCCTGGATTTTCAGAGACACATCATTCCAATGGCTTTTTGTGCTTACATCTTTCAACTCCTTTGAAAATCCCAGCTAAGATTTAAAGAATTGACTTAAACTATATGTCTGCATTTAAATACATAAGCATGGACATGAATATATGCCCATTCATATATAATTACCAAAGAATACAAGATGGTGTGTTCTTCTGTAAAAATCCAGAAACAAAGTAGCAATGCTTGTTCTTGGCCAATAAACTCATTTTGAACTTACCATGTCCATACAGGAAAACACACCACTGTGTTAATATCAGGGACACAATGTATTCTAATGTACTATAGCAAAAAGATTTTCCATAAAATCATGGAATGATTCGGATTGGAAGAGACCTCAAAGATATCAAGTTGAATGATAGGCAGGGACACCTTCCACTAGATCAGGTTGCTCGAAGCCCCATCCAACATGCCCTGAACATTTCCAGACATGGAGCAACCTGTTCCAGTGTCTCACCACCCTCACAGTAAACAATTTCTTCCTACTATCTAATCTAGACTTACACTTTTTTCATTACAGTGTAATTTTCTCCCCAAGAGGATTTGTTCCATGATCTTTCTGGGCACAGAAATTAGTCTGGTCAGTAGTTCCCAGGGTCCTCCTTTTTTACTGCTTTTAAAAATGGGTCTGACATTTTCCTTTTTTTCTGTCAGGGAATTCACCCAACTGCCATGACTTTTCAATTATCATGGAGACTACATCAGGCCTGGTGACTTCATCAGCCAATTTCCTTAGGACCCTGGGAAGCATTTCATCTTGTCCCATGGATTTATATAAGTTTAGGCTCCTTTGGTCGTCTCTTCAACCACAATGGGAGGGACTTCATTCCCTGAGTTCAGGGGACTGAGAGATGTGGGAAGAGAGGCTATCAAGGAATATTATGGCATTTTTAAAACATAGATTTTAAGGCTTATTTTGCTAGAGATCTTTGCTCTTGAAGCCCAAATTCCTTAACACAGTGGCCCACTGTCAACAGATATTTAAAAAATGTAATATCCAACCCAATTTAACTGTGAACATTTTACAGTCTTGTATCATCTGACATTACAGAGAATGGACAGAAAGCTACACTGTAATAGTCATGTCTGAATTGATAATTTTGAGTCTAGTGTGATTTGCAGCTCCCACACAGTCAATGAAAAACTTTAGGTGTCATCAATAGCAATTAAAAGCACACAAGCTAAATGCAATTATCCTGCCATCACAGTTAAAGTTGATTAAGACAATCACCCCTTTCTGGAAACTGAAATAGAAGTGTCACTGTTTCTGGGAGGAGCAATAAATTTCAGATTTAACTGGCAGTCAGGAAGCCTTAAGTGATCCAAACTGGTCATGGAATAAGCTATAAGCAGTGTGGATGCAGTTGCTTGCCACAGGTTCCTTGCTAGCACTTTTTTATATACCAGTGCAGATGTGCCCCCAAAAGACTACTTAGCTGTAATTCCAATACTGTCTTTGAGAATTAAGTTCTTTGCTGCATCAAGATGACTTTAGCATGAAAAAAAGAGTAACATGTAGTTCAATTACTTAATGTAATAATAATATTAAAAGTAATACCTTTGGTTCTTTCACCTCTTCTTTCTTAATAAATGCCTGTGTAACATTAATTCCTCCAGCTGGTTTGTTCTTATTTTCATGGTTAGAAAGGCTCTCTCCAACCTGCTTGGTCAGTTTTTGAATAACTGTTCCTAAAGTTCAGAAAAAAATTATATTGACAGTTTTCATTCACAAGGAAGGGACTTCACTGTAAACGCTCTAGAAATCTTCCACAAAGTAAAAATAAGAAGTCTCTCTGAGACAGAGATTGTCTCTTTTTCCACATTTATAGAGAAGAGCATAATACACATCTCTAAGTACTAATGGAAACACATTATCAAAATCATGAAGTGCACACCTATATTTACATACATTCAAGACTAGATAGTCTGCCTTCATTATGTTTCCTAACATTGAAATATTATCATGAAATGCAAAATCATGCACAGCTATTACAACATCCATATGCAAAAGGAGTGAAAAACCTTTCAAAGTTTTGGCAGGTGTTCCAGCTTCCTCAATTTCTTTTTTTTCCATCCCACTCCTATCACTTTTGCCAGAAGGCTTCTGAAAAGCATGGACTTTGTTGCTTGATGGTTTTGACTGCTTTTGCAATATTTCTGGTGATATGTAAGAGTGTTTAATGTCATCTTCATCGGCTTCTTCCTCTGAACTGAATGGCGATGTTCTAAGCAAAAACACATACAACATGAGGACTTACTGGCTTTCAGTGACTGCATCACTATTTATAAGTTTACCTTCCCTGTATTTTCCTTTCCAGAAACATGTGCATTTTTTTTACATGAAAAAACCCCAGCAGAATCTCCCCTAAATTCTAACTACCAAGAAAAACCAACTACCAAGAAATCACACTGGCTAAGTAAGTTCAGAAAGTTATCACAAAACCATCTCTCATACACACATGACTCTTTTCTTCATGCAACCATCTTTACAAAACAAGATACCAATATATAACATGCCTTGCCAGGCAAACACAGAAAGGTTTTCATGGATCAGCAGGCAAAGCAAATTTCAGGGTCAAGGAATCTGCGCCCCAGAAAGTCTGTTCTGACATCAGTTAGATGAAAATAATACAGGACTTTTTCAGTGCAGGAAATTGCAAAGTAAGATACTTGATATGAACAGAATATGGAATATTGTGTGTGATTTTGCTTGTAAAAAATATGGAATATGGTATTTAATTTTGGTTATTTTGTTGTAAAACATGAATAAACTGAAAAAGTTTAGGTCACTATAATCTCTAAATGCTTTTAACTGGCTCAGAAAAAGCATCTAAGAAAGAAACTAAAGGAAGTTTTTATTGATCCTGTTGAGTGTCTCTCTTTCTGGATCACAACAAAGAATACATATGCTGAAAAGAAAAACATGCTGGTTTTCAGGGATTATAATAAAAGACTCAAATGGAGTAATACTTTAAACCAAAATATGAAATATACAGCCCCAAAAATGTTTATGATTTTAGCTTAATATTAGCTTTTCTGTGTCAAATGTGAATATTCAGTCATCAAAAATGTTTTCTTCAAAAAAACAAAGGAACAAAACATACGTGATGCTAGATGTCTTTGTGGCAACTTCACTTCCGAGGGTCTTCCTGGATCTAAAAATAACAAGACAAGTTATTTTGAGACTGACAGCTAACTAAGCAAGCATAAAGTTTTTATAGAGGTTATCCAAATTCTTTGCTCAGTTCTTGCAGCTGGGGAAATGTGCACATCAGCCACAAAACCCCAAACCTATAGGACTGTTATCTGAGGTATGAGTACTATTAGAATGGCATCTCTTACTTTGGTGTAGATGTAAACTCAGGGATGACTGTTCTTTGTCCAGGTGTGCGGACAGCTGGTGCAGACCGTTTTACTGGTTTTTGTGGTGTGGCACATGAGGAAATTCCCAATTGACTCAACTTCTGTTTATCTACAAGGAAAGTTATCTATCTCAGTCTTAGAAACAATGCCTGGTATCTTTTATATTTAGTCTTTACAATCAAAGATGTCTCTGCTACAGACTATAGGTTTACAAAAAAAAAAAAGGAAGAAAAAGCAATTATTTTCTTCAAAGCAGTCCTGAATTACCACATGTTGCGTGAAAGAGTGTGGCAATTTGGCAGAAAACAAACCTGCTTGCTTTCCAGCTGGTCCTCAGAGATCAGAGGCCTCTTGGTAAGAATCACACCCTCAGCTATGCCTTTTGACCCAGGTGATTAAGCTTGTGATTGCAATTGCATTTCGTGCTATAAATAGCTACTCTGAAGTTAATGTGTGTGTATCACTGGCAATCCAAAGGAGCCACATATGTTGCTTTTAATAAACTCTGCTACTCATGAACCTAAATGGCTCTTTTGAAAGCAACCAGACCTATAGTTAACAGACTGTTCCTGCACTGGGTGTGGGGCCTATAGTTATGGTTTTGCAACATGACAATACAGTAACAGGTGACGAAGATCCCGCAGAGGGTATGTATGAAACAGAAAATGTGAGGAATAGGTTAATGGCCTTAGGCTTAGACATTCCTACATCCAAATGTCAAGGGCCCAACAGGAGGTTAAGTTCCTCAGTCTGGTGGATTAAAGGAACCGCTTCTGACACTCTGGAAAGAACAGACCATGGGCAGAATCTGACTAATCTAAAAGAATTGCAACAGTTAATGGGAACGTTAGGATATTGGTGCAAACATATCCCTGTTTTTTCTACTATTGCCCATCCATTTTATAAGTTGCTGAAAAAGAAAAAATCATGGGAGTGGACAGAGCAACACATAAGGCTGTTTCAACAGCTCAGTCCTACACACCCCAGTGACCCTTCTACAGCAGAATGGGGCTCTGTTACAGAGAACATGGTACTTACTGCAACCTGTTTCAAACTGGCCCCCATGGACCAAAGAGACTCAGCTTGACTGCATTTAAAGAGACAGAACAGAGATATTCTGAGTTTGAAATGGGACTTTAGTCATTAGTTCAAGCAGTTAAACAAGTTGAGCCACTAAGGGGTAACTTGTCCGGACAAACTGTGATGAGACTTGTACTGTTTTCCCTTTCCAGGAATGATACTGGGAATGATGCCAGCACACCTCCAGTGAACATCAAGTTAACCATCTAAAGACTGCTTATCTTTCTTGTAGGAGAAATTATTACCAGCATGAGCCAAATTTGGTTTACACATCAGCAAGCTTGACCTGCAGGATGGAGACCCTTGCTTCTTTTATCTATGCTAATCAGTACATTCTGCACCACACATTCTTACTTGTAAAATTTACTGTGGCAGCAAATGGTAAGGGAAGGAGATGAGGGCACTTGGCCCACTGAATTAGAAAGGTAACCTGAAATAATGCCACTGAATTTGAAAGGGCGGCATCTAATCAATTTTATCCCATTAAGAATACAGCCACAGCTTTTGTCTGAGGTGATGCCTCAGTATATACCATATACAAACTCACTGCATTAGGTTTAAATCACAACAGGGCTGTACTCTGACCATTGGAACACAGAGTAGGGGCCCAACAGTTCAGAAATAAATGGAAAACTACTAATGTTAATGTGTGTGTTGTACGCAAATAACAAGGACTTACTTATGAAGGTAAACACCATCAAAGCTGAAGACATGTGTCTTGACACAGAACAGAATGTCTGTCATTTTGAAATATATCTCAATGGTATTTCCAAGACAATACTTGAATATACTGGAAGAGGATGTGTTTGTATAAGAATGCTTTGTGATCATACATTTGTAGATCATGCTGGAGATGCACATAATTGTTCAAATATTTGTGTTTGCAATTTTGTTAGACTTACAGATTGTGACTTTTAATTATTTAGCTCCTGTAATCTTACCAGTTGTTACAACTGCTACAACACGATTTACATCGACTGTTAACATGAACCTGAGAAAACGGTCAAAAGATTGATCTCTGTCCATCATAATGCAGAAGAAATACACCATGTCTTGGAATGTGTGAAGTAAGATGGATAGCAGCAGAGGGAAGAAAGACCTCCTTTTTGGATGGTCACCCAGTGCTACCACAATTTTCAACAGACTACTTCATCCTGGTTTTGTTATGTTAATACTGACTAATATGTTTTGCTTTGATAATATTCAGGTATGTAAAAATCTGGATAATGATCTGTTTGAAACACCTAAGGTCTGGGAGTGGTGTAATGAAAGGTGTGGGGGAGAGGTACAAGCAACTGCCCTGTAGAGACACCCCAAAAATCAATTATATACAGGTGTGATAGGGCACCAAATTGAAGGTGTGACTGCAGTCAGTGGGTGGATAATGTAGGAATGAGCCCTACAGCCATGAGATATATGATGAAGGAACTTCCATGAGTTATGCCATGACATGTCTGGCTAAGGGGTTACATGATGGCATGCTGAGGAGATGATTGGTAGTCAGGCCGAGGCTGGATGACCTTTATCCCTGCAGTGAGCCAGGTGGCAGAGGGATTGATGCTAAAGTGTCATGGTGAATTTGTGATCACACAAGGAGACCAGGTTTACAGTGCAACCCACACTATTGGTGCATCTGGGAATGCAACCACACTTGAAGTAATGAATTGGCTATGATCAGAAATTAAGCCCAGCTGTACCCACTCCTTCTGATCTCTGAAGACCAGCTGGAAATCAAGGGGGTTTATTTTCTGCCAAATTGCTACAACACCTCAATAGTGTCAACACAGGCACTAAGATATTTGCAGTTAAACACAGTGTCAAGAACCCTTTAAAGAAAACAGTTTAGTTTGTCATATATATATAGAATATATATATATATAAAAATGTAGGAAAGCAGCTATACAGAAATGTTGCTAAATAAAAGTCTAAATAGCAGTTATAAAATGTAGAATAATGAATAAAAACCAGAAAACATTGTAACCTTCCCAAGGAGTTTGAAGACAGGAAACAGGTCTAAGAGAAGATGACGATTTCTCTTCAGCCCTAAAGCTAACTTGACGTTCAAGATGCTCTCGAATTCGGGGAATGGTGGGCTGTTGCTTCTGTTTGCATTCTCTAGCATGTTCAATAGCACGCAAAACTTTATTTAAGCGATCGTTTGGTATGCCACGAACACCCTAAGGAAACAAATTGTATTGTAAACACAGGGGCTGTTATTTCTGGGATTTATATCCTACAAACATATACTCTCTTTTAAACTTCAGCTATCACAAAGCTTGTAGAAAAATCACAAAAGTTGTTAACACTGCTCGCAAGCGTAGCCATATCCTCTGCAGCTGTAGTGTGATGGCCATCCTCTCAGGTTAGTGGTTAAGGAATTACACTTATATAAAACATGGAAATTTAGCTTTGGATTTTATAGGCTGAGGACTGTAGTACAAGAGTCAAACAGAACAGAAAAAAAAGTGGGACAAATAATTCAAATAATTCAAAATAATCTTACTGCTTTAATTCCCAAGGATTCCAGCTTCTCTTCCAGGGCTTGCTCCAAAACAACTCGTAATTCTTTAGTTAAAGAAGGATCAGTCTTCAGAGCACTTATTAAATAGTAGTTACTTCTAGGTGGTTTACATTCACTTTTCTCAGTTTCTGAAATAAGAATGGAAAAATTTAAGAGACAGTTGAAAAATCCACAGTACATGAGACAATTAAGAACTGCACTGAAGCATGCACTCCTTAGAACCACCACAGCATCATACATGTGCAATTTTATCTACATGGAGTTGTATTATTTTCAGTATCTTGGGCCAGCTTACAAAAGTGAGCTCACTTGGAATCTGTACCTCAGCACCTTGTACTCACCGTCACCAGTATCTTTTACTGTTCTTGTTACAGAATCACTGTAAAGATACATACCTGAATATTTACCAACAGAGATCTTTACTTGAAAAGCACTGGACTTGAAAACTTCTGATAAAGAAAGACTGTCTTCTGATAATTAAGTTCTCTAAAAGTGGTATATCAAATAAAAGCACATTTCTAGCAGGAATTAGAACAGGAGTGCAACAAACTTTTCTCAAGAAAAGCTTCATGCAACATTAAGTTCTCTGATAAAAATCACCTACTGAAATCAAGTATTTGTAAGGATTCAAAAGTCTTGGTCAAGACAAAACCATAGTCTGGGGCAGACTGTTTCACAGAAAATGCATGATGGATAATAGTTATCTTCAAAAATCTTTCAAGGACAAAGTTCAGTGTCATGTTTTCTTCTATCCAAGACTATGACATCATACATACTTCAAAGCAGACAAAGTTCCTATCTCTTTTCCTTGCTTTAAGTGTCAATAATGACATAAGTTCTTATACAACAAATTAATTATCTAGACGGATTCTTCCATCTAAAAGAAAGACTGACATGTAAGTTAGGCCAAAATACTGTAGGGTCATTCAGGGGAGTAAAGAAGCAAAACACACCCATTTAGAACCTGTCTATAAAGAGTCTCTGGCAAAACAAAATTTTACTGAATGCCACTTAAACTAAATGAACCAATAATCTGTGGAACCACGATGGCTGCTTCTGTCTGGCAGTGGTCTGCAAAGCTGGCAAAGTGTATAAAACATCCCAGGAAAGCATGCCATAAACCATGCTCCCAACTCCTCTGAAATAAAGGGTAAATCTTGGGTAGTTGTTTGTCACTTTCCAATATGCCTTCAGGGCAGCAGAGTCATCTGCCAGCCAACAGACAAGGACATAAATGAAGGAATTATTCCATACTGTGACTTTCAAATATTTTATTTCAAAACAAATGTGCCACTTTTCTTATTTTTAAACAATGAGAGCTTAAAAAGCAGTTTCATTTACTTTTCATTTTTCTTTAAGGGAAAGATAAACACCCTGAAGAGAACACAAAAAAGCCTCAAGATACACAAATGATATTTAGGCAGTTTTGAGGAACCAGCTTCCACTGGATCCTGGAAAGAACTGTAAGTAATGAAAACTGAGAGTACAGCAATCATACTAATGGGTCTGTGCCAAAATCTCATCTGGTTTGGGGAACTGTGCGGACAACTTGGTCCCTGACAGAGATGGGATTAAAAGTGATTTGTCTGGAGAGCTGAGTCCTACAAGAGACAAACCACTGGTCTCAAGGAAACACAGGGCTATCAGACTATCCCCAGTCAGAGCAAGATGCATTATGCAGTACAAAATCCACCCAGAGAGCCATACATGAGACATTTTAAACTGGAAGGCTCCCAGGAGCCTTCTGAAAATCCTGTCCCTTTCAGATGTTAATCCTTACATTAAAATAGCTACATTTAAAATAATTCTTAAATTCCTAATTGCTACATACAAATAAGGGTAACAAGACTATCCAGCATTATCCTAATTAATGACAATATTAATTCTTTCTAATTAACTCAAGCCAAATCTTCTTTGCCAGATAAATTATTTAAGGAACTGGGGTTTTTACTAATTTTTTAATCCCTAAATACTAGATTTAACAACTTTGGAGACAAGGGACCATAAGTCTGGTCCACTCAGCTCCTACATAATCCTAGAAAATAAGGTTCTGAGTCAAGAGTTTTCACACTCCCCCTTACAAATGACTGTCATCAAACCCAAAACATCTTGGTCTATCTTTTCAGACTGCATTCTTTCTTTCTCTCTTCTGCACTGCAGGCCATGCCTTTAGGCACAGCAGAAGAATCAAAGACAATCCATCAAAAGAGAAGATGGCAAGCAACAGAATAACAGAAAGAATGGCAAAAATGTAAGCAGTCTTTATTTCAGATTGTTCAGTCACTGGATTTTCCCTGAGGAAACGTCTCTACACACAGATCTATTCGAATGACAATTCTGCTTTCAAAACAACATCTTTCCTTCAAAATTTAAACTCACTGGCTGTAAGGTTCAAGACTGATTTTGATTTTTGCATACAGAACAGATTTTTATGCTATTCAGCTATTTGGTGTTTCCCCTAAAGTACTGTTAGCTGCCTTCAGAAGAATACCATGCAGGATGTTCCAATGATTTCTGTTCTGTCAGTGTAAATGTGGCTTTCTCCAAGTTCGCATCAGACGAGGAAGAACAGCTGCCAGTGCTGGGCTATGTAATTTCATTCCAAATTGCACAATGCTGGCTGAAGCTGTGGCTGCTTATGGGTAGGTGCAACTTAAATTACTTGTAAAAGTATCTGTGGTGCATTTATGAAATCTGGCCGATTGAACCTCCACCAACTTCCTTCTACCTGAACTCTTTATCCTCTTATGCAGTTTAAAAAGCAAACGAGCACCTGTTACAATAGTGTCAGCACCAAAAATTTCCTGGTGAGAGGCTATTCCCCATCAAACATTTTTGCTCTGCTTAGTTCAAGTGCCTTTAGATATACGAAATGTGCCTGCTTTAAAGAAGTTAGAGTTTCATAAAACATTCAACTTGGATAAGGATTGCAATATTGACAAGCACCAATGAGACTGACACAAACATTGCTCCCACCCAAATCATACAAATATACTGAAATACATTGAAAAATACTGCAGGTATCAAAAAGTATTTTTTATTTTCAAGAAACACATGCCACTATATTTTAAGCGGAATCAATCATTACCTTTTTCCTCTTCTGAAAGCTCTTCTATGGGCTCCAACATATGCAACAAGGGTGCCTGCTCTAATAATGAGGAAGAACAGGAACACCAGACAAAAAGGACAGAAGAAGGTCAAGGTCCAGAGTGGGAAAGTCAGGCGAAAAAAACACACTGATGTCAACTTTCTTGATTGCTGACAACCTGCTTAACAATCACAAACCCAATGCAATATGACTCTTTGCTGCCTTGGGGGTGCATTTTTGCAGAGGAGACCCTAACACAATAGTACTTCAGGAGCGACTCAGTTGTTCAAACACAGGTGAATTGTGTCATCTCAGATGTATCAGAGCTTTAAGTCATCAGTGCAGTGACTGGTATGTCACACAACCATAGAAAAACCCACACTCGTCTAGAATGGCTCCCAGAGGCCAGGGGGGATATTTTTAGACATCTACAATAATAAGGTCACAGAGGATTACATAAATCAATATTGTTGTTCGTTTCTCATAAGAAGCAATTAAAA
>JAOXXN010000001.1:41672516-41683997 GCA_026770055.1 Myrmophylax atrothorax | reverse complement strand
CCAAACTCTGAAGGTGCTCCTTTTCTCTGTTTACTGTCTAGGAAGAGTAAGTACTTTGACTGGCTTTTCCTCAGATGCCTCAGCTATGTCCCTAGTGACAGCTGGGCCTTGGTCCACACCATGTTTGAAGACTGAGACATAGTTATTAATGGACAATCTAATTAGTAGCTTTGCTTTTTAACTTAATTCCAGTTAATATTATTGATCTAACAAAGACGAAATGTTGAACACATGTCAACATTTCAAGAGTAATGTAAGAGCCAAAGCCTAATCTAAAAATAATACTAAAAAAAATCATGATTAATCTCTTGCCTTTTTGAGAGAGTAATCTTTGAAAATAAGACCTAAGTTATATCTGCACAAAACATACAGCTAGCTCAGAAATGGACAGAAGAATGGTCTGCCAGGATGGCATTCAAGGCACTCTACTAGCTCTCACAAGAAATCAGGAAGGTTAACACAAAACCAGCAGGCTAGCACAGTTATTCTCCTTTACACCTGAGATACCTCGCATTTGTACTTTGGGTATCTTTTCACGACACAGATTTAAGATGTGCAGAACAAGTATTAGGATGCAAAAAGCTTCAGAGCAGCTTTGAAAAGTGTACTGAAGTTCACATTATTGAGCCTTTTCCAGAACTAATTTTCTTTTAAACAGAAAAAAAAAAGAAGGAAGGTATTCCATATGCAGGCAATTATTCAGTAGGAAAAGTATAGGTCTTGTGATTTCCAAGATGATCTCTGCTAAAGAAATTTGTCTACAGAAGCCAGGAAATGCTTTTATTTTCACAATGGCATGAGATGCAGCCATGATGTCTTAATTCAGTCTGTAAGTCAATCTCAATCCCTTGAGGAGCCTTGAAAACTTGGGGAAAGACACTGTAACTTCTGCTAACCTTTATATCCAGAAATTAGGTAAGGCAAGTTTTTAAAAAATCCAGAAGGGGAGAAAGGGGACAGAGAGAGAGACCTGCAGAGATAAATAAAATAATAATCAGCAAAGGAATCTGAGAGGAACACCTTCATTGAGGTTTCATAATAAACTGATGGTGAATCTTTTGCATATCAATGGCAGGAACTGCCTTTTCTATCTTGAGAAGTTTCACAAGATGTCACAAAATCTGTATTTGGAGCAGCAAGGAATCATGAAAGATCTGAATGACCTGATTTAAATAGTCAGAAAACAGAAAGTATTAATGCTCACAGGACTGTTTTCATCCTCAGTACAAACAAAAGTAAATGCTCTAAGCAAGCAATGCTTGATAAGCTTAGTGGGTAAGATCTTAGCAGCAATCATCTTCATAAAACTTGTTTCTTAAATTCAGGGCAATAGCTAAGCTACTTGCTGTGAGATCTCTTAGCCAAAACCAGCACTACTGTGTTGGTGCTGGTCTGAACAAAAAAAATTAGATTGCTTAAAATGCTATTACTAATTCTCTATACTTAATATATGATTACTTTTCCCCAGAAAATATTTCATCCATATAGTTTAACTTAAAAAGCTTCAAGCAATGAACTACTAACCTTGCATAGCTTAGAAAGCAATTTCTGTATTATGCAAATAATGTTACGATACAATAATTAGCAGTAATATATCTATTCTCCTTCATTTAGTAATTATTGTAACAACACATATTTTGAAATCAGCACTACATCAGTTTTTCATTCCTCAAGTTATTGAAAGCTTGATGTATTCTGCCCCTTCTCCCAACATGCCTTTTCAGAACTTCTTTGTATTTGTTGAAAAAGAAGAATTCTCTACATTTTTCAGAGATAAATTCCATCTAGTCTCCCTTTGAGAGATTTTAAAACTAATAGAAATAATAAGAAAAACCCATTATTTACTTATAATTCATATTAATCAACTGCTTTTCAACATTTTACTTGCTCAAAATTCTTCATTCCTTTTCTACTTAAAAAGAAAATAAAGGATTAGGTGACCACAGAATATCAGTATGGTAACAATACTCTCCATTACTGTGCACACTGATTAAAAAAAGAAAACTATCTCACAAAGTACAAAACAATGTAAATGTAAGTCCCTTCCCTCCCTTCTAAATGATACAACAACGCCACAAGTATTACAAAACACCTAAATAATGACCTACATGTAACCACAGACATGCTCTGGAAGAACTAGGACAGGAAAACTGTCTGTTTTGATTATTTCTTCAATATTTTACTCCTTGCCATTTGAATTCACATGGAAAATACAGTATTTTAAGACTTCTAAACAAACATCTCCACATGTTTCCCTATACAAATTCCAGTATATGAATGTAACAGATAAGCATATTTTCCAAAAGAAAACATATTTTATTTTCCTCAATAAGTTTCATGTACCTTAATGTGCTTCAATACTATACATGTGCTAGGAAACATTCTCAAATTATTTTCATTGGTTTTTCATTTATTCAATAGTGCATCCTTATAATTACTTCATAGGAATTCTCAAAGCTGATAGACTGCAAAGCAATTCAAATTAGGCTCTTTCAGTATAACTGCTCTTAGAGCTATGATTTGACAAGCAACACATCTGAGAAGAAAGAGTGTTAGATTTGAAAGTACTGGATCCAGACCAATCAAAAAAACTTACCTTGCACAGTAACTGGTAGACTTGGTTTAGGTTCTTCAAGACGCTCTACGGTCGTGTTCACTGAAATAGCATTACAGTAAAAAAATAATGGATTTGTATTAGAGTAAACAGTAAGAGAAAAATACAGATTCTTAAATATAGCAATATTCAATCATATTTATAAATTAGGTAATTTTTTGTTTCAATGGGGAAAAATAAACATATCATTTACAAAGTGCAAACTGGTTCTTCACAACATAAAAGTACATCTGTATATATGCTTAACGTTTTTAATACTTCTAGAATCAGGAAAAGAAACTGGTAACTTAATCATCACTGAACTAGAATGTGATCATGTCTTTGGTCACATCCATATGCTGTCTTTGTGCCACAGAGAAGCCTTGGCCCAAAGCTTCCTACTCAAGACCAGCCTGACTGATGCTTGCATTCCCCAAAGAGGATCTGCAGCATTCACACTTCACATCAATTAGTGCAAACCCCACCTGCATCATGCATGGAGTGTAGCCTTGTAGTGAATTATCACTTCAATCCTACATTCCTCAGATCAGCTTGGGGCCTAAGAGCAAATTCCCTTGTGTGCCACGGATTTGTACTTGTCTGTGCTTCAGTGTGGCTGAATATGACCAGCTCCAGATGAAAAGCCACATGGCCATACTATTACTATGCTTTCCTCAAATCAAACCTACTCCCTGCTGTTTGACTCAGTTGAAGCCAATGCCTTGCTAATATGGCAAGATGGTTTCCAAACTGGGATTAGAATTAATTCAGCTGTCATCATCTATTTCAATAAACTTACTTCAGGTCACTGCAACTGCAGTATCAACTATACGGGTGTTTGTGGTGCAGGACAACATCCTATAACACTATTATCACATTTAGAATTATAATGTACTTCAGATGTTAAAGCATTGCACAGACAAAAATATCAGAGTTCTTATCATTCTTTGAACATGTGTGTCTTAACTGACAAGTTAATCAGTTTTGTTTATTCTTTCAGTATTTTCCCTTTTCTGAGTTCTGCAGCCTGAGGACAGTCAAGCATGAAAAAAACCCCAACTAAAATTACACTTCATAAAGCAAAGCCAAAAGTTTTTTATATAATAAAAAACAAAGTTGCTCTATTTTACATCTTTCCACTACTCAAGCAATCAACTTTGTACATTAGAAGTCCTTACATATGACCTTTGTAAATCATAGCATGGAAACAGATAGGTACCCTGTAAAACACAGTTGATGTCTACATTTTTTAATGAATTGTGACATTTGTTTTAGCCAAGCTGCAGAAATCAAGTTCGTACTTACCATCATATGTTTTAACACTTGGAGCTGGCCTTGTGGACAATTCTTTTATCTAAATGAGAAAACAGAGATACCTGAATAGTTACAAATGTAAAGGATCAATATCTAGAATGACCACATAGCATAAAATACCTAATTTCAGTACCATTCCATAACACAAACTATTGGTTATGACTCTGGAAATAAAGTACCACTTCTGTGGAACTCTATTCTACTGCCCGATATGTATTTCATTCATGCTTAATGAATTCTTGAAGATTTCTTTCTGTTTGTTGTTTTAATGTGAACTCGTGTTTGTACATATGTTATTACAAGTTACAAAGTGACATGAGAGTGGACTTATGGGCCACTTCAGCACTAAAGAGTTTCAATAGTTTCTTCTTCAGCAACTCATGTTCCATTTTGCAAGTCTAGCTCCACTCCAGGGAAACAGTGCAGTGTTTAATTACACCGTGATTTTAAATGCATGAACAGTTCTCCTTTCTGCTCCACAGTTTTGTCTATTTGACACCCTAAGACAAGCACTGAACTGAGAGAGCAGAGGAAACACACTGGCTGTAATTTGATCTATAGAAAATAGGAAACCTGTGAATCCTGTATCATTAAAACAATGTTCTGCACACCAATTCCCCAAACAGAAGCAAAATCCAAACCATACAGACACACGGTCAAGGTCAGCTGGAGCTGGAACAAGATATTGGACCGCAGTCCTCTTTTTATTTATCAGTTTAGTTATAGCCAGTAGAGCCTCAATTCAGTGCCCATTCACTTTGGACTCTACAAAAGTGTTAGCAATTTCTCTAGCCCTTCCAGTTTCCAGGAATTGAAAATGTAGGTCTTCACAGCTGTATTTCACAAACATGAACTTGTACCCCTCTGAACCTATTATACATTTGTATTCATACTGTTGTCTTTTAAAAGGTCACTTGACCTCAAGAAAGTCATCCAGGAATAAGTCCTCCACTGCCTCAGGGATCAAATTTGTTAAAGTGGAAATGTAAAAGCCATTATTTGTCTTTCCATCCTTTAAGCACTTAAATATAGGTTTAACATGTATCTCAAGAAAAAAAGAGTAAAATCAGATGTTGATTTGTAAAGAATGCAGCATCTAATAGAGGAACAGGTTGTTAGGGCCACATAATCATGCCAAAGTCTAAACTCCAGACCATCCAGATCTACACCCACCAATCACCTCAAAAAATCTATATGTTTCAACAGGAGCTTATTTTAAGAAAAAAATAATTCATTTAAAAACATAGAATCATAGACTATCTCAGGCTGGATGGGACCCATAAGGATCACGTTCAATTCCCTGCTCCTCACAGGACTACCTAAAACTTAGACCATATGACTAATAGCATGGTCCAGATGCTCCTTGAACTCTGATAGGCTTAGTGCTGTGATCACTTCCCTGAGGAGCCTGTTCCAGTGACCAATGACCCTATTGGTGAAGGATGTTTTTGTAATGTTCAGTCTGCACCTCCTCTGACACAGCGTCATTCCATTTCCTCATATCCTATCACTGGTCACCAGAGAGATCAGCACCTCTCTCTCCACTGCCCTCCTGAGGAAACTGTACTGCAATGAGGTCACCCCCTCAGCCTTCTCTTCTCCAAGCTGAACAAGCCAACATCAGCCGCTCCTCCTAAGTCTTGCCCTCAAAGTCTTTCCCCATCTTGTTTGCTCTCCTCTGGACCCTCTCTAATAGCTTTGTATCTTTTTTATATTGTGCTGCTCAAAACTGCACACAGGACTTGAGGTGAGGCCCCCCCAAGTGCAGAGCAGAGCAGGACAATCCCCTCTCTCAGCGATGCTGTGCCTGATGCCCCTCAGGACATGGCTGGCCCTCCTGGCTGCCAGGGCACTGCTGACTCATACTCATCTTGCTGTCAATCCATACACCCAGATCTCTTTCTGCAGGGCTTCTCTCCAGCCCCTTGTCTCCCAGGTTTGTATGTATGACCAGGCTTACCCTGTCTCAGGTGAAGAATCTGGCATTAGCTCTTGTTAAATTTCATAGAGTAATAATTTAAATAATTATTCTTACAGTGATAAATATAATACTTTATTTTTTGTGTAAGATGTGATGTGTTTTCAGATTTCAAACACTGGATCCCATTATGATTGTTTTGTGGCAGATTAAATCCTGTTCACTATCACAAATTTTTCGTCTGTAGAGGTCTTTGGTAACTGCAACCTAGTAATCTCTTAACTTCATGTCAAACTTACTGAAAATATTTGGTTTATTAAGTCTTTCTTTCTTAAATGTGGTTTAATTCCTGGTTTACATTCCTGTGTCTCTTTTCCAGATCTATTCTTATTTATCAACATAATTTCCAAAGGGTAACCTAACCAAAACACTACAGCAATACTATGACATCAAAGATCAAATGCTAGTAAAATGTTTCTCTGTGTCCTGTGCTCTCTGATACATAGAGTGCTTCACAGAACAGACCTGCTTCTTCTGAGTAATAACCAGATCATTCTGCTGCTGAAGCCTCTGCTCCAATTCTTCTATCCTCCTCTTGTAAAAGGTGTTATTTTTATTCAGGTCTTCTTTCGCTGATGATTTAAGTGCCTCAATCTGTGACAGTAGCTAGAAAGCAAACAGAATAAAAGCAACTTCACCTTAATATTACAGAAAATATTTTAATGCTATAAGGTTTAAAGAAGCAACTGTCATGCTTTTACTTTTCAGCAACAACTTAATGTCTCCTGTGACTTGCACGTATTACAAAACACTTGTCTGGATCACTTTTTATTTACAAAATGAAGACTGGCTAAATCACAATAAAAGAAAGGAACATACAAACTCATTGCTGAGGTTGCCTCAAAGTAAGACTGCAGGAAAAATCACACAATTCTATAAAAATGTTTTAATTGTAAATAGTGTCAAATAGTGATAGTTTAAGGAGATGAGGTGAATTCGGAAAATAAACCTAATATGTTAACTCTGAATGTGGAACAAAGAAAACAATATTTGGGTGCACCATCACAAAAGTAATACTTACATTACTCCTCCCTTATTCTATTCTTGCATTGTATGTGGGTGTATCATTAACTACATCCTTTTTGGGGAATGTTGCATGGTTCCTCCTCATTGTTTTCTTGCCAGAGGAGGAGAAGCATTGGTCAGACCACTATGATCTGCTCAGTTCTTACATGGTCACGCAGATGAAAGGAAAATGAAAGGAAAAGAAGCAAGAGAAACAAAGCAGGAAAGAGATTAAAAAGAAATGCAGACATGAAAAAATCTGAGGAGTAAAGCTTTGTATAGTAAAATATATAAACCAATGCAAAATAAAATGCCATGGTGTTTTTTCCTAGAAAAGCTGAACAGAGTCTGCCTTAGAAAGCTACAACAGAAAAAGCAGTAGAGAAGTGACAGAAAAGAGAAAATAAAACTGAGACATATGCCATAGGTCCATGGTAGCAGCAGGCACAGGGTGGATGAAAGCTACATGTTGGCAAGTCATACCTCAACTATCCAGCCTATCCACATAACACTGAAAATACTGTATAATACAGTGCTCAGTTGTAAGCTTTTCAAAAGAGAGATAGTTTCAGGTTTCTGTCAGATTCTGAACCAATAAATTCCATTTCAACTCTGCACCAACTGAATCATCAAGATCCTACCATAACAGAAACGGAGATAATAAACACACTCTTGTGAAGTCTTGATATCTAACAGATGCACTACAGTATATCAAGAACTAGTGAAAGGGTAAGAAAGTAAGAAAAACATCTCCTTTCAGTCTAAATAGTTTGCTGTGCCACTTACCAGGGACTTTTCTGTCTCGTGGTCATGATGAAGGGCTTGCATTCTAAATGTCCATTTTCTTTCCTGCAAGAGAGGAAATCAATACTAATTCCTGTTAACAACACATTAACATTTTGTTTGATATATGCAGCTTTACTTCTTATTAATAACACATTATCATTTAGTTCAATACATGCAACTTTTTTCTAAATAAAGCATAAATACCAAAATTATTACTGATTATAAGAAATTTGAGTAATCCAGTATTTAAGGCCTAGAACAATCAGCATGTTTTATATATCTGAGTGTGGTTTTCTTACCAACCACACTAGAAACTACACATTTGCTCATTGATTTGTATATACAGTCACTGTGAGTGAGAAGTACACAAGTATTTTGATACATCTCTGTGTATTAACAATAAGCATAGTAAGAGCAGGGGGGTTTCCCCCCCAAATAATGTCCTTTCAAGCACTCATTAACAATGAATTTTGCATAACAGTTACAAAAAAAACAATATTAACATATGGGGTTTAGAGTGAAGCACATCTTCTTTGATGAAATTAAAAAAAGAAACATAAAGTAAAACTAAGTTTTCTGTATCTTTGAGCAGAAGTGATTGAACTTATGTTCAGTATACAAAGACCTTCACATCCCAAGAGCCACAAAATACATAATGCATGTGTCAAAAAAAAAAGTCACAGGTTGACAAATCCTGTCAGGAAGTTCCTGAACTTTTTTTTCATCTTGGGAAATGGGAGTATTCCTATTTTTCAGTAAGTTGCCTCACAGATCAGCAGACATAAATGCTTTATTAGAGCCTTCTGGAATTGAACTGCAACCATACTTGACAAAGCTAGATACAGTCAGTCATAAAACAGTAAGATAATATAAATAAATAAGTAACAATTACTTTATTTATAAAGGACAAAGAAATAAATGCTTGATTGACCTTACCACATTAAATCTCTAAAAACAGCTATTTTGGGCATTGAAAAGAATGAAAATTTTACTTAGAGATTTCAAATCCTACTCAGAGATGTACAAAAAAAGAGAACACAAGTAGTCTGTCAAAGCAATACATTAAGTTACAGTGTTACCTGTTTGTCCAGAAGTTTAAGCACATTGTGATGATCCTGGGGAGTCTGAGGCTTCTCCTCTGTAAAGTCATCGCTGTCTTTCAGCGTTCCTAAATTGGATTTTTGTTGCATGTTGGACTTCTGTAATTCTAACAGTTGCTAAAACGAGGAAGGAAGAATACAAAATTTACTTCAAACACGATTATGCAGATATTGCATCAGATACTTCTCCCATTTTGCAGGAGTTCAGCTTCTACCAAGTTTCATGTAATTATTAATATCTACATCTAAAATAAATATAGCTTATAAAAGTACACTGGACCTAGCAGCTACAAGATACAAGCTGCTCTGGTAGTGCTGTGAGTATTTATTTTCTGATCCACCCATACTTTTATGACGCTCTTTCTAGCGAGCATTTCCAAAGCACGTATTGAAAACACATGAATCCCACTGTCAGGACTATAATGCAGAGTTTAGTCTTCTGTATGCCAGTTACGAGAACATCAGCATGAGGATACCTAACAGACAGCAGTCATAACATTCTCTACCAATCTATAAACAGGCATTCAAAGGTTGAGGAGTAAGGAAAAACTGACATAGTTGCTGAAGGCATCATTCATTTGCCAAAACAAAGCTATTACAAAAAACCAAAAAACTGAAATTATGTTAATAAAGTACCAGTATACAAAGATACAACAATGGCTATCGTTCAACCATTATTTGAGAATTTTGTAGAACTTTACAATGACTACATCACATTTCAAATATGTGAAGTTCATTGCCATCTACTGTAAGTGATTCATGCCTTAAAGTGTTAGAAAATTTAAATTGCTTACATTTTCTAAGGTTGAATTTCTTGAATATAACTCCTTAAGCTCTTTCATAAACATCTCTTTCATTTTTTCTATTTCATCAGCCAATCTCCCTCTTTCCTCCTCTTTCCATTTATGAAATGATTGTAGAATTTCTTCTTTTGATTTTTGCTGTTCACATTCCTGAAATTTTTTTAAAACATTATTTGTTACTTTTTCTCACATGCAACATGAATTCAAGCACCCAAACTAGGTGTGAGAAGCAGTCACTTTTGATGGGCAACATTGTGACATAAAACCCCACAACTGTCTGAAGAATTCTAGCCTGGAAAACTATGCATTTTGCTAGCAAAACAAGTATGCTTCAAGAAAGTTTTGATAGTTTGTTATTTTCCACTGACTAACACACAAACAACCTTACTTGTTCATATCAAAGATCCACCTAGTTCAGCATCCTGTTTCTTACAGAGGCCTAAGGTGTACAGCTGGGAAAGGCTAATATTGGGGCAAGCATTCACATTCTCCTTCATAGTCTCCAAGCTGCCAACTGTTTCCAGCTCAGAGGACTTACTGAGCCTGATACAGTTTTGCAAACTCCAATAACTTAGTAACTTTGAATACATTCTCCTCATACACTTTAGCAGTCCTCCCTTGTGGCTGCATCAGCTTTTACCAACTGTAAGGTCTTTTGCTTGTGAGCTCCACAAGCTGCATGAAGAGCCAAGTACTTTTGTTGTTGTGTGAATCTGGTTCCTGCTAAGGTTCATTTGATAAAGTCCTGCAAACCAGAGTGAATGGTTGACTATTACTCATTCTGTGTAACTCGTGACTGACAGATATCAGTATCTCACCCTCCATCATCACCAAGCTGTTGTCCCTTTTTCAGACTGACAACTCTCAGCATGCTCATCATTCCAATTACTGGACAATCATCTTTGTAGCCCATCTCCGTAATGTTACAGTTCTATCCTATCCCTTTTTGAGATGAAGGGACCAGACTCACATACTGTATTTAGACTGTGGCTTGCATAGTGCTTTTCCAGAATAATTTGTAACATTTGATTTTCTTTGCTGGCTGCTGTTAACTGCTGGGATAACATTTCCCTAGGACTGTGTATCATAACCTTAAGATCTTGCCCTTCAGTAATAGCATTCAGCTGAGATCTCATCATTTTGTAGATGAACTTGGAATTATTTTTTCCCATGCACATTTACCCCCCTTTATCTATTAAATTACTTCAACATTCCATTATCTAATGATGCATTTTATATAGTTCTTAACTGGTTTAAAGTCCTGCACTTCACTGCCCATTATATATTTTTTTTTGGAAACACCTACATCTCTCCATCACAGGATTCACTCTGAATTTGTTCTCCAACTATAACACGCAATCATTGTACACCTCGGAAGAATGGGATCTTCTGCACCCTTTCACCTCAAAGGAGTACCAGGAATCAAGGATAGGAAGCATGGCAGTTTTTACAGAAATTCCCCTCCAGTACTAGTTGTCCTAAAAAAAGCCACATGAGAAAGATCTTCTGCTCTTTGAATCAAAAGACAGTAACATGATGACACCTGAATTGACAGTGGATGTCAGTCATGGCAGACAAACTCTAACCAGTCACACTTCACATTTCTATCTTCCCTGACATCCCAGAAAAACAGGGAAGTTTTGAAAGCTTCTGGTTGTGTAACACTGCAGACTGTAGCTTCAGGACATTTCAGCTAGTCCTCTTGCAGTTAGGAGTCTTGGCTAAGACAAGTGACTTCAAAACAGGCCCCTAAGGCACCAAAAAATCTACACTGCACTGTTACAAATACTGTGAGTTCTCTCTCATGAACAAAACAATGCTTCAGGGGCAGTAGAAATATGTTATAGATGTACATCTCAAAAGTTAGGCACAGAAAGAATGAGTAAAATACCTTGTGCATGT
>JAOXXN010000001.1:41590308-41626105 GCA_026770055.1 Myrmophylax atrothorax | reverse complement strand
ACAGAAAACACACATTAAGGTTAGAGGCTTAAGAATAAATAAAAGCTACAGGAGCATCCAGGTATGAAGAGCTGGGGGTCCAGAGCTGTTGACCTTTTCCTGCAGACAGTGTCCAGTATTTTGGATGGCTTTTTGATAATGTCCTACCCTCTTATTCAAATTGAATTATGTTTAAGGTCTTACTCCCATATGTCCCTAGTCAGTCTGGCAGATATCAGTCCGGATTGGGCACAGGCAGTTGTCTGTCCTCTGTGCCTCCCTGGACAGATGATGTACTTGCTTCTTTTTGCACAGAAGTGGTTTCTGTGCTGATCGTGATCTCAGATGTGATACTCTCATCTGCAAACTCCTTCCAACGTGATTTTGGCCACAGAACCTCTAGTAAGAGGTGAAGAGAACTGAAAAACCCAGAGTTTCTTTTCTTGGCTGGTGGATGGAAACTGCATGTGATTGTTTGTACTGCAAAAATTCATTTTGTAGCTGGGCAAAAGTAACACCAAACTAATGGCTTTGCATTAGGCATACCCCTTCCAGAGTATACTTAATCTGGGGAGCTCACAGGTCACTTCTGTGGTGACATTTGGTAGCTGGATGTCACTTTCCATAGTGAGTTCAAGAATAGGCTTTTGATTTTTAAAGGTACAACTGAGAATTTTGTAATATATCTGAGTTACAACTGATATTTTGCAATATATTTATCTGATAACTGCTGAATTTTTTTGCTTCTGTTCAGTCAGTTATTAATGTAACACTTAATGTTTTGCATATATGGCAATGCAAAATAATTACAACCAAAGCCAAACAAATATCCCTGTATGTTCTGTGGGACCATTTTGTTGGTCTCACTTTAACTTAATTTTTTAGAGGAAGGGAGAGATGATGAAAGGAAGTCAACTCTTGTTCTCTACAGGCTCTCTATGTTGCATTGCATTCCTAGGTGAAATTTCATAGTATGGGTGATATATTTTATTTTTTTACCTTCTCCTTACCTCCCTGTGAAAAGTGAAGTCCGGGAGTGTCTGAAACTGGACCAAGATCATAAGCAGTGTTTCTCTCTCTACAAGCAAGTGAAGAAACTCAATAAACAGATTGAGTCAGCAGAGGAATTCATCAGAGAAGGCAGGTAAGTATTCACTGCTATATTAGAAAAAAAAAAGAAAAAAACCACTACTGAGACACCAAGTTATTGATTGAGCAGCTGATTAAGTGATGCTTTTTGCATCTGTCAGTTGAAGTGGATAACTGAGTACAGCTCTCAAATTACAATTAGAATAAATATTGACTTGCATAGCGACAATCCTATTTTGATTCCTTCCAATGCCACTGTCTCCTCTTTGCATACTTAACTTCTTTCTGCAGCAGGTAGTAAGACCAAGGCAGGGATAAGTTTTCAGCTCTCATATATTATTACACAGCACTGATGAGGCCACACCTGGAGTGCAGGGCTCCCCTCTACAGGAGAGATGCAGCTACTGAGAAAGTGCAGTGAAGTCCCACTGAGATGGCTGGGGAACTGCAGCATCTCTTTACTGCAAGGAAAGGCTGAGATGGCTGGGACTGTTTGAGCCTTCTCTGCTACAGGGTGGTCTCATCAATGTACCTGAAAGGAGGGTGCCAGGAGGGCAGAGCCAGGCTCTGCTCAGTTATGGATGCCCTGTGGCAGAATCAGGCCAAGAGGTGCAAACTGAAATTCCCTTTGAACATAATGAAATGCTTTTTACTACCTTTTCATTTCCAGTGGTGCAGGTTGCCCAGGCAGGTTGTGGAGTGTCCTCACTTTGGAGTTATTAAAAAACTGTTTGGACACAGTCCTGGGCAGCTGATGTGAGCAGTGGGGTTGGACCAGATGACTTCCAGAAGCCCCTCCCAACCTCTAGTATTCTGCACTTAAAGGACCACATTTTCAGACAAAAACCACCTAGTAACTGCAGTGCCTTGGTGGCAAAAATGGTCTGAGTGATGGACTTTTTTAATGCACCCTACCAAACAGATAGTCAGTGCCTCTGTATTCTTCTATTTCTTGCTTTACTTCAGTTTTATGTGTTCTCAAGCACATGACATCCAACTGTAAGGACCCCTTACAAATCATTAGACATTTTCAAGGTGGGTTTTTGAAATGAAGTGCATCAGGAATGTGAATAAGCACAGCTGAGGCCAGTTTTATTAAGCCATCAGTCTGTTTGAACTCTCTTCACTTCCTTAATCCAGTATCAGCACAGTTTCAGGGAGTCTTCTGAGAGCTTGAATTTCTCTAGCTTGTAGCAACCCATGGGTTCAGTCACTATTGCATTTTTAGATAAATGTTCTAATCCATTTCTTGCTCAAACCATGGAACTTTAGCGTCTTTCAGGCCTTCACAGCCAAAATACATTTTACTGTTTTGACTTGTGAAGAAGAAAAGGAGAAAGCAATGACCTAATTCAGGCTGGCATAAAGAGCTTTTTTGTACCTATGTGAATAGGTACCTTTTGTACCCTGCAGACAGTGCAGTGCTCGCAGCAAGACTCCAGACTTAGTCCATCTCAGATATTGGAGAGGGAGTTCCTTATTTTCAAGTGCAGAGTGGCATGCTGGATAGGAGGCACATCTAGAGACTGCTGGCTGTGCAAGGTGAGGGTGGGTAGTTACTGTCTGCTGCAAAAGCCTGCCAGGCTTAGTGCCTGCTCTTCTGTCTCAGAAAAGGGAATGGGGATGTAATTCTTGAAGGGGCTGCAAGTTTTCTTCATTCTGTTGTCTCACAGCTCAAGCTCACCTTTAAGGCTATTAACGTTAAGGAACATTGCTAGAAGGATGTGAAAATCTGTGAATTTCACAATTGGTAAATAAATTGCAACACCCTAAGATCGTGATCACATCTCATGATATTTTGTTTTATGATTTAAACAGGTATGAAGATGCTATCAGTAAATATGAATCTGTAATGAAAACCGAGCCAGAAGTCCCAATTTATGCTACTCGTGCCAAAGAAAGAATCTGTCACTGCTTATCAAAGGTAACACTGCTTATCTCCCTCTGTAAACTTCTTTAAGACAGATAAACACCAAACAAAACACCCACAACTATGTGAATTTTGTTTTACTTTCTCCTCTCTAGAATCAGCAGTCTGCAGAAGCCATAAAACTTTGTACAGAAGTTCTGCAACTGGAACCAACCAACGTGAATGCTCTGAAAGACAGAGCAGAAGCTTATTTGCTGGAAGACCTGTATGAAGAAGGTACAGTTGCATGCAGTTGGCAGATACTTTTTTGTGGACATTTAAAATGCACTCAGTGTTTCAAAGGGGTTTTTTTAACATATACTTTGATGCTACACTATGTTGCCATCCTTAATTAGCACTGGTAGTTGCAGATTTACAAAAATATCTGGTGGTAATTTTGCCTTGATTAGTGTAAGTGGAAAGTACTTGTTTTATCTACAGCAGAGTTGTCTTTACAACAGTGGGCCGTGCTCGGGATGTTTGATGAGACTGTACAGCTGACTCAACTTAAACATGTTTTATACAATCAGCAATGTCGGACACTTGTGTTTAGAGGTAAAAGGTAATTATAGTTGGGTTGATGTAAATCCATTTTAAGACCTCAATTTTAATGTCTTGAGATGGCAGCATGAAATAATACTATTCCCTGGCATGCACTGAGGGCAGAGGAAGTTAACAGCCTTTGCTTCACCTCCGTGGACCTCTGTAGTGCTGCTAAAAGCAGTAAACTGATTCTGTTCCTGAGGCTTCATTTTCCATATGGAGTTTCTGTAAAACACATCCTATTCCATAGAATCATAGAAATGACCTCTAAGATTATCAAGGCCATTAGCCCAGTGCTGCCAAGCCCAGCACTAAACCATGTTCCCATGTGACACATATACATGCCTTTTAAAATCCTCCAGGGGTGGTGACTCAACTCCTGCAAATTAGAGGAAAGACAAGTTTTGTAACAAGGTTCTGCACAAATTCAGAGAGCCAGCTTGGTTTTGTGCTGGAGCAAATGCCTTCCCATTATAGGATACAAGTAAACAGAGAGAAACTTGGGATCTGGGAGAGCTTATTTCCTGGGCTGGTGCCTGCTAGGCTTGGCCTAGCCTGGTTCCCAGTGAAGAACCATTCTAGAATACATCTGTGCTGCTCCAGATCACTGTTCTTTAGCGTATGCTGTGCCTTCCTCCTGCGCCTGACAGTAGCGAGGTGGTTGTAGTTACACTCTGCCTTCCAGCAGAGCCTGCATAAACAGTATTACAGCCCATTAAGGTTAGTCTGCCTGGAGGGGTCTTCATTTATCCTTGCATTTTAACTGCTTTAGAACGATGGCTGATTTGTCTTTGCTGTAGAGAACAGTAGAGCAATGAAAATTGTACTCTCATATTTAAAGGGGCAAACTGATTCTCATTCTTCCCTCAAAAAATTTTTCAAGATGGAGGCACCTATTTTCCTGTTAAAGGCAGGGAATTTCAAAGTACTTGTAATTCAGAACTTTGATGGCGATTATTGCTAAATGTTCAAGATATGCTTCGGTGTGTGTAGCTGAGTTAATCAAATGGTTTTAATTACTTTATAATCACATGTGATCCAGGGCTTGGCTACAGAGACAGATGTGTAATGACTCCCTTTCTGGCATACCTCTTAAGTACAGGAGTCTGTTTGTCTAAAACACAAGTTTTGTCAAAGAAGGAAAAAAATTAGCTTCCTGTTTCAAAATTGGCCAGGACATACTAATTTTTCCCTATCCCCCCTTCCCCTACTACCACTGGCAGAGGTTTCAGCAAGAGCATAACTGGTCCTGTTATTTCTCTAACAGTCTTGGCTGTAGGTTGTCTGCAGTTACTCATGTTTGATAGGAAATTGGCCATTATTACATATGCAGAATTGATCTCAGTCTCTGTTTTAAAAATGCAGGCAAGGTCCCAAAGCCAGCAAAGTTGTTTAGAGATACAGTGTGATCACCTTTTGAGAAAGTGTGAAGACTTTTATTGGGAGGAGGAGAGTTGGATTTGACTGAAGTATTTTAATTGAAAGTGTCACTGGAAACTAGTCGTTCCTTTCATGTCGTGGAACAGGATGAAAAGAAGAAAGGATGTTTTCTGGAATAGCAGGCCAGTAAGCAGCAGCAGTGACTCTTCTGTTGGTTTGTGAGGTACTAGTGCTTTTAGAAATAGCTGAAAAGTATTGGTTCAATATCTCACTTGACATACTGTGAATTAGTAGTAAGTCTCCTGATTTCATAGCAAACATACTGTCGTGAAGAAGCTGCCATCCTGCTCCACTTGCTTCCAGCCCTCAAGTGGAGAGAGCCATTAGCTCTCTGAAAGAAGACAAATCCTGCACTGGAGTGTGTACTGTCAAAACTGAAATGTGAAAGAGCAACATGTACTTGCAGGGCATGTTCCCTCAGCAGTGTGCAGCACCGAAAGCCTTGCCTTCCCATGTCCTTAATGCTTGCAGTCTTTAAATAAGGAAGTTGATTTTAAAAAAAGAAGAGCAATCCAATACTGTCGTGGCAGATCCCTGGGCTGGCTGGTTTCCCCCAGTGGTGCCTGCTGTAGGTGATGTGCTGCTCAGTGAACCTGAGCAATCTGATCTGCACTTGGCAGGACATTGTGGTGGGACCTCCCAGTACCACATGAAGCAGATTAAGTCCTCTGGTGCTTAAAGTTATTGGAGCAGTAAAGCAGCATAATGAAACCCTGAATTTTCATTATTTTTATCGGTTTCAGCAGCATATATTGGGCACATGCATTAGTTCACATTCCTGGGGGTTTTTTTGTGGTTTGTTTTTTAAATGACTGGACAAATTATTAAAAATACCAGCAGAAGCCAAAAATGCCTTGTTCAAATGACAGTGTCCAGTGATGAGAAAATGAAGAGAAGTTTTGTTTGGCTTGTAATAGCCTATGAAATTGTTGGGGCACTGGCAATACTTTTTGGATTATTTTTTTTCCCCAATAATGGAAACAAGATTGCAGTGGTATCAAATGTCTGGGTAATACAAATTCATTAGCACTTCCTGCTGTCTTGCTCAGAAACAGTGAAAAACAAATGTAACACCTGCTGAGAAATAGCATCTGCTTGGAAATAATCTGATGCAAGTACTTTGTCTAACTTGAGAAACCTCGGAGACTTGGATCTGCAAATGAGACCTTGAGGATTATAACAATGAAAGAAGAGCAGTCTCATTAAAGACTTTGATAGTTGCTTCCCCTGATAAATTTTGATATCAAATAATAAGTAAACTTGGTGTGTTAAGCATTGTTACCACTTACAGTAATAATAGAGTTTACTTCAAAAAAACAGTGTAGACCTCAAATGTTTTAAAAATTCATGAATATGTTGCAGCATCCCTCTTGCTTTCATTCCTGAGAAATGCAGCCCTTGAAATAAAAGTGAGTATGCCATTGGCAAGAAACCCAAACCTTAAAATATAACTGTCTTCATCTTATGTATGCAGAGGTGTAAAAAGCCAATATTAATCTTTCCATATCAGTATGAACTTACTGGTAGTCTGAACTCTGTCTTTATTGTCATTAAAGAGGAAGAGACTTTCTATTGTGTGATAGAGTGCAGCCTGGGGAGGAGAATGAATATTAAAGACTCTGGATAATGCATCCTGCAGTTGAACAGCAGTGTGGGACTAACATTGGGCAGTGGCTCTTCAAGTACTAGTTGCTGAATCCTGCTTGGCTTCTGTTCCCAGCTCCCACTCCTGGGTGCTTGTTATGTTATTCCTGTGCCTGTTGCAACATCTAGAGAGTTTTGTGACCTGCACCTGGTAACTTCTTCATTTCCCACAAGTGTAATGAACCTAAAGAAAGAAAATTACCTCATTTATATGTGAAAGTGAATTTCCTCTACTCCAAGGTTTTCTAATTTAGAAAAAATATTTTAAAATGTCAAGTAGAAATGAAAGTTTTGCTGTTTATATATGGTAATAACAAAGCTTGAGTTTTTTGAGTGGTTGAGTTCTTTAGAGTTGTGTAATCTTCTTCTTCTGTTCACTTTTTAAATAAAAGCTATTAAAGACTATGAGACTGCTCAAGCCAATAGTGAAAATGACCAGCAGATTCGGGAGGGGCTCGAACGTGCCCAGAGGATGCTGAAGCAATCACAGAAGAGGGATTACTATAAAATCCTGGGAGTAAAAAGGTGAGATATTAATTCCAGAGATGATGATGTGAAAGTTGGTTATTTAAACCAGCACATATAGGGCTCTTCACTTGAATTTGTTCTGCTCAGTATTCCTGTATCTTGCTACCTTCACTTTTCTGCTGTATTAATTTAATAGTGTTCAGCTTGTAAGTAGCATTTGTTTACAATCCTTTAGAAAGAATGGAAGAACAACATTGGTAAGAGGGGAAATAAATCATTTGGCAAGAAATTCTTAGTATAGATGATTGCCAATCCGGTGAATGAAGTGGGGAAGAACTGAAGACTGGCAAGAATTACTAAAAGCAACAAAAATTACAATTGTGGCAGTTAGTGTGATAGATTGGAAGAGTTTGGAAGGACTAACTGAAACATATAAAGAATACTTTCCATTAACCTTGAGAAACCAACGAGTTCCCTTTCTAGTGAGGAGCAAGCAGATGTCCGGGTCTGAAATAGTATTGATCATCCTTCCTGCTGTGAACTGCTTTGATCTCTACTTTTTGTGTTTTTTGTTATGAATGCAAATTCTTCAGACTGGGAACTGTGTTCTGCATAGTGTGTGGCAGTAGCATCTTTCGAAGGAAGGTAATTGGGTGGTGAAATGAGTGAGTGATCTTTGCTTAAAGTTGCAACCTGCTTTCTTTGTTTTGCGTAACGAATCTTCAGCACCACTTGCAGAGTAACTAGCACCTTATAATTTTTCTCATGCCCTTAATTACTGTCTCAGTGTTTAAAATAAGCCTGTAGATCAACTAGTGTGACACATGAATTAGAGAATTAAGTTCTTTGTAATTTTACCTGTCCAGAAATGCTCGAAAGCAAGAAATCATAAAAGCTTACAGAAAGCTGGCATCCCAGTGGCATCCTGATAACTTCCAAAGTGAGGAAGAAAAGAAGAAAGCAGAAAAAAAATTCATTGATATAGCAGCAGCTAAAGAAGTCCTCACCGACCCAGGTAATGATGCAGTGACTTCATTTTTTTTACTTTTTTACAGTAAGTTAGAAATGCAGCAAAGTGTAAGTCAGAACAGGTATTCAGCTTCCCTCTTCCCCTTTATCCCTCTTGAGAAAGTAGTGCACTAATACTTGTATCCAATCTGTTACATGACATCAGATGTAAACCTGGAAATACTTATTGTTCCACTGATTTCTGTTAAAATTCAAATAAAAGGTATTATTCCAAAGGTCTTTCTGGGATATCATCTTGCAGAGATTTCTAGGATTGAGTAACTCTGGATATGCTTCCTTCAAGGGTGTGGGTGTCTCCTGCCTCAAGTGCTACTGCAAGTGGCATTTAGGTTATAACAGCACCTGAAGTATTCCAGGGAAGCACTGCTATTACTGTGCCCTGATTCCACATTGGCTTTCTTTCCTCCAGAAATGAGGCGGAAGTTTGATGCGGGAGAGGATCCACTGGATGCAGAGAGTCAGCAAGGTGGCAACAACCCTTTCCACAGGAACTGGAACACGTGGCAAGGATTCAACCCCTTTGGTTCTGGAGGAGGACCATTTACATTCAAATTTCACTTCAGTTAGAGCCAAGACTGTTTCTGGTGGCTGCTGCTGTTTTTTACTCAATTCGTTGAAAAATAAAAAGTCTCTCAGTTCAAGACCCAAAATCTTAATTTCTAATGTTGTCCTTAACCCAGAGTCTTACTGCACTAGAAGGAAGCTCTTTCTTTTGGTATTCAGCGAGTTGGCTTTGTGGTGAGCTTGACAAGCGCTCACTGGTTGGGGGGTTTGTACTGCCTGTTGTGGATATACAGGACATGTTTATTCCCGTGGATGGAAAAGCAGCAAGATGCTACTTAGGACAATGCTTAAATTTAGGACTCAAGTAAATGCTTAAAGATAAAAATGCATGTAAATATTTTTCTGGATCGGGGCCTAATAAACATGGCAAGGGTAGATACAATAGTCTCCACGTTAACAAACTGTTGGTCGTGCTCAGCAGAACGATCCACCTCGCAGTATTTTTCGGCGGACACCCTGGGGCCCACCTGCTGTGTCGGTGTTGGCAGTGCCATGGGCTGCGTGCTGAGAGTTCCCAACTCTGGGAAAAGAGTGCTTGGGAGCGATTGTATTGGAAAATGTCTGATCACTTTGTTCATTAACCTGAAATGGAGTGGGGTGATTTCCTTTTCTTTCCTTTTTCAGCTATGAAAGTAAAAAGCAAACAAAACAAACCATGCTTTTTTTTCTGAATGTTGTTTGGAGTGTTTATTTAGGTATGATTCTTGAGTAGTTTGCACTTTAACAAAATATCTGTTTGAGATTTGAGAAGAAAATTTGATGGGACCTTTCCCTGACTATGCAGCAGTTTGTTAGTTCTGTACATAAACTCAGAACTAAGACAGGTTGTGAGATGAGTGCTCTGCAGACTGCAGGGATGTGATACGAACTCCAGCCTTACCCTGTAATACAACTTAATTTCTGCTGGGTGATGCGACAGGGAGTTAATACTATGTGATATTGAAGTAATTTTGTGTTTCTTGTAACAGCCACGGTACTGCAGAAACAATTGTGTGCTAAAAGAGGGACTAACTTCCCCCTAGCCCAAAGTCTGGTTTATTTTTTACTATATGCATGTAGCTAAAATTGGTTTGGTGTAGTTGATGGAACTGTATGAATGTGGCGTGCAGCATTCCCAGGGCTGTAGCTGTGAGGAGTGAGGAGTCCTCCTCTTCTGCAACTGAGTCTGTTGTAACTGCAGATGACTTTCATCAGCTGCCATTTTCTTGAAACACAACTACATCAGTGTTGATTTGATTTTAACTGAAAAACAATGATCAGCTGATAGGAATCTTCTCTCACTTCAACTTTTACGGCATTTGAAAGCATAAGCAGCCTTGGTAAAACAAATGGAATTAGCAAATAAGGCCTTCAGGCTGAAAGTGTTTTTTTCTTTTTTTTACTGTAGTCATTGTTGATGTGTAACTCTTGGCTCCTGCCTCAAGGACTCCATGAACATAATTGTGAGGCCAGGTGGCTTTGTAAAGTATTTTTCAACAGCAGTTTAGAGGTCAGTGTTCAGCAGAAATTTATCCTCAAGCTGAGGAGCACATGTAGTGATTTTTAACAGTTTATGGTACAAACCCACCCCAGCAGCTTATTAAACTCCACTGTTGGATATTTCCCAAGTTGAATGACTTCCTACAAGTTCAGTTTGTGCTTTTGACCTGTCAGGAAATTTTTTGCTTGAACTCTGTACGAGCCACTCAGGACACTGTTCAGAGCACTGTAGGCTGGGGTGGCTCTCTGGGCATCAGGCACAGGAACTCCCTGCACAGTGAATGAGTCACCTGCTGCCCCGTGGCACCGGGCACTGCACACCTGCTTTGTGCTGGCAGTACAGCAGGATGTGCAGGCAGCTCTGCACAGGTGTCTGTCTGTCCTCCCGTGGCTCTTGTCAGCCCCCGAGGGCAGGGTGGATGCTGGGGGGGTGGGGGGTGTGTGTGTGGGTACGAGCCATCATTTTGTACAAATGCTTCTGTATCTCCTCCTTTACTGCAGGAGGGGCTGTTTTCAAATGAGTATTGGATGAGCAGTGTAAGCAAGATGTATTTTGTGCATACAGGAGTGCTTGGGCTGCACAAGTCACAGCCAAGAACACAGACAGCTGAGTTTGGGAAGTGATGGGAATGAGAATTCTTTCAAGGGACTGCTCTTGTTCAACTTTTTTTTTTTCCTCACCCTTCTCCCTTCTGTGTTTTAAAAGCTAGAGCTAAGAGAATTGTTTCCTGTGGTTTGAACTTCTTTCCTCTAGGGAAGAAATAGAATGGTCCCTCATGAGTAAATTTTTAATACGAGGCACTGATGCTGGAGCAGTGCAGGTTTGTTGCTCTGAGGCAGCAGGGACAGTTCTGGTGTATGCTGGGAGCATTCAGGAAACAAAAAAAAACATGTGCATTTTGAGAATGAATGGGAAAGGGAAAATTATGTTTTAAGAAAAAAAAAGAGCTGAATGTAGTCAGTAGAAGGAAGATGATTAGTACCTGAATGCTGTTCATAGATTCCTTCTGTGAAAGTCAGGTTCCTGGAAACAAAAGCAAAAAATGACAGTGGAGAACAAAGTATTGTGCAGCTGCTGTTTACAAGAAGTGTTACCACCCCAGTGCTGTTCCTAAGGACTTCAAGGTACTTCTGGAAACACAGAAAGACAGTTTGTTTAAAAAGGAACCATTTATATTGCAAGGCTCTCCAGATACGGTGATGCATTTCCTGATGTGACTTTGGAAAATGAAGTGCTGGTTACACGCTGAGTGTTAATGGTGCAGGCGACGTGCAAGGAAGCTGAACATGCCTTTTTATTTATTAGAGGATGTCTGTAGTGCAATAATGTTCAATAACTGAACATTGAAATAAATGTGTTGGTAGTTTGTCAACCCCGAGATGTGCATGAAACATCGTTACCGTAATTGGCCTGTATGTAGATGCAAACTTTGTCTGTTGAATTCTCTCAGTTTCAATAACGTAGTTTCCAACTCGCTTTAGAATGGAGGTGGGGGGAACATATTTTACTTGGTACATGCTTAATACTGATGTACTGATGATCAGTGTTAAAACAGATTCAAAGTGAATTACAAACTGGAGAGCTCAAACCTATGACATGTGCAGAAAATGTGTCAGCTTAAAATTTTTTAAAAAACCCACAAAGCTTGTTATAGTTTCAGTTTTCAAACCTGTTTTTGGAACAAGAATTATTCTTCTGTTTAGGTCTGTGATTTACAGGAGCTTTGCTGGAAACTGGCCAGGACAGCATAGCAGGTTAGTTGTATTTAAAAGTGCCTTATTGTAAGGTATTGTTTGTTTGCTCTGTTATACACACTCACTTTTATCCATAAAATCATAAATGGGAGAATAAGTTTTGGTTTTTTGCCCTCTAAGTAAATCTCTAAGTAGCAGTTTTATGTTATAAGAAGGATAAGTAAAGCTAGCCAGAGATTTATCAAATTATAAAATGTCTTTATATGAAATCATAAATCTAAAAAGCAAGAACTGTTTTTTTCTAGAACTGTGGGAATTATTTTATGGTATTTTTCACAATAAAGATATTTATGATGACAAGAAAGCACTGCTGTGTATTTGCCTGTCCTTCTTTGCTCATCCTGCTCTCCATGTTTGAAGTTAGAGCTGTGCAGAAAGGCAGTAAAAGGCTGCCAGAGTGCCAGCAGGGAGGAGAGGAGGAGGAGCCGTCACATTCTGTGGGAAAGAACCTTGAATGTTGAGAAGTCAACTACTGCAATTGTAGAAACCCTATCGAATGCCAATTTCACAGTGAGAACCAGCAGCCTTTGGAATAAATTCCCCAGGGATGTGGTGGTTTCCCTCATATTGGACAATGAGATTTGCCTGACAGGGTGCTGGGCCATCTTGTCTAGACCAGGCAGGCTGGACCAGAGGATCCTTGTGGTCCCTTCCAACGTAGTATCCTGTGGTTCTGTGAGGCTGTGAAGTCTCAGGGTGAAGGCAAGTACTTGATTCAGGAAAAAGGAACCTTACTGGAATATTTTCAGTACTAAAGCTCTGGCTCCTCGACAGCACTGTTCTAATGTCGTTTGTTCATTTTCTGTTAAACTTCCAAGCTGGTATCAAGAAGATTAAAACCTATAAAAGACATTGTAATATTACTATGAATATAAATTGTAAAACCCCTTCATTTGAATAGTCCAAATATCACTTTGTTTATTTACTGATTCACACAATGTTGTGGCAAAACTGGTAATCCAGGATGTGTTTCCTTCCCTCTCCCTGGGCAGAGCACACAGATTAGAAACAACAAAGAAGATTTCTCTGCACAAGGTAAGTTCTCACCCTGCAGCAGGTTCCTAGTTTTGATCTGTTGCTTCCCTGCAGAAACACTTCCTGTAGGTTAAAGGCATTTAAGGACTTGCTGCACTTTTTTTGCTTTCCCTCTATTAACCAAGTATTAAATGGGTACTGTGTAGTACAAAAAGGGAGAACAGAAGATAATGATTTTTTTCTCCAATGGCATCTTTTAATATTTTGTACAACATACACAATCCATTGGTTTGGTATTCAAAATATGCTAATGACTCAAAGTGCTGCTTTAAAGATATCTTTTTAACAAGTAGCGAATATATTGGCAGGACCCTTGTTTTATAAACCAATGTGCATCTCAAAAAAAGAGCTTTCTTTGAAAGTAGTATTATGCAGGAAAAAAAAGAAATACTGTAAGAAATTTTTTACAAATATATAAAACACTTTAGGAAATTGCATGAAACCTTTTACATCTTCAAAAAGCTCCAGCAAAGTACATTTCTAAAAATTATATTCTAATCACTTAAATAATCTCAAGGAAACAGTATTTAAAGAGCTGTTTCCTTTTTTAAAGCCTTTAAAAGTGATCCAATTCAAAAAAGAACAGGATGCTGCAGAGAAACTGAAAATGAAATCAGTGCATCAATTAACCACTTTTTATAATGTGCAACAGAAACTTCTCATACAGATACTCCTAAGAGAACTTAAGTTTCTTAAAGAACCTTTAACTTCTGGCTGAAAACAAGCTTTCCAATGTATGTTCCAAGCATGAGAGACCAAGGCAGAGGGATGTGAAATGCTGCTGCAGAGTAAGGCATCAGGATGAAGTATAAGCAAAAAAAAAAAAAATAGAATAAAGAAGCAAGCAGTTGAATAATGTTTTTTCCTTCTCTGAGATGGAGTATCAGTTACTTCCTTGTTATGCATTAAATTTAAAGCAATGGTGCATATGCTAAGTCAATTTTAAGTCCATCTATGACCTGAAAAGTATCAGCAAGGTGTAATTTTTAAATACTTGCTCTTACACTGTAAGTAACCAGCACCTGAGGACAATGATAGTACATACAATTACTCATACAATTAATTTCTCTTATTGTTTATTCAGTTATTTGCTGGTATGGATATACTATGCAACTCCCTGTAGATTCATTCCCTTAGTCCAAATTACCTTGTCTTTTATAAAATTCTGAGCATTTAGACTGAAGGACTGAATTCAGTTGTTTTTACAAGAATTTGTGGTCTTATCCAGTCCCATTTTGAAACCAGCACAGCCTAAACAACAGAGTATGTATTGAAGGCACTAGATTTCATTAAAGACATAAATTCCTCCCCTTCAAATATATGTAATTGTAAGAACTTTTCGCTGCAATTTTTGTGGCATCCAAATGGCAATAGCCCATTAAAGCAATAATGGGTTTGGGGGCACAGACTTAGCAAATTACAGGAGTCACCACTGATAGTCAAAAATACTCACATATTTTATTATTTTCTTTCCCGTTTTAAACAGGATGATGATAATAAAAACCGAGTAGAAACAGTTTTCAGGTACTGACCTTCTGATGCACTGTGTGCTGGTTGGAGGAAAACCTCCTTAAACCAAAGCCATAATGGAATTTTATGACACATTCTTTAAGTGACCAAAAGGAGACTAAGAATCAAAAAGTAGTTTTTAAAATTTTAAGAGTGCAGCAATCCTACATAATAAATGGAAAGTGTCATTCCTTGTTTTTAGCTGCCAAGTTGACTTACCTTTGTGTGGTCTAAATTCCAAAAGTTATTTTTTGTGTCTTACCATCTTTGCTGCACTGAAGTTCCTTCTAGTGACCATAGCATTTCTCCAGGGGCAAAACTAGGGACCTATAACCAAAATTCTTGATATTTAAATACATAAGCTTCATGCATGTAATATGCACAAAACAGTCTTCATGTACATAATACTTAATGTGTGTGCCCTCCCCCAAACTGACAATATGTCTTTGAGAAGCTGAACACCTCTTTCTTCGTATTCTAAAATCCTCTGGGCAAACTGTACTTTAAAGAAGGAAAAGAAAACCAAACTCCACACTGGTTAAAAAACCACACAATCCCAAGTACCTGTGGATTTCTCTTTTTTGTATTGCATTTAAAATGTTTTAAATAACACTATAAGTTATAAAATATTTGACTGAACATTAAAGCATGTTGCAAATAGTGCCACTGTAACACTTGTAACTTCCATCCAGTCTTTCCCAGACCACTGAGCTGTCACCCTTCTTGTTCACAGGCTGCACTAAAGTTCATCGTGCTTAAGACCTGTAACCAAAGGGAAAAATAAATTATAAGAACAAGTTAGATAAAGACAGTTCTGTAAAATGTGGAGAAAGTCCTTTACTTTCCATTTACTGCTGGTCAGTCAGTTCAGCAATGTAAACTTTGTTTTAGAAGCCCTTAAAAGCTGACCATAAGCTTTCACAAAGAATAAAAACCACTACGAATTCTTTAAAAGGAAAAGTGAATTTGTTCCTTGACTCAAGACACCTAAATATATATCTGCTAAGTGTTTTTTCAACATTGAGGGCGGAGATCATCGTTTTGTTTTGTTTTGTTTCATATTACTCCAAGAAGTCAAGTCAAGTCTTATTGGAAGTCCTGGAAGTGTGTTTGTTTTTTGTTTGGGGAGTTTGGTGGTTTTTAGTGGGGGTTTTTTGTTGGTTTTTTTTTTTAATCATGCTATTTAACAAACACAGTTTAAAACTGTATAAGCCAAAATCTATTTGTAGACTAAAACACAATTTAGTCTGGTGCAAAAAGGCCCTGTCTAGGTAAGCCTGGAGACAACAGAGACTCAGTTATGGCATGAGCTTTAGATTGTTTAAGTGAAGTCTAAACTAATGTGCTTTATTTTTTGTGTCTCAAATGATGTGTGACAGTTGGTTGTGTTTGAGATCCAAGAATAGGACACCACAAAACTTTCTCTTAGATTCTGGCATGAAACAAAAGATTTTATCCTCTCAGTATAAATCCTATGGAAAGAAGCATCACACAATTATCAAAACCCAAACAATTTCTCCCAGAACAGGGAAAATTACACAAGTACAAGATTTGACCCCAATCTAATTTCAACTATATTGATATTTAATTTTTGAAAGCTAACATGAATATGCATAAAAATTACCTTTTTGAAATAGCGACGTTCGTTTTTTCTTCGCTTTTTCAATTTGCTCTATTAACTTTCGTATCTCAGTGTCATAGTCAACCCATTCAGGAACTATCCGGGCAGCAGCCTCTAGTTTTGGTTCTTTGGTTTGGGGATTGTTGCACTGAAAGTTTAAAACATATTAGATGTAAACAAAGGAAATGTGAAAATAACATCTCTTCAGAGAACTTCGCTCTAATAATTTTGTCAGCATTTCCAACGTCATTGAAGGACAGCAGGCAAGGTCAGTTACTTTGATATTATTAAAAAACCCCCAAACACTGAAATTGTAAATAAGCCCTGTTCAAATAACTCAAAACACTTAATTGAAATACTTTTCTTTTTCCCTGTTCTCCTGACTATATGCATAGCACAGAGATGGCTAGCACAGGGCTACTAAGATTTAAACAAAGTTAATGGGGAAATGCAAGATACACATTGGGACACTGAAGCTGAATATGATAAGGGCTTTTTATTACATTTGTGATGCTTCCTCTAGTGTCCTGTAGAAAAATGTATTGATTATTCCATAAATGGAAATCACCATATCAAGTGATACATGATAATGGGACTGAAAGAAGGTCTAGTAATTGTCAATTTCAATTTCTCCATTTTTTTCTATTTTTTCTATTTCAATTTTTCTAGAATTTCAATTTTTCTTTACTAGAGAGCACCCCTCTAGTGCACAAACCTCCCCTTTTTTAAAAACTGTAAAGACACAAAACAAAACTATTTCCATACTGAATATTCACACCAAATTTCAAATGTCTGTTTTTCTTCCAAACTATGACTGAAGCACCACACACAGTGTGTGTGGGTTGTCAAAGAATCCAAATGGGAGGAAAAAATGGGATGAGGTTAATAATGACAGAGAAGATTTTCTCTCTGCTTCTATTCCCAAAGAAAGATGCTTTCTTCTTTCTAAACGTGGATAGTGCCCTCATCATTACAGTTTTAAAGCTTTGCTTTATCTCCTGTTTATAGTGATGAAATAGACAAAGAAAACCATGATAATATTAAGTCCTATATCAGCGGGTTCTGGAGGAACCTTCTATGTAGGGAGTGCAACAGCAGCACACAGTGCCTGGAGACTTAACAGTACTTCAATTCAGTTCTAGAAATATGTCTGAATATGGAAAAATGATAAGGAAAATATATATATGGGTGTGAGATTCCTCAATCCGTCCAGTTAAGAGACAGCAATGCTTAATTTTTTAGTACAGTTTTCAGCTTTAGTGTAAGCCAACTTGGTAAAGATCAAGCAGGAGAGGAAAGGGATGGAGTGTTGCAGTGCCTTCCAGCAAGGCTGTCTTCATGACACGACACATTTATCCCAAAAGCCACAGAAATCACAGCAAAGTTGTTAATCTGTAGAACTAATTGAAGCCAAGATCAACTCACCAAGTCTATTGTTTTAGCTTTTTTCTTGGATTCGTCATCACACCAGGTTTCACACCAAAGCCACTCCTGAGGGAGAGACTTAATGGCTACTTGATGAATCATATTATTGGGAAGATCCTGTACAAATTTTGTAAAATCATAAATTACCATTGAATATAATGTAACTGGTTATCAAGCAGCTATCTAAAAGTAGCATATCGTCGCCTATTACTATTTCTGCAAGTTATTCTTACATTTTCCTCTTACATTTCCTTCTTAGTGCTCACATAGTTCTTTTTCAAGTACATTTAAAACTTAGTCATACTCACTTCGATGGCAAATTCCACCTCTCATTTACCAAGGAATTTTTTCCTGTACTTAGGTCTGTCCTTCCTTAGCTTGACATAAAGCAGGACTTCTGTCTGGTACTCATGGTTCAGATACTGTGTGCCATATTATAACTAAAAAGCAAAACTTACACCATCTCTCCATTCCTTAAATTTGAAAAAAAGAAGCCTTCAAAAAACATATAATGCAGGATTATACCACTACTGTAAATTTAGATGACTTCTGGGAAAAAGAATTCCAGAAATATGAGTGTGAAAAGGAAAAGCTACTAAACTGCTATTCTGGCTACCTTCCTTACTTCTTTTTTGTTTTTAACATTTATTATCTGGTCAGGTACTCTGATCATGAACACTCTGAACCAAGATCTTGCTGAATGTACCGAGCAGCTACAAATGAGAAAAACCTCACTGGCCACAGTTACAAATAACAGGTGTAATTGGTGGATTCATCTGTAACTTCCCTCACATGTGCAACCCCTACATTACATTTTAAAATAAACGTCACTACTCTAATAAGTATTAATCACATCTTACTGTGCCAATTCACGTTGCTAAATGTGACAATGAAACAGCACATATTGCTGCATTATGAAAGACATAGGTCATTCAAATCTTGACATTAATACAGAAAAATTACATCAAATCTAAGTATACTGAGAGCCAAAACATTAAGCAGGGAAATGCTTTATTTTTTGAAAAACTTAAATTTTATTAATTTTTTGGATTAAAAAATGGTTTTCCACCATCTCAATTTCAAAAGAAGAGGGACTGGTTTTCTGTTGTCCCTCTTTGACTTTCTAAATGAAATCACAATTCCTGAGTTACTACAATTCCTGAGTTGTGAACTTACAAAATTGTTACGTGGTGTAGAAAGCAGGAAGTCAGCTGCTAGTTCTGGGATTTAAAGTAAGCAGAAGAAAGAATGAGTAAGAAAAAAAATCTAAACAAAATGACTGTGATGGAAGTCTACTTTTTCTGATGTGTCATTTTTCAGCCTAGGAGTTCTATACTCACTCTTCTTGGCATTTAAAATCACAGTTTTCCCTTCTATCTACTTCTCTTTCGTGGTTTATATTAGCATAACCTTAACTACCACCCATGAAGGTGTTGGTGCTGGCAGATTAGCAAACAGCTGAGATTGCTTCTTTGAGAAGAGCACTGAGCACTCCAGTCATGTATTTAAAATAAAAATAGGAATGAAAAGATCATAATGCATCCTTATCAGTAGATGAAAGCTCTCCAGGACTCTAATACACTACACTGTGGCTTGTATTTCTAGGACTATTGCTGGGTTTTTGTGTAAGTAGCAGCAATTAAGACAGAAAGTAGTCCCTATCAATACAGTCAGAAACCAGATTACTATAAAAATATTAGTTTGAAATATTTTTCTAAGTAATTCCAAATCCTGTCAAGATTTAGCTACCTTAACATCTGCTCTTTAACATCTGGCTTTCCGTTCGGTGCAAAAGAGTTATTTTAAGAGATATGTGCTATGTGCATATGCCATGTAGCACTCCAGCTATCATGTATTAATGCTATAACTGAAAAGATAAGAATCTTAAAATGGAAAGATACACATTTTTAATACACAGGCACTGAGAGATGTGGACTTGGCTACTGTAGGATCCCTTTGCTGTGCTAGGCAAGTAAAAACCTTTTGTGCTTTAGCAATTCCACATGGAAAACAAAAAAAAAAAGCAGGCACAATCTCATTTATGAAGCCTTCTGAAGACCACCCAAAGTGAGACAAATAAAAGGTGTTATCCACTCAGGCAGAAATCTGATGAACTGTTAATACCCATCTTCGAGAGAGTTAAATAACCTCAACTACAGGAACAAAGTAATAAATTTAAGTATGTTATGTTCACATGGGATCTACTTACATGCTCATAACTGCACCTTAACATACCTTATTTGGATTTACAAATTGTTGGAATTATATAAAAAAAGACTACAACCACCCCAAGGTGACCATGTACAACTACCAAAGTGCCTTTGCAGGCAGCTTACAAAAAAATGTAAATTTACATAAAGGAAAAAAGAGAAGAAAAAGGAAGAAGCTCTTGCCAAATAAGAATATAATTACCATTATCAGAGTAAAGGTGAACAGTCCTCTATATTGGTTTTTCTCTCATTTTTTCCATATTAAACAATCATTTAAAATAGTCATAACTTAATGTTCAGTTTTCTGAACTGTGCTCATATGCACACCTGAAAATGTGCTAAAACAGCAGTAAATGGCAAATAGTTTTGGAATTACATAACATACATATTGAGATAGAAGACAATTCTATGCATATTGAGAAAGATACAGAAAATAAACCCCAAACTGCTTAAAGTCATATATACCTGATCTAGATTTGCCAGACTGTTTGGATCCTGACTAAGAGCCTGGTACTGGCCCCGAAGTCTGTCTCCAGCTGCAATCTTTCTGAATGTCTTCAGATCCACAACATATAAGGCACTAAAAAGATTAAAAAAAAGGATTAAGACTTGTGCAGCTTCACCTTCCTTTTGATAACATTATTAAACCTAACAAGAAACTAAAACATGTCCCCATCCTGAAGGAATATTTTTCTTAATTTAGTGGCTGAAGCTACAATAGAAAAGTGAAATGAGTATGTCATCAGGATTTATGCCTTACCCATCCCTTCCTGAGAGTGACTGGAGGACAATTGGTTTGGAATGCCTCTGATCAACATCAAGATCCAGATTTCAATCAAATGCACAAACCACACAAAAATACGTAAGGAGTTATCCTACCTAATATGGTATTTCCTTTTCCCAAGATGTGATGCCCAGTATCCTGATTTCCAGAAACGGTACCCATCCATTTCCTTCCGGCTGTCACAGAAAGGTGTGTATCCATAAGGAGCTCCATTTAGATCTAGATCTCTGAGTTCTTTCAAGTCACTTCTCACAATCTAAATAAGAATATATTTATCTCTATAATTTAATACTGTCTTTAGGGTATGCATCTGAGGGATTTTAATTAAAAAAAAACCTGACACACTACAACAGTGGAGTATAGATAAAGTATTCCACTGGAAGATATTTACCAAATTATTCCTCAAGTTAAAAAAAAAGTGTTTATTATCTTATTAGAGTGTCCATCTGTGTAACACCTTTAATAAGTGAATTAAATAAACCAGGCAAAACATTTTTAATTGTTTCTAGTTGCCCAATATTAAATTCCTCAATGAAGAAGTATAACTTTTGAAATCTGCCAAGCATGTCCCTGTTGAAGAATTCTTCCTATTTGTTATATAACTTGGGTACTCAAAAATTATTGCACCATTTGAAAAATCTTTGTATCTAGTGGCAAGTAATTTTAAAAATAGGTTATAATGACGTTTTACAAATGCCCCTTATTTACTATTCAATCCTTGTCCATCTAATTATCAGTGCTAAAACAAAGTTTTAACTACTTGGGAGTACAGAGAAATCCTTCCAGCAGTTAGGAGACAACCAGCGTTACCAGATGGTGCATCCAGATGAAATTGCAGAAAGTTGCAGTCTGCATTACTACACCTAAATTTAATTTATTCTGAAGCTTTGGAAAAGGACCAAAAGACATTAATATTTGTCCTGAGGTTTTTAATAGCCTTGTGATAGACTCTTCAGTGCCTCATCTGTTGGAGACAGCATTTTGTGCCTTTCAGTGGTATTAAACAATATTCATTCCTGAGTGAGAGACTGCTTACAAATTCAAAATAGAGACAGGATTAATCTTGACAAATTTCAGCCATCTAAAAGTTGTTCAAACAGTCCAAACTAATCTGGTCAGATTCCCTGCACAGTGGAGAAATTCTCTCACAATCAGCCCAGAGACTGAATCACCCCAACACACCTTCACTGAAAAGCACATTTAAGATCACACAGACCTCTCCAGGCACCTTTCTCCCTTCACCAGACAATTTGGGACAACTCATTGTAGTGAGACTCTTAATGTCCATATGACTAAATACAAGTGAAACTGCTGCATTTCACATTCTGCAACACCACTGGATCTGTTCATACAGCTGCAATAGTCTTACATGACCAACATCTGAATAAAATGGCCACAGGGGATGAGACTGGATCAATGTAAGCCCAAGTGAATTCCTCACACATTTATATACCATTATTTTTACTTACCTGGTCAGCATCAACAAATATTATTTTATCCACAGCCAAAGGGAAAAGAACATCCAAGAAAAGAATTTTGTAGCCCCAGATAATTCTCTGTTTTTCTGTCTGTTGATAAAGCCAGCGAGGCCACTTATACTGTACCAACTCATATTTGAACCCATACTTTTTAGCCATGTGAGGAATAACATCCTAGAAGAAAAAAACCCGATTAGGTGCACATAGATAGGACACATAGGGATTTAAAAGGAAAAAGAGTGAATGCTGCAGTTCACTTGCAGCTGCGTTGGCCTTACTGACTACACAACTTATTATTTTGAAATATTTCTTTAGTTTTATCAGTATCCTCAGCTATAGAAAAAGCATTTTATGCAAGCTCTTGGAGACTATCAGAAGAGAATAAATTATTGTAATTTATCACTGGGCTTTGCATTCCAGAAGAACCTTATACAGAACACTTTTTAAACTATTGGTATTTAATCCACTTAAGAGACCATTTTCCGCTGAGAAGATTTGATTTGAATTATATAATTATTCAACTGTAATTTAAAGAAAAGTTACTTAAAATTTTAAAGAAAAAGTAATAAAAGAAAGACTTTTCTCCTACCTTAAATGTTGGGGAGAGGTAGTTTTTCAGAAACCAAAATTTAACTGATGTTTTTGTATGACGTAGGACAGAAAGCATCATAATTCTGTGGAAATATAAGTCTATAATAAACAAACAAATACACACAGGTCATTAACTTTCAACTACATTTAAAGTGTTAAAACTTTCTAAGTATAATTTTCTTTTACCCAATTTAAGCAGAAATTTCTATCTATTTCTAATTAAAAGCTTTATAGGGCCGTGTGTTCAAGGCTGCTTTGAGATGGACTTATTTGATCCAGATTGGCTAAGCAACAGTAGAAGGAAAAAATTTCAGTAGTGGATCTATGAACAAGTTTCATTCTAAGAGAAGTGCCTGATAAAATTAGAATAATGATTAATACCTTATATTATCTTGGCTAATGAAATAACTTATTTTAGAATATATTAGTTGAGTTTAATAGGTTGCTGAAATAAAAAGCATAGTTCAAGCTAAGATGCTCTTCTGAAAACCCTTCATAACTGTAAGAAGCACTATTTTGGGTTCAAGGTTTTTTCACTATTGTGGCCCCTGTTTGGTGTAACCAGACACATAAGGAGTGCCTTACAACCTTACAAGAGGTCAAGTCTGCCTTAAAAATCAAGAAATAATGACTCTTAAAATAACACAAAGAAGCATGTAGGATGTTTTGAATTATTTTTCTGTCCTTTAAAGTAAATGTATCTTTCCCTTTATGAAGGTTGTTGTAGGTTGAAGGAAAGTAACAGAATGCTCAAACTGCATCAGACTACTAAGAAATAAAATTGCCAAATCTGACACCTGTAGACAAGTCCCATATGGACATATAGAAACCCCACAGTTTGGACTAAACACAAAGAGGTACAACTCCAATGAAGTCACTTCTCCTATGTCTTTATAAAGAGAGGTTAAACATCATTTATGTCTGTACTTCACACATGAAAGACAAGGAGAACATTTTTCTGTCTTCAAAAAATAATGGTACTTTTGAACATCTGTATGTTGAATCACTTTGTTCTTAAAGTTTAATTTAGTCCTCATTGTTATACAACTTTCCTATGTATTGAAAATTTATTACTTTTGTTTAAGGAGTCAGTTTCTTTAAGCTGCTTAGTTCTAGTATAAAAATTTAGAGTATTGCTACAAAATTCTTGTTTCCTTTTACCCTTTACTTACCTTAAAAAACGCTCGTATAAATGGCCTGAAGCAACAGAAAAAATGTTAAGAATATCACTTTTCTCTTCCTTCTCTTCTGTTGGAATTTCTTCTGAAAATCTAAGAATTATTATAAATTATTATATAAAATAAACATTCAGCTGAAAAAATATACTAAATTATTATTAAGCTCATAAAGAATCAAAATTAAGAATATACACAAAAGAAATACTAATCCTACAGTAACCAAATACACTTACATTCTACTCCCACTGCACATGCTTATGATGTCAAAATCTTTTGGGAGCAACACCTCAGATTCAGTTGCTCAGGACAAACAATGACACAACTTCAGTCTTCAATATTTGCAATCAAACAGAACCCAAATTTGACAACAACTCCATGTTTTATCAAAGTAAAAAAAATTCAGAAATACACACAGCAATAATAATCTTGATAACAGGTAATTTTTAAAATCAAACCCAGTTATTTTCCATTCATCTCCTTGCATTCTACATCAGAACAACCAATGCATATTCTTGAGGTGAGGAACGTCTGCACAGCCCCATAGGTGGTTGAGCTGAATATATTCCCTAAAATACAGACTGAACATAATACAAAGACGGTAATACCAGGCCAAATCACATATTTAGCCCACTACTGTCCCAACAGCAAATGACAAGCCTGAGGAGCAGCAGCCTTTCCCAGAATACTCTTACAACATTCAGTAGTCTGTGGTGATAGGATTTCCTGAGTGCTTTTCATAATACTTGCTGAATTCTTCCTTAAATTAATTAAATTACCCTCCCTATAAGCTAGCCTACATATCTGAGGTACGGTCTCCAGAGGTTTTCTGTTTCTGCTGCACAGCATTCTTTGCTTTCTTTGAATATCAAAGTCTACCAGGACTGGCTTTTCATCATGTGCCCCTTCAGCACACACAGCCAGGGGACAGTGGCTGCAGCCTCCCTCAAGCACTGCTGCGCCGATCTCAGACTGCAAAGGCCACCTTGGCCAAACTGGGTACAGTGCGGCTTGATATTGGTGGAAATTCACCTCAACAGTACTTTTTTTTGAGGTGAGTCATTCCTCACACACTTAAGATTGCATGAGTCACTTCTATTAACTTTTCTTCTGGTTACATCCCTTTTAAAAGTATCTTTTAGAAAGTATGAAAAGAAGTATCCCTCATAATCTTTAAGATCAAACGAGACAAGTCCCAGACCTCCAACATATTCAAAAGAATTCACATCACTCCACTAATACAAAGCTGAAATCCCAGAAGGCTGCAATGTAAGTGGTGTGAATAATCTTTTGAGAAACCCACATTCTTTTCACTCAGCCATGATACGAGCACAGTTGTACCTGTTCAGCACTACAGCAAATGCAAAAGAAAGGCAGTGGAGAAGCACTGACTGCACTGTGTGGCATTTCTAAAGATGACAACCTCCCAGCTAGCACTGAACTCTGACAGGCTAAACACACTGCAGTTCACAGTCCAAAGCAGTGTCTTATTTGTTCTTGACTTTTTGCCTTGTTTCTTTTCGTAGTGATAGCAGGACCAAAAGAATCTCAAGCTCTTTATAATGCAACCATCACATGAAAAAAAATAAAATCAGGTTCTGATAAAATGATCTTGAAAATATTCATTATGTAAAGGTTTACAGAACACAGAGATCTGCCAAATTGAACAAGCTGCTGGACTGACCTGTAAGGTCACATGGGAAGAGTCAGTTGGGGAAAGGATGCTCAGTTATGAAAACACTTGGGCAATGGTATGTGCGTGTCCCATGTCAGAGCACACGTGAACTCCTGTGATGAACAGCATGCTGGAGGATACTCTTTTCATGCTGAGATAACAAAGATGCAGGATTTGACAAGTTCCTTGATAGCAAGAGGATAACAGAAAAGGCAGGCCCCAAATCATGCCCCTGAGCCACAACCTTCAATCAATGGGAAAAGCAAATAAACTTTATTGGGTGAGGGGCTTCAGTGGCCCAGCCAAGCTCTGCACCTGATGCACACTGATGAACCAACCCACTGTGGTGAAAGGCAAGACCTGGAAGACTGAGAGATCTGTGGCCTTGTAACTTCTTCGGAGGGAGCTAAGATTTTGATCATTGCACATACATGCTTTGATGCAGCCAATTAGAAGCGGAAGTTTGAAGATGATGAAAAATATCTAACATCAATCTGCAAAAGAGGCACCTTAGTGCAGAAATGTGGGTCCCCTTTCCTGACCTGTGACTTCAGGAAGAAATTTTTGAGAGCTGTAATATAGTAGTCTGGGAGGGTTTCTGAATCTAGTCAACATGGCTACAAATAGAAAGACGGGAAATTTAGATTAGATATTGGGAAGAAACTCGTTACTGTGAGGGTGATGAGACACTGGAACAGGCTGCCCATGCAGGCTGTGAATGCCCCAACCTGGAAGTATTCAAAGCCAGGTTGGATAAGTCTTTGAGCAACTTGGTCTAGTGTAAGTTGTCCCTGCACAAGGCAGGGGACTGGGATTAGATGATCTTTAAGGTCCCTTCTTACTCTTAACATTCTGTGATTCTATGATACTGTACCAGTAAAATTATCCATGGATAAATGGTGATAAACATAAAATCAGCAACAGAGACTCAGTGTAATGTACAGGTACTTGCGGTGCCTTGTCGGGAGAGATGATAAAGCTGAAACAGAACCCAGTCTTGGATCTACCAAGAGATGTGTGTGTAGAGGACTAATTGGGGTCAACATTTTACTGGATAAAGTAGAACTGTTATGCCTTTATTTTAATTAACAGTCTGTATCTGTCAAAGCTACTGAAAATGGAAGAAAATCTTTTTTGAGTCTTGCTCAAAACAGCAAATTAGGAATATTACAATGTTATTAGCCTCAAATATAAAGCTTCAGATGTTTATTACAATTACTTATAGAACTCAGACTTTAAAGTAAAAGGTATTTTATTGACAAATATAAGAACACTTCTGGAGATTTCATAAATTATGTTTACTAGCAGACAAGTAGCATCAGCCTGCTTTTTGATGTTCATTTTTCACATATCTGAGTACCACATTACTGGCTGTGATTTTTACATTAAGATTGATTCCCTGCGCCAACAAGATAAAAAGTCAATGGAGGAAATCAAGAGCAACTGGAAATGCAAAGGAGGGATTGAAGAAGGAAGTAGGTAGGAAGATGTACACGACAACACTGTTTTCCTTTCCCCCCCCGATATTTATATTATAAATCCCTTGGAGAACATTTTAGCATATTTGTATCAGAAACACTTCCTGTGAGTAGTAATAAACATGTGCTGCAACAGTTAAATTAGAAGCAAATTATGCATTACCTTGTAACTGAGTCCAGATTTCTGTGTTTTCCTGTTGTTCCATCAGTAAGAAGATCTTCATTCATTTTATCAGGCTTTTTCTGTACCTAGTCAGTAAAATAAATGTATTTGTGTAATTTGGAAAGTTGATCAATAGTAATTACTTCTTCACTTGTGATATCTAACTATGGTGTGCTTACTGGCTAGAACTGGACCAACATTTGGACCAACTTCTATTTCAGTAAAATACTGCACTGCACTGAACTGAACAACAAAAATGTAATTTCATAATTTTAAACTATGCACAGAACTTACTGTAATAAGAAGAAAAGTAATAAATTAATAAAAATTAAATGGTGATTTGGCATGTTCAAGTCATCTGTACTTCTGCATGCACGTGGGGGATTTTAGCACATTTTCTACTCTCATGAGTTTGTGATCTAGCCATTAGCTGGCAGAAGTGTAGCAGAGTGTTGCACCACACAATGGAACTTACCTGAAGGGACATTGTTATTCTCATAAGCCCTTCACAAGGAGAAAGTGAAAAATTTGTCACTGAAACAGAAGTTCTCCCACACAACTTAAGCAATTTCTGCTGTCTTAACCAGATGTGTAATAAAGGCTCCAAATCAATTTAATTTGCTACTTTAATTTCCTTGATTAAAATAAACCTAATTCCTTTTGAAAACCAAATAGCTTCTAAACCCCTAAATGTCTGAACATACTAAATTTTAATCATATTAATTTCACATGTTCATACTGTCAAGCTAATGCTTACAGATTCCTGTTCACATTACAGCAGGAGTCTTTTTAGCTGGTGCTCCTGAAGCCCCATCCTACCTATCACTAAAGCGATTCTACAGTTCAACTGAATGACAGAGCTCACATATTCTAGTTATAAGCTTAATACATACCACATTTCACATCAAATAATTTTCCTATTTTGACCCAAATGGCACCCTTTTTCTGTGGTTTAAAGGCAGGCTCATCATGTACCAGAGCGTCACACATTTTCTCTGGGTTCTGGAAACTTTCAGTTACAGGATTGGGAAGAGACACATGTTTGCAGTTTTACTTACATAGTTCTCTCTCCTTCTCAATGTCTAAAATTAGCATACAGTGTACCAAGGAAACCTACACAAAATGTTATTTACAAAACACTGGAAAACATATAATACTATGAGGGTCTTGCTCCTGAATATAACTCTTTTTGATACATGTTTAAGAATGAGAGTAACATAATTTCATTTACACAAATTCGGTAGTTTAGATAATTTTAACTTCCACTCTGGTATCTGGACTGCATATAAAATCCCTCTCCAGTCACTGGAGAGAAATGGATGTCCCAAAAAGTGGTCCCCTTGCTGGTTTAAATACATATGTAAGCTAGGATTAGGAGACCTTTGGACATTGTGCTAAACAGAGAGGGAACTGAAGTCATCTAGACTAGACATTTGGACACCTTGAGCTAGATGAGATAAATCTCATCTGTGTTTAACTGCTATTTAACAATCTCCCATGCAATTAGTTGCAACCTGATTGGATCAAATTAACTACATTAATTTGCACATCCTTCTCTTTAATTATACAAAATCTAAATTACATATTTCAGTATACATTTTCAATTAAATATAGCCTAAGACATGGAAGCATAAGCCATATTTCATGTAAGGAAACACTGCATACATACTTGAACTTTGATAATTTTGCTTCTGAAGTTGTTTAATACCACAATAACATCTGTCAGGTCAGCTACAGAATCTGTTCCTTCATGGCTGTGAGGAGACGAAAAAAAATGTTGCTGTCATTCTGTGATACAGTAAAATAAGATAATTCTCAATTTTTCTAGCTTTTATACCTCAACAGCCCACATATTTTTCCTTCAATCCTTCCTGTCTTTTAACAGCACTATGTGGTTTCCTCTTGCTAAGGCTATGCATTCAAAAAATGGGTTTAAGACAGTAATCTGCTATCCCTTAGGCCTCATTTTTCCCCCTAGAAAACACAAGTATTTAAATCTTGTTTCAGTCTGTTTCATACCACTTATCTAAAAATTACATGATGTGATACAGTTATCTGAATGTTCTATTTAATACATTTTTGTAAAATGTGCCTATGATCTACTGCTTTCGTAGAAATGGCCTAATATTACACAAAAAATGTTCAGGATTATCTTGACTTTACTATTTGATTTACTTCTATGTTTCTATGTTCACATTTTTAAAATAATGCTTATGCACCTTCAGCCAACAATGGTCTTTTTATCACAGACACACATTCAACAGGCACAGATCTCTTTTAAATAAAGCATGTCATTAAAAAGCTTTAAAATAGTAAAACCTGATCCAAATACAAACTGCTGATAGCAGTCAGCCCAGTGTTTCATTTCTGCTCTCAGTTTTAAACAACCAAAATTTTCTCTTTTATTCACTCAAAATCTCTATCCTATGAATTCTGTAGGTAGCTCTGCAGCTCTGATGAAGAAGATGCTTTTCCAAAGTGTTTGCAATATTCTCAAAATGTTTGGTTTGGATGTAAATTTAACAACATTGCTTTGTCTCCCTAAATCTCTTTCATGGATCTCTCACTGTGGGCTCCACCTTTGCTGAGTGACAACTGTTTGACTCTGCATAGCCCTCAATTTGACGAATTTCTGTTCCAGTATGAACAACCTTTTTAAATCTAAGTAAAACATCTTGTATACTGACAGCACTGTTACATTGGTAACAATAAGTACATTGTTATGTAATAATTGTTGTACAAACCTAAACATTCTAGCAGACAACTTATGTCACAACTTTAAAATGTTTCAAAATGCCTAGATGTTTTTAATATAAATACAAATAAGTATCAATATAAATTATAATTTTCCACATAAGGAACAAAAGCATTCAAGTTAAACAAATGGAGACCCCTAAAGAAACAAACAGAAAAAGTCTTTGTCCAAATTATAAAAGATATCACTTTCAGCTAAGCAGTCAGCATAACATCAAAATATAATAAATGACATCTACCTGCCTTTTTGAAAAACAAAGTCTTCAGCAGGATTGTATATATATCTTTAGAAATAAACTATTTTCTGCAGTCTTCTCTTGTAACACCCACTTGTTTTCTGACCAACTTCACAGAATCAAAGTTCCAGTTATAAGCACTGGTCAGACTATTGTCAAGTATTACAAATTTCATTTTCCTAATATTAATAGTAATTTATTAATAACAAATTGATTTACAAGTTTGACTCCTTCAAAATAATGACTGTTGTTACAGCCGTGAAAACAGAGGCAGCTTATTTCAAATGTTGTGTATTTACATAGAGTAAAAATAAATTACTTGCATGTCTATTAGAGGCAACTGCAGGAGAAGCAAATAAGATAAGTATTGATATGTAGAATGTGCTGTAACTCCAATATCCTGTATTTCTCCTAAAGCTCTTTTTATAATGTATGGGCCCTGTGCCTCAGAGAACAGGTCATCTCACAGTTCAGCAGGAGAGGATATGACTAATATATAAGGATGGAGAATATATTGCAAAACCTTTTGGCAAAATTCCACCCTACCAAATAATTGCCCGAGTTCTGATAGCAATTGCACGCAATTAATACTGATACCTGTAAAGGAAATACAAAAGATCCTGGTACAGCCTCCCAAATGGACTTCTGCAGTTGTACTCTAAGCCTATGGCTTGTCATAATTAAATGAAGTAAATGCTACTGTTTAGATTCCTAGTCGAGTATTAGTTTTCCTGGCTTAGCTGAGCTTAATTAAGCCCATTTGTATTTCTTCTTTGGAAAAATCAGTAATCATACAAAACAGCAGATTATTTAAGTTTCCTTTGATCCAGTGTAAAATGTAGAATGGTTTTGTTTCATTTTGTTTCATTTTTTAATTCAACTACACCTCATTACGTTTTTTTTAACCATGCTATCTTATATAAATCTCTTTTTAAATCTTAAGAATTGAATGCTGAATTAGACAAATGATGTGGCTACAGTGAAGAGAGATTAAGTGAACTTCTTGGGGTAAAGGCCATGCTTTTCTGCTTTTTCAACAGACTGTGAGTGATTTCCGGAAAAAAAAATTGAAAATGGTAAACAAATACAATGAACCTAACATTCTATTAAGATTTCTCCCTGTAACACTGAAATTGATGTATTAACTAAATATTCAAAACCATAAAGAGGTTCATTGAGGTTTTTATTTTTAATAGTAGCTGATGAGTAACAACATATGGAACTATGTATTCCTGAGCTCCAAGTAATAATAATACTTTATAGGACTTTCATAGGCTTGTTTCAGGTCACAGAACTACTCTGAACAGGAAGAGAGATAAGGAGAAAAAAAAGGGGAAAAAAAGAAGGAAGAACTGAAGTTGAAATAAAATAAAACAACACTGCTCCTCTAGAAGGGATTTGATCTAAAGGTTCAAAAGGAAGCCCTCACAGGCTACAGATCTATGCTGTTACATAAAACATGAGGAGATGATGATTCTTCCAAGGAATAGGTGGAATGATGGCTAGCATATCTTCCTTTATATGAAAATCAACCATGGAAATTACAGATCTGGAAGCCATAGATATGCCAACTAAATGTCAGTTACTGGAGTACAACTTCCGTTCCATGTACCGAGGTTTCTCCCAGGAGGGGGAAATGTGGTGCTGTCAACATGCAGCCAAGGTCTCAAACCTAAGGCTGCTTCTGTATTCTAAGGTGAAGGTGCAATCACAGTGAATCTTACATGACTAAAACAACTAAGAAACATAATTAATTGAAGAAAACAAGTCCAGAACTTAATATAATGATCCTATTAAAAAAAGAAAAGATGTTCCCTATCAATAACACTGCATTCAGAGGCACCCTCAGGACTGAAAAAAATTATGAGAGGAAATTCATGGTACTTGCTCCAGCTGACAAAGACACTGCTGGAGCACCAGTAGTGATCCACTTGACATATTCTTGGAATGATATGTTCAGTATGTTTGGAATGTCAAAATATTAATCAATAAAGGCATGAGTGACATTTTTACAGAATTTGGTGCGAGCAGTTGTACAACAATGCTCACCACGCATGGAACTGACAGAGCAAATGTCTGGTAGCTGCGTAACCATAGCAAGTATACTACAGTAAGAGACCTTGCCAGCATCAAGCCTAGCTGAGCAGCTTAGGTTTATTATGCATTAACTATTCCAATGCCTTCAAAAATACATGAAGCCACCAAATAACAACTTACACTATCAGGGAATAAGGTATCTCTTACAAACTTTAAGTCATCAATTGCATCTTTTTTTTTTAATGCTATTTTTACTCATTCTCCCTCAGTATTGTCAGATCTTTTCAAAATATGGTGCACTTGGAGCTTCATTTATAAGCATGTTTCCAAAGGATGGATTAATACTTACGAAAAAACCTGATAAATCTCTTCTGATCTTCCTTTGCGCAATCTCAGTGTCCAAGCACCTGGATTTGCTTTCAGCTGAAAATATCCCTATGAATAAAAGACAGGCACTTGTTCTGTCTGCATTTCAGACTCAACCATCTACATACACAAAAATCAATTATGCAACATCTATATTAGCCCTAAAAGAAGTGTCAGTGATGCAACCAACGACCACCTTTCCTGCATGTCCTGCACGTCTTTCAGTGCTCTGTTTGTTTCTAGCTGAATTTGAATTGTATACAGAAACTCCACCAAGGACAGCAAGTAAATAAACAGTAAAGAAATGAATTAATGAACTGACCCCTAAACTGAAAACCTTCTTTGAAACTCAAAATTTCTGTCCAGAACAACTTCTCAAGTCAACACAGCTGCTTCCCATTTTGGGAACACTGCAAACAGCTATTACTATGTGAAAGTCAGACAGAACAAGTTTTGAAATGTGAAGAACTATTAAAAGTTTAATCATGTCAAACATCATCTACTGTTGCAACCATATTCAGTATTTGTGTAAAAACCAAAGATTCAGAGTTTATTAAGCATTTTATTCCTTGTGATATGGTATTTACAGAGAACAGAGAATAGCTGATGGATAAGAGGTCTTATTCATCAGAACCCTTCCCCATCAAATTGCCTTTTCCAATAAGAAACCAAATCTTTCACTTCAGAAATCACAGGGTATTCTGCTCTACAGACTGCCAAAATGAAAAATAATGACTTTGCATGATGAGTGCAATTCTGAAGTGTGGATATGTTCCCACACAGGCTCTAAGCACTTACCTGAAGCATCTGAAAAAGAAGCCTTCTTTTGCCTGGCTCATTGTGTAACAAAAATGCTTAGTTTAATCAGAATGTGAAGCATACTTTACATTTATCAGTGGAATCTCCACCTGAATATAACCACCTCCTACCACCTGCTAAAAGTAATTAGGCTCCCAGTTTAGGCACTTCAGGTCAGAGTCTAAAATTAGGCTATAGCCGAAACTATACTGGATCAGAGGAGGAGCAGGGGGAAGTTCAGCAAATTAAAGATAGTCTCAACTCCAGGATGTGCTTGTTACTTTTAGCATTACTAAGCTTGCAACAAGATGCTCATAAAGAATTCTCACAAAGAGTGTGCAATTGTAATGACTATTCCTGTACTTAACACTTACAAGGTTGGCCATCACAATAGTATCAACCATGACAGGATTATTCTTTGTGCCCAGAGTGAACTGCAGACCTCGAGGAGGTTGTCCAGTTGTCACATCAAAGCAATGTCCTTCAAGCAATATATATTCCAGTTCATATTCTGCTGTAACTGCCCCTTTTATCTGTGGAAGGAACATTTCATCATTAAATGATGTCATTTAACTATGTGGGAAAAGCAACATATCACAGTGACAAACATGTTATGTGGGATTAACCTTGACTTAATTCTTAAGTGCCAAAAAACCCAAAAAGGTCTTTCCAGAAGGAACTCCACTCAATTATAAAACAGGTATCCAAGGTTAAGAGGAAGGATCACTGTCTTGAGGGACCTTCTCTCCATTGACTGATGAGGAAGCTGAAGCATCTCTGCTTTGGTAAGGTAAATTCCAACTTCTATTTTCACAATACACCTTCTAAATACACAGCTTTGGTCAATCAAACACCCTCCCTGTTTTGCATAAGCTTATGGACTGAAACAAATCTAATGACTTTGAAGATGAGGGATTAAAATATAATTAAAAAATAATTAGAAGAATTGTGAACTAAAACAGGGCCAAATACACTTTAACCTACATTAATGAACAGTCATATATTCAGGTTTATTTGAAGATTTACCTATGTTAATCCTATTACTACCAAAAATATATTTAAAAAACCCCAAGGACTAGGAAGCTAACATCCAGAATCCCTTAATTGCTTAGTTATTTCTGTCAACATAAAGCTCAACATAGCAGGTAAATTGTTTTAACTCGTACTCTGCATTCTGGTTTTTGTCTGTTTCATTGCTTTCTTTGAAGACTTGTCTTTTTCCTTTTTTTTTAAGTAAGGGAGAAAATGAAAAAAAGACGATGACAACAGAAATGGTAAAATATTGACTAAATAATCAACTACCAAAGGAAATATTTCTGGAGAACAGACACAAAGAAAATATTTCCACTTCCCTCTTGAAGTAGAAGGCCCAATGCAAGTTTTATGGTGTTTACAAACTATTACTTACTTCCTCTAAATGAATGTTATCAAGATCCCAAGAACTGTTTACTGCTTCGACCAACCAGCTTTCAGGAGTGATCATGTTTAGAGTCAAAAGAGGCGATTCTGGCAATTCCAAGAACTTTGCCATGGGTTCAGAAGGAAGGTGCTTGTTGATCCCATAAGTTAATTCTGGTTCCAGAACAAACCGATAGAAGCTGTTGAAAAAGAAGTGTTAAAAAAAATATTTTTACTAAAGCACAAAGTTTCAACCATGAAGTTCTTCTAAAATACTTTATAGTGAATGTTTGCCAATTTAATGAAGTTTGGAAGCACAGCAGCTCCCTATTCTTTTGGAATACCATCAGACAATACCTACAGCATCTCAAACGAGCTCGTAGATGAACACAGTTCTATTTGCTTTTGACAATTTTTTGCTGTGGAAGTGCATATTTTCCATTAACATTTGAAAGCCTGTGAAGGTGAATACCCAAGAGGTGCATCTAAATATATTGACTGTGAACAGTCTCCAGTTCTCAGAAGCTGTATCACTAAACTAAGCAGGACTAATCTCTATTGGAAGAAAAGTCTTTCCGAACTGCTTACGACACTAGCAGAAGCAAAGACAGAACAGAGGAAAGGTAGGGGTCTCTCTACTCCTCTCCAGCCCTTTACCCCATTTATTCCACAGGTAAAATGGAGTAAGGGAAAGCGCAGGGAAAGAGCCAAGCACTAACACCTGCAAAGTGCCCAGCTTTAAAAGCGATCATGATAATGTCCACACAGGAAACTCAGAAGATCGATGTTAAAGACACTTTTGTGGTGTCAGAGATGTGATTAGTTCCTCTCAAACCGAATAGAAATTAAGGATTTCTGTTTTGCAGGCAAGTGACTAATTCCCCAGCCCCCTGGCTAAAGGGCAAGCACTACCACCAGCCTCTCTCACAGGTAATTGGTAATAAAGGTATTAGGATTACAGGTAAAATATCTGCCAAAGAGATGTCTGTGCTTAAACATTTTTCTTAGAGGAAAAAGAATCCACTCTAGGGAATTCATTTCAGTGTAAATGTCTATCACCGAATCAGTGAACCCCGTTCTTTACAGACAGTTAAAAGAAACTTCAGTTTATGGCAGGTACTTTTAGGGTATAATATTCTTACTGAAATAAAGCGAGATCTCGAAT
>JAOXXN010000001.1:41566327-41590208 GCA_026770055.1 Myrmophylax atrothorax | reverse complement strand
ATAAAGTGAGATCTCGAATGCAGACTGTACATCTATTCACATGAATTTCATTATAAAGTTAAGTGTACTGAATCTGTAAAATTCATTACACAGACAGTGGGGGGCTGTAAGAAGTGATGAAGTTAGGCAGACAATCTTCCTCTGCAAGTTTTCACAGACACAAAAGACCATTGATTTCTCTAAGGTCTGTTTATGAGAGGTGCATTTGATTGACTGCATCACTTCCCTCTGGTCCCATGCTTGACACCTTAGAACAAGAATTCTTCTCTAGACAAATGCAAACAGCTTACGTAACAGTCAACGAAAAATGAATCAACAAAAAAAAATCCTGAAACAAAAAGCAATGTTTATTTTTTGAGGGAATGTTAAGGCTGTTTTCCCAAACTGAGCAAGATTATATAAGAAAAGCTATAAACTACTTACCTCTTCAGCGGCACTTCTGACAGCTCAGATTTGCAATTCAAAAATAACCTGAGTTTCATATTGATAACGTCCTTGAGCACCTACAGAAAAAAAATCTTTGTAAAAACCAGTTCTTGGTAATCACCAAACTTTGAAAATATGCCAAAGTTATCCTTGCGACATCCTGTAATTTCTCAAGTTTGGGCAGAAATCTAAAACTTTTAACACTCTAAATATATCTGTATATTAAAGGTGGTGTCAGATATTCCAAATAAAGATTTGACCTTTTTTAGAACTGCATGATTTAGCGCATGATATTCTTGATAGTCAAAATGTTAATGTTTTCTCCTAGTGATGCTGGTTTTTAAAGAGCAGCTGTCCCCATTTTCCAGTACTTGAGTAAATTATATTATCACCTTTCTTACATTGTGTTTTCTGGATTTTAAAACACTTGAAGTTCGCTAAGTGTAACACATGCCTTTTATTCAATAACTAGTCTCAAATCTTACTTTCACTCTGTTACACAGAAGATCAGTGATTACTAGGTCAGAATCACCTTGGGGTGGGGGGGGGTGGAGGCCGCAGGGATGGGTCGAACCTCAGCCATGGGGTGAGGTGGGCTGGCATCGTATCCCTCATGGCAGGACTTGGAGCCCACACAGGGAAGCCCCAGACAGCTGCCAGTCACAAACAGCCTGGGAAAACTATAACCCCCCACAGCTCCTGGAGCCCTAACCCAGCTCAGATTGGCAGGGACAGAGAGAAAACGGCCCCTCACCCTGGCCTGGGAGCCCAGAGTGGCCAGGGCATCAGAGGTCCTGCCTGGGGGGTTTGGCCATAGAGACCAGAGCAGACAAAGACAGAGGTTCTGGGGTGCCACATGTCATGGCTCTGCCACCTGGATGTGTGAGAGCTGGTGTGCCACAGACTCTGGGGGGTAGCTCTCTCTCCCTTTTTCTCCTTCTCTCTCTTCTTGCTCCCTCTGCTTATTTTCCTTTACTCCTTTCTTGATGCTTTGGGTGCCCTGGAGCTGGATGGATTGAATTTGACTTAAGTGTGTAAATTGATTGAATATTGACTTGGTGTTGTTTAGTATGTGCTGGGTCAGTACGTGGGGGCACATTTTGTCTAGCTTGTGTAGTGCCCTTTTTGAACCTTTGCCAAGTTCCCTTATTGTCTCCCCTAAATTAATAAAGAAACTCCTTGGGAACAAGTCCATGCCTTATTCTCTCTAAGTTTTCTTGAGATATTAAAGAATTCTGTCTATATAAATGTTAAAGTAAAACTCTTAGCAGAGCTCGTGAGCCTGCAGCTCCAAGCCTGGAGCTCTTATTAAAGTTGTTGTATACAGAAAATTGTTGAATACAGTAAAGCTCAGAGAACTATTTTAATACTTAACTACTTAATAATTTTAAATGTCAGCAATACATTAATGATGTATTAAACCATTCAATCAACTTTGAAAAATTTCAGTAAGTTAATACAGTTCTACTTTTTTTCTCTCAGTTTCTTCATCTGTTTATTTCTAAAATACTAATGTTGTGGATGCTGTTATATAGGAACCATAATATTAGGACAGTAGCTTTTATTTATTTTTATAAGCAATCTGTTTTGTTTAACGCTAACAATGTTATTAATTTCTTTAAAGCACTCACAGAAACCTTTATCAAGTTATCTTCAATTCTGTGGTTTCTGATAAAGTCCTTACCTGAAAGTATAAAGCAGCTGTGCCGACATTTACGATATTATTAGAAAAACCAGTAATATATAAAAGCTAAGTTAAAATACTGTTACCACTAGAGCTAAAATCTAAAATGATAAGGGAAAATAAACTGGGAACAAAGCAAGACAATGGCCATTGTTAAATCTTCCTTTTATTATAACTGTATTTTTTCTTTCCTCAGTTTAACCCATGGCTTACACACATTCTTTACTACAATGCTGTAACTTCACATAGCCCTAGGGAACACTTCTATTCCTAGTTTCTCATTCTCATCCTTTGTGTCACCTGAATACCATCACTGGAAAACTACTGAACAAAAAATAAAGACTAAGGAAAAGTGAAGAAGCAGGAAACAAGAATCAAACTGGAAGCACAGGAAGGGAAAGTATTATATGACGTAAGTTTAAGACCACCAAAATCAAAACAGAGGTCCAAGTGGCTCACATATCTATCTATAATTCAGAATAAAAAGCATGATATACACCTGTATTGGACTTTACCTTCAAACAACACAAAAACCTCATTCCGTTAGCAGGAATGATACTTCAGCAATCTGCATTGATAGGTTGCTGTGTGTAGAATGAAAAGATCTTGCAAAAGGCTGGTCCCAATTAATCAGCTGACCATGAAACTTACGACAGAAGAAAAAGGAATAATGCCATTCTTAATTAACATTTCAATGGAATTTAATTAGGAGATGATTGGTAAGACAATAATGCATTATCTCTGTGCTTCAACAAAGCAACTTCTGGAATTCTGAAACTGGTTCTGTTATTTAGGTCTTATGAGGACACCAAAAGCCAGGGCATTCAAGTCAATACATGAAAATGGTTACAAGATTGGAAAGCCTCTTTTACAGGATATTTGAAGGGTTCAGTCTGTTTACTTTAAATCAGGAAATTCAAAGAAGAGCATGGAAATTTAGTTCACACAGCATTTCACACCGTAAAAGTGGATGAGTTATTTCACTTTACTATGCCTGAAAATTATTTAAGAGCAAGTTCTATTGTTCCTGTACAGCCACTTTGCAAAACACTTACTTAAGTCATCTGAAGAGCATTAACTCACCAAACCATGATTGTTCAACCAATTACTTGCAATTGTTTGTGAACTTCACCATAATATGAAGCATCTACACTGAAAACAAACTCTTACAATAGAATCTTCAGCAGAACTGGCAAAATGATGAGAAGATGAATGCTTACAGCATAGATCTAAATAAAAATCTGTAATTCAAAGCCAGAGTTTAACAGTCAGGTTACTTAGCCACTGGAAAAGCTCAGCAGGAACTCTAACCTGTACTCAACTGCTTCATAATATTTAAATTAGGAATTTATTAAGAAATTATTTCTCCTTCAAATACTAATTGATAAAAAGAAGTCTTATGACCTGTGTTATATAGGAAATCAGACTAGATTATCAAAAGGGGCTCCCGCAGGGATTCCTTTTACTTTAGGGATGGAATAAGAATTTCTCTCTAAAGACAGACTGAACAAAGGAAAAAAGGCAAAAGACAACTGACAGAAAAAAAAGAAAAGGTTTGATTTTTCTCTGCATATTTTTAAACTATTGGACACTTACTGGAACAAGAAAAAAAGAAGGTAGATGATCTTAAGATACATAAGATATTATCCTAAGGTACAGTTTTTTTCAGCTGTTTTTGGTGAACCATGAGGAAAAAACCACACAACTCTTCAATTTCCATTTTAGCAGAAGGAATTTCTATTTTTTTTCACATCACCTTAGAGATCACCTTCCTAACTTCAAGACTAATTAGCAGTTCCACATATTCTGCTAGGAATTTCTGTGGTCCAACCAAGGTTAAGTTATGGCTGGTATTTAAACATTTACTGAAGACAGTGACTGTGCTTTGTCTGAAAATACTTGCTTCTGAAGTCTGTAACAAAACTTTTGAAAAAGGGAAAAGACAACTTATACAAAGAGTGCTACCTGCTACACTCTGAAGAGGACAAAGAGCAGTTCTTAATGATACAATCCAGTGTATATTTTAAAAACAGACAGAAACCTTTACTCAGCTCTCATTCATGCTCTGACTTATACCTTGCCCCTGTCCTTAGATTTCCAGATTCTCAGACTAAGCAGTAAAATTTAGATTACAGCTTACCTATACCTATTCACACCCTTCTCAATTTCAATTCCATTTAATCTGAGTAACTTTTTGTTGATATTTTAAAAAAATTCCAAAAGATTTCTCTGAAATTACTATTAAGTGACTCAAAGTAATGTAACAGCATCATTTCACCAGGGTAAAAAAACCTCATGACATGGACATATTCAACACAGACTGGGGCAAGATTCATGTGTGTAGCCATGGTTGTTACTACACGAATTTGGCTCCCTGAATAGTCAGCAAAACAATATACTTGGCACTAATTCATTTATGTTCCTAAAAAGAAGAGCCTTTAAATTTAATATATTCCAGTGCTTAAAATTTACAGTATTTAAGTCACCTCTATATACAGCAAGATAATCAGAAAGCCATTCATTTAAGAACCTGGGGTTTGGGCTTCCTTGCTGCATATGTATGCCAGTTTTGTCTCTACACCAGGATATGGTGGCTTTCCAGATAATGATATATATACATTTTTTAAATGTATAATTTCCAGGTTATTTTTCCTTTTTAAAAATATTATTAAAAGTGTCATGACATTAAAATAGCTCTGATTTGCTTACTTACAACAGCATTTCAATATTCTCTCCTAAGGATTGGCTTCTTGAATAAAACTAAAGCTCCTATGAATCAAATAGGATCTGCAGTAGCTGAACAGCTTGGTGCACCATGGGAGTCATTTGCCCAGGCATGCATGAGGGAGCCTGTTGTGCTAGGAGGAACGGAGGCTTCTGGTCTGAACTGCAAGGTCCTTGATGCTATATATACTCATAATAGGAACTTCTGGCTAAATGGAGAGTTTCCAGTCAATTTCAACATGCAAATATTTTCATTTGGTAATATCAAGCTTTCATTTTAACTGGGAATGGTGAAATGAAAGATCTGGTTCTAGAGAAAAGCTAGTATTTCAGAGTCTTGAAATATCAGAATTTTCAGGAATTTTTAAAAATGTTTTACTTTGGAACACTATTATATACGAAGAGTGAGTGGACACTTCAACAGCTCTTACAAAATGGTATGAAAATAGGAGGGGGAAAAGCAATGTAAGAATTTATGAAACTTGCATAATTACTGCAGAAAAAAAGAAGATAAAAGGGGATGCAGGAAAAGTCAAGTTACTTGCTTCAGAATTGTAACAGACCATAAAGTGAAGACAAAATTTACATTTTTATGGGAAACTATAAAGGAACTTGAGGCAGAGTGATACTCTGCAGTAGGTGAAAAAAGAAAATCATTTTAGCAGCTATGTTTTTAGGACTGTTTCTCTTTAGAAGATCAATAGCTACACACAATGGAAGACTATCTAGATATACTTGGTAGCATTAATCAGCTGAGAAATACCCATCCAAGAGCTGAAAGGTTTATAGTCCAATCTTCTTATGACGATATTACAGGTCAGATTTAGACCACCTCATTTGGGTACCTTGGAAGACTAAGGTGATCTGGTTTTACAGAATGAAGCATATGCCTTTTAAGATTTTGAGACAGGAGATTCTTTTCCTCTGTATAATGTAGACAATCTCCTCCTTTCCTTCTGTTGATTATAAAGAGCACTTAGGGACTTACTTTTAAGAGGACTGGTGCATGGGGCATCTGAAATTTACTTGCAAATATGGTACTTACAATGATAAATTAGGTCACCCCTAACTTTTTTATATGAATTAAAATAACTAAACACATATTTAAAGGAAAAGAACCCCCTAAATTTTGTTGACCCTTTTTTTATATTGTACATGAAAATTAGAACAAGTTCAGTAAAAATTAAACTACAAGTATGCAAACTAAAAGGAATTACTGCCATCTTACAATCAATAAATGAGACATCTTCTGTGCTTCTCTTGTCAGTGGATCCACAATAGCAATAACATCATAGAATGGCTCATTCTCTTGGGGGTTGACTTTTACTACACTGTTAAAAAAGGATTAAAAATAAGTGACATGAAAACTCTAAACTGAATTTGTGGAAATGAGAAACATTGTTAGGCATGAATTTGTAATATCAGAGGCACTTCAGACTTTACTGCTCAAAAAAACATTTCCCTCATTTCAAGCAATAACCATGACTGCTCTCTGTGATACCACTAGGGAAGCTACACGTGAACAGGAGTTAAAAATTTAGCATTAATCTACTTAGTTCTATACTGGTTATTAATTAGATACATTCCCCACAACAAAATGAATAGAATAAATCACAGTAGAACTTGAAAAAAATGGCCTTTTTGTCATTCATCTACAGTTTCCTTCACCAAGATCTAGAAACATCAGAGTAGACAAGTTCCAGCAGTGCTACAGTTCAAAAAAAACCCAAAAAAACCCAAACAACAAGCAGTGGGAAAAATGAAATGGCAACTGAAATGTGTGAAACTTGACAGGATAGATTAGCTTTATGCATTCCAAAAAATAATTTAGTTTCATAAACTTGATTAGATCAAGTCAAGGAGATCCTTAACCTAGAAGACGGAAATGTTAGTAAACCTCACTTCGAAAAAAAGAAAAAAATCACAAGAAAATCACAAAGAAAAAATACACAAAAGGGACTATGTGAATTTGTTTCCCATAAAAAATATGATAGGAGCACCATACTGACTGTTACTATCCAGTAACTAACTTTGACAAAGGTGTTAGCCTCTTAAAACAGGCTACCACTGATTTCACTCCTATTTTCAACATCAGGGACAGCCCACCAGCACAGCACACTGGAGCACCTTTACCAATAAAACAAGTAGGCATTCGGAAGGAACATTACAAAAATTTTTCCCATGATCACAGTTTTTGTGTTATTATATATTCTTTTAAAAATGTTCCTGTCTACTGCAGTAAGCTTGTCCCAGCTAAGCTTAATTTAAAACCAGTTACCTTAGTATCCCATTATAAAGAGGACAGGATTCACAGATTCTCATCTTGGTACCTTAAATTTCATTCATCCACAATAACAACAGAAGGTGACATTTAGGGCATATTCACTTTCTAAATCTAGGATTCCAAACACAAGGAGCCCACACACAAATAAGGACCCTGAAGACACATGAGCTCCATAAGTGTAAATCTGTTGGCTGATGACAGACAGTTCAGTTTTCTTAAGGAATTACTGCCAATGAGCCTTATTAATGTGCATTTGAATGTAATCTAGTTGTATTAGCTGTGGTCAAGAATTACACAGCTGAGACACAAAGTGTTATCCAGACATAAGCACATTATAGCTGTCTTGACAACAGTAACCAAGATCCACACACAGAAAAAGCTGTGCTAGTTTTCCACATCAACAAAAAATAGTGGGGGGGGCTTCTTTTAGTTCTAATCTGTGAAACTCCCTGTAACATTTTAGTAAATGTATTGACTCCAAGCTTTCTAGCTCCAGATCAACCCCTTCTAGTCACACCAATTGTAATCATTCTTTTTTCAGCAAAGGATAAGTTTGGAAAATCATTATGTATTACTAATTAATGTACTAACAAAGAGGTACAGACACGTTGTGCTATGGCAGATGAACAGGTTGTTCATACAACCGTAGAAACAACAACGTCTTTTCAAACTGGAATGCTTACTCAAGTTTCCATAAACCTTATGTAGTCATCAGTACATTCTAATATTAATGTGACAGACAGAACTTACCTGTGCTGCTCTTTAAGTAATTCAGCATCTTGTCTCATTTCTGTTTTTGGCAAAGAGGACAGAAGGGCATCTATTTTCATGATCAAATCACTGCCACTGTATTAACAAAGCATATATAGCTTGTTTTACATTAGAAAAGGAATAAAACATTTACATTTTAATGTCTGTCTGTCTGCATGATATGTAGAAAGTCCACATCCCAAACCTGGGCTCTTTAAAGTACTTACTGCATTGGGATTTGTAGATTTGAAATAGCTTGACAATGCCCAAGAACCATTACAGCCTTAGAGCTTGTGAAGTGTTCACTTCAGAAGTAATGGAGAATTCACATAATTATCTTTCAGCCTCACAGTTTCAATGTTACAATCTACTGACATTTATAACTCTAGATTCCTTTTTTCCTTAATTTTGTCCTCTTTGTGACATCAGACATAAATTAACAAGTTTCGTGTTTACTTAACAACTTAATTTTTTGGTATATCTTACTGGAATTTTCTTAGAAACCTGAGTAGTTCTACTTCAGTGTCACTAACTCACAATATTTGTCTGAATATGTTTTGCCTCTCACTCCTTATCTCCTGGAGCTCTACCTCTTGTTGATTTTGTTTTTCTGGTAGTGATTCTTTCAGTTCTGCCAGTCCTTCCAGATAATAGAAATGATACTCAGACTATACAACTATATATTTGAATATTTGTTCATATTTCCTCATGCAAAAACATGATTAATTTGTCACAGGCAAAAATATAAAAGGCAGTATATCCTAAAGCCTCAAAATGCAAGAGAATTTTACCTTTTACTACTGTTTCCCATCTCTTTGACAAGAGCTTTAATCTTCTCTGCTGAAGTACTGTATGTTACCTTTTCCAACAAATTGAAGTCTTCAGCATAGAATTCATTTTCATCTAAAGGACCCAATACCTTAGACAGAGAAAAATGTTACTAAGTGTAGAATGTCCCAATAATGTTCTGTCTGTAAGTAAAAATACACTAATATTTTAAATGAATGCACAGTATTCAATATGCCAACCCATCCCCATATACATCAAATTATTAACTATAAAACACTGAACTTTATAGCAACTATGCAGAATTAGGTTTTTACAGTTATGTGACTACAGTTAATTACCGCTCACAATGAATACTTGCATTGGAAATATTCTTAAATATGATAAATAATAAATCAGATATTAACCCATTCAGAGAATTTTGTTGGATTAACTCTAAAATAGCTGTTGCAATTGTATACATACATGGCAGCTTCAATGGAATGGACCTGCTTAAAAAATTAGGAGTAAAACAAACTAAAAAAACCCCAAGGCAAACAGTCATACCATTCTCTAACTACAGGCTGAACAAGTGGGAAACCAATACAGTGCATTTCCTTCAGCTTGAAACTGAAGTTCCAGAAACGAAAAAATTCCTACAAGAAGACTGAGAGATGAATTAATTTCTTTCTTACCCTGCCATTGCTCATAACAGCCATTTGTCCAGGAAGCAGCTTAAGAACCTCCTGGCAGAACATCTGGTGGGTTTTAATTAAATCCAGTCCTAAAGTGTTGTACTTCTTCTCAAACACATTGCCATCCATTCCCTAAAGCAAAGGTAAAGCATGAGACGGTGGAATGAGTCAGCAAAAATCAATTTTGTATCAGAGGAGGTAATCAAACATTTTCTTCAAGTTATGTGGTAATGGGAAATCAAAGTAAAACAACCTCAGCCTCAGTGTAAGTACACGACTGATGGTGTGGAGCCCTGGTCTCACAACTAGCTAGCCTGCAGTTTTTACCCTGGGGCAACTCTGGATAATCATGAGAGGAAAAGCTGAGCCTGAGGGTAAGCACTTTTTTCCACAATCCAGCACACAGCTGCAGGAAAAATAACATTCTCTGTTAACAACTGAACAGTAGCCTCACTTCTAGGAAAAAGATGCAAAAAAATCCATAACACTCTAAAAACCCAACAGTCATTCTAATGTGATCTTTGGATACAATTTGAACATGTTTTGAAGAAGCCAACATCATCCAACAAGACACATAACAAATCCATGGTCAAAGTGGGAAAAAAATGCCCAAACTTACACTGATACTGTGCCTCACCTGTCAGAATTATCATGCCACATTCAGGTCTCCTGATAAGTATTTCTTCACTAGTAATATGCAGACTAATCAAACAGATGCACCCAGATACAATTAATGTAACAAAATAAACTAGTGATGTCTGCTTAATTAGCTACTTTTAAGTAATTCAAAATTTATTGAAGAAATGAAAGCACCACTCAAAGCATCTAATTACTTTTCCAGTGTGATGCCAGAGAGTTTTTTTAGTCTTCCAACTATTCCTATTTAAAGAGTACAATTTATAGATCCTTCTGAAACAAAACCTGCAGTTAGCAGCTGTTATTTGATGACTCATCTCCACTCTACATGAGAAATTTGAAATCAGCAACATTTGTATTTTAAACCAATGAATTTGCATAAAAACACAGCAGAAAATGTTGGCCAGAATTACATAATGCTTGTTAATCACTGCAGTCTGTGCCTATTACTGTTCACAACCACAGCAGCAGTAAAAGGTTACTTCTGAAGTCTTAATTCTTGAAAAACATGAATACTGTAATTTTAACTGAGAACCATAAAAAATATCAACAATTAAAAAATAAACTAGTTTGGTCTCAATTATCCAGTATCTGTACTCTCTACCTTTCAGTACTCTTCCTTGACTTTAAACAAATTCTCTATTCTTCAATTGCGTAAAAGTTGCCAAAAATCCAAATTTACCTGAGCAGAAACTATATAAGGGTTACAAACTTAGTAACAGTTGGCTGTTACTCTCAACAACATGCCCTTACAATAAAATATATGCTAAAGACAGTAGATTAATTTAGTTTGTACTCACTGGGGTGAGGAATGTAGTAATTTTTGTTCCAGCAGCAAGGGATTTTGCTGTCTCTTCCTTACTGAGTTTACTTAGTAAAGTTTTTAAATCGTTGTTGTTTTGGGTTAGAAAAGCAGTCAAAATTCCTCTTGCAATAGCTGTGTTCGATTCCTTTATTTTTGATGAAGGATTGTTCAAAATCCCAAGTCGTGTATGACGGCTTGTTTTCTGCAAAGAAAAATGCAGAACAATAAGCAATTTTACAGTTCCATCTGTAGTTATGTAATGTATTCATATGTATTGTAACTGTGAAAAACACCTAAGTATTTAATTTTTCTGCAGCTATATGTCTTTACAAAAGATACATCAATGCCTAATTCAGAACTACAACTATGAGTAAAAACATGATTAGTAAGGATTTACCAATCCTGTAATATGTATTTTAAATAGAAGATTTTTTTTAATAGAACAATTGCCTCAGAGCATTTTGCAGAAGTGTATTTTTAACACAGGACATACATAAATGTTCATTTACAGATTTCAGAACTGGTTTTGTAGATGTTTTTCTATTTTTCAAAAACTATCAAACTAATGATAAAATAAATGCAAGTGAATTTATCCACTAATCACTTTAATCTTAATCAGCAGAAAAATCCTTCACTTGCTAAAATCAGCAATGCCACTCAAATTTCACGAGTGTGATGACCCTAAGGTAGGATCACAAGTGTGATGATCCTAAGGTAGGATTAAAGAGTGCCACTAACTGAAGAAAAGGTAAATGGACTCTACTGTAGTAAAGAAGAAAAAAAAACAAGGAGTGCAATCACTGGTATTCAACACACTTAAACTTTAGCAAACTTTAAATTGCTGCCCTTGAGAAAAATTTATTATACCAGTTATGGTCTCCCCCAGTGTAGTGAAAGATGCTGAAGAGGTTTCAGCAAGACTATGAGGAAGCACTGAAAAATCTGGGCTTGCTCAGTCTGGCAAAGAGGAGCCTACAGGAACTATAAGAGCAACCAACTGTTACTGAAGGCAGAGTGAAAAACATGACAGGGTCAAACTCTTCTTGGTAGCAGCAGAGTATAACAAGGGGTAATGGTCACCAAATTTGGCCTGGAAGAAAAAACTGGGAAGGCAGTGCAACACCAGAACAAATTGTAAGGGAGGGGACAGAGGTGCTTCCTTGGAGATTTTCAGGGATCCTTCAGACACACCTAAAGCTGACCTGATCTAATAAAGGCAGTAATTTCATTTTGAGTGCGAGGCTGAACTGGATGATCTCTACAGGTCTCTTCCAGCAACAGATCTCTAGCTTTTTTCACATGAAGTAAAAATGTATCAGTAGCTTTCCAAACAGTATATATGAGCTCGGATAGTTAAAAGTGAATTTCCTTCAGCCACTTGCCTGCTCAGATTCTGGCACGCTCTTCTTCAAATGCTGATGGCAAGTCATGAGCAAGAGGTGTCTATTACAATTCTGCAACTATCAGGAGTTCTACTAGACCCCAACTTGACAGACAAAAGGGACTAGAAAGGAGTAGAGAATCTCCATACAGATCAATGGACTTCAAAAAAATACTGGTTTTGGGTTTTTTGTCATGAAATTTGAAAATCAGTAGACCAAGCCGTATAGGAAGTTTATGTGAATCAAATCTATTAATTAGAATAAAGATAACAAATTAAACTGCTGTTGCATTCAATAGTCCACAAACCTTATTCAGAATGGTTTTTCCTAAAGTTTTTTTTTTTTCTCCTAGATTGTCCTCACTAACACATGGAGACTTGACCAGGCAATTCTCACCTCTTTGTTGGGAGTTATGGAATATTTCCCCTGCTGAACTGGGGGGGCGAAAATGAAACTACAGATGGAAAATATCTGTCAAGCTTGGGTCACAGATCTAGCAGTCAAAGAAAATAAATGTTTTTCTGTAACAAGGACTTGTACTGCATATTCCTCTTTTTCTAAGACATGTTATCACACACTGTCTGCAAGATACCAATTTTCTAATTCCCTTAGGGTGGTTCCTACTTCATTCCTGATTAGAAAGTCTACATGCTTTCCCAATTTCAGTTTAAGCACTCTCCTAACCTACCCTGAACTGAGGTTTTTTTGTCATTTATATTCACGTGACATTTATACTTTATAAAGTATATTTATAGAATCATAGAATCAGTTGGGTTGGAAGAGACCTCCGAGATCATCAAGTCCAACCCTTAATCCAAGCCCACTTTGATTACTAGATCATGGCACTCAGTGCTGTGTCGAGTCTCACCTTAAAAACCTCCAGGGATGGAGAATCCACCACCTCCCTGGGCAGGCCATTCCAATGCCTGAGCACTCTCTCTGTATTTATTTATATGTATTTGTATTATATGTATTTGTATGTGTTTATATTTTAGACATTTATATTTTAAATCCTATTACTAATACAGAAGAACTTAAAAAGCAAACTCACGAATGTGGATGATCCTCCTAGCAAATTAATAACACACACATAAAAATTAATCTGTCTTCAAAGCACACAAACATTACATGGAAAAATGGTTATTTCATGGCCACATCTAGGCCATATAACACAATGGCTCACATCAATGGCAGTGTCCTAAATTCCTTGGACCTGGTAACATTCTAGACTACCTGATGGGAGAAGGTCTGTAACTGGGAAGAAATTCACCCTTTTAGTGCACAGTGTCACAGTTTGTCTCCTGTGCCACAAGCCCATGAACCAACCAAATGATCATTTCTGGGGGGAGTTGAGCAAGACAAAAGCACAGTTTCATAAGTCTGCACTTGACCCACAAAACAAACGTTGTTACACCTTTATTTAAGAGTATAATTTTTGAATGTGCAGAGTGTTGTTAAGAACATATTCACAATAATTATTTTATTAAAACCTGTTAGAAACTCACCATGCTTTTCAAGGCATTAGAAAGCAGTCGTCTACCAGCTGGCTTATCGAAATCAGCAATAATCCAGATAGTAACAGCATATAATGCGTCTTCATCTGAAAATTAAAGATAATCCTGCTTCACTTTCTGGAGAATCTTCTTACAACTCATGAATAATGAATTAACTCTCTTTGAGATTTCAAAATGTATGTGTATGTTTGACTGCTGTCTTCAACTGCAAGATAAATCTTTGCCACATCAGAATCTTCTGCCCTCTGAATTGAAATAAGATTCTTAGGAGGTAATTTATCATGTTAATAGGAGAAAGTCACTAAAAGAGCCAAGCCATTGTTGCAGCACTGAAACAAGAGGACCCTCAATAATAAGCTAGCTCCAATTAACAAGACCTGCTTTACCAGAGGTTACTTATGAATACTGGATGGAGGGTGGTCACATAGCTGGAAATGAAAAGAATTAAGAAGTTACACAAATGCATAAACTAGGCCAGTTACTTTCTCTTGCAGCAGAGTCCTTCAACTAAAGGCAGGATTTCTGGACACAAATGGGAGTAATGATAAATACAGTCCAAAGGAAGTAAGCTATCATGTAAGTGTATACACAGAAAATTTCCCATTTTCCTGCTCTACAGTCTCTAATTCTTTATTTGTAACCGAAGAGCAATAGCAGGTGAAAAATTCTGAGAAATTATCTGTAGAAGAATATCAGACTACTCAGGTCTATCATATCCCCTAAAAGGTAATGCATATAGACAGGAATTTTCCAAGGTTCTGGTGAGATTCTAGGAAGAGGTTATTATTAACTGTTGCTGTGGTCTAGAGAAACACACTGGGGACAGAGATTTGAAATGTAGATTCCAGTTTAAAGGTTATGGATTTTACATAAGAGATCCCAATCTTAAATAAGCCTACAGACTTAAAGCCAGACATTTGACAGCTAGCTGGGATGTCCCTATGGTTGAAGACACAAAATCAAATAGAGCCAAATAATTTCATTCTGAAGAAATCTAACTATTTGGCATGTAATTCTGATAACAGAATAAGTAAAAACTCTGTAAATATCACAAAAAAATCACTGAAAGAACAGCACTGTGTTAACAGGGTTATTCTGTCTCTTGATGGAGTACTGTAAGTGAGAAGTTCTTAACTGTCCTCTCTTAGAAGTAAATAAGGTACAGACTGTTGCAAAATTCCATGCAAAATAACTCCAAGGGAAAGTACTTGCATATACAGTAAGAATGTTTTACATAAAAAAAAATACTTCAAATGTACAAAAAGTTTGAATTTTAATAAGTATAAAATGTATAAATAAGTTGTCTATTGGCATATGGATTTTATTTCTTTCCTACAGAAAGACAAAGCTTCATACAGCAAAATTGAACTATTTAACTAGGCAAAGAAAAGAAGATACTTATGCTAATAAATAATATACATAATCAACTATTCCTTAAATTATAAAAATACCTAATTTTGGTATAGATATTACAAAGACTATACATTCTGTACTTGATAATGGTGCAATGGTGCAACTAAGAGTAACTTGAAAACTGCATATTGTCTAATATCCCCAAGTAAAACCGTATTAGCATGAAAACTGCATCTGTTTCCAAGGCTGCAAAAGTCTGGCAAAGCTTTTTAACATCATGTCTATGAAACCAAAAACAACAACTAGCCATGACATTCAACCCATTTCAAAACTACAAATTCTAAAATAACTATCCTGTTAATTATAATTTATGCTTATAATATTAGGATGTGATCTGCCTCCTGAAAGAAGGTACTGGGATATTAGAAAATGTGTTTATTTACATGGGATCCTTGGGATACTGACTTCTTCAGGATATTTTACTGGCAAATTTCAACAATTTAACAATATAATACCCATACATAGATAGACAGATAACCCATATAGAAAACTAATATACCCTTTTTTGTTAAGTACTTCATGTTGTCTGAAATTACAGCACTTTTATCTTGTGAGTCCAAAAAGGAGAAAGTAGAGAAGTCTTCCACACCAAATGAAACTGCAAAATGTAAAATGAAACATTTTAGACTTAAAAAAAAGAAAAAAAAAGAAGAAAAATCATAACATCAGCCCAATACAACAAAAGTAGTTACCAGATGTGGGTCTGAAATGTATGTATCTTCTTTCTGCTCCAAGAATAGTGGGGTTTATACGGGAAACCACATTGTTCTGATCCATAAGAAAATCTATTGCATTCATGTGATCATTTAACAAACCCTGTAGTAAGAGGAAAAAATTAAATCTGTACTTTTATAGTCTCAAGACAAAGATCAAGTATTTGTACAGTCTTTCAAGTGATTTCAAAGTTTCTATATACACAAAGTTCTAGACAGTGTCAAGTCAAAAACATAAATCATATCACACAGATAGTACTTCAAAATATCAGACACACACTTTTCAATGAACAACAGCAGTACATTCTCAGTTTCTGGTTGAAAAATTCCACATTATGACTGTATGCTTAGTTGATCCTTCAGTCTTGAATAATTTAAATGTACTGTTTCAAAACCATGACCACAAATTAATGTAAAAATGTAACTGTGGGTGCGATATTACTCATTTCAAGCCACGTCATTATAAAAAACTTAATAGATAAACATCACTCAAACAATTCACTGCCAAATATTTCATCTTGCATTCATTCAGAAATATTGAACATACCATGAACACTGCCCGCTGGAAGAACTTGGTGGCATCAATAATCCTCTGAAGAATAACTGTCTCTAACTCTTCAGCATCCATCTCTTCTCTATTAAAGGGCACGCCATTAAACAGCACTTGAGGCAATGGGCCCAGGCCACTCTTTTTATAAAAGGTTGCTCCTGCCTGATCATATGAGAAATATCACAGGATTAAACAGACTGTGGCTGACTGTTGCAAAAAATGAAATTAATATCAAGAGACGATGAACTCTAATCTCCAAGCACTCTTCACTGTCACACCTTTTCATGAGTAGCAGGGACAAAACAGGAGAGTTAGGAAACCACAAAGGACAGATGGGACTCATCTCTCAAACAGAATGACAAGAGAAATCATAGCTCCATATATAGTGTATTAAACTTGCTCTATCTTGCTGAGTAACAGTCTTTCATTTCTAAGCAAAAAAAATTAAGGAAACAAATTTGGAGAAAAATCCTTAGACAAAATTTGTTTTTCACAAAGAAAGTACTCTAAAAAACTCACAGTGTTCGAAACTGAAGTCTTATTTGATAAGAAAGCAGAACAAGCCAATTTTCCCTCAAAATGATAAAATTCTGTGACACAGAAATAAAGATGGACTGTAACTAACTCCCTCTTCTTATTCTTCATCCTTTCATCTTTTCCTGCAGTATCTATGTGTTCATCTTTCTGTCATCCCACTGTCTCCTCCTTGGTCTTCATCACAGTCCCACTATCCCCACTTGCACAAGAGATTTCCGCCTGGTGGCTGACTACTTTTCTTCCTTTAATATTCTCTATGGGACACTTTGCTCTCCTAACTGTATCCAGCTGTTTCCAGGGCAGATTCAAACCAGAAGGCACAATTAAAGAAAACAATGTTCCACCTAAAAGACAGGCTTCAGCTCCTCATCCAGAGACACAGTTAAACAATTTCTACAACATGAGAGAGATCCCTTGACTACTAGAAAAATCCTTATGCTCCTGAATGCAGCAGGCAAGGGTAAATTTTCACAGAGAGAGTAGTAATGCAGAAACCCTTGAAACATTTCCATTAATGACTGAATGGTGGCTGAAGAAAAACTTGACTGGAAGATGCTGTATCTACTTACTTTAGCATTTAGCAATCCTTCAGCTTAGCAAATACATTAAGGTTGTACTCTGCAGTATTTCTTACCACTTGGGTATCAACATACCTTCCTTCCTTCATCATATTCAGAATGAACACCTAGTACACTCTGAACATCAGCATTGGGGTATTCACTTCTAAGGACATCTTTCACATCATCTACTGTTAGAACATTTCCATCTCTCACTTCATGGTACATCTGTAAAAATTGTAACAGAAAGAAATTTAAAAAATGTAGTAAGTTGTCAATTTGATAAAATTAATAAAAGTAAATAAACAATAAAGTTTAATCTTTTTATAGTGCTCTAGCAGATTTTATATCAGTATAATTTTATAATGCTATATTGTAGCTTTTATATTTCTTTAGCAATTATAACCACTGCACATATGCACAATTTTTCATCAGAGCACTGTTCTGATTAATGTATTATTATAGCTTTACTCTAAATCTGAAGTGGCAAAGGAAACACACTTATGTGAGCTGAATGTGAAAGGTTATTTCTCTCCACTAATTAGACAAGCAACCTGAGTTCTTTCTATAAACTACCTAATCATGAGTACGTACCTGAATCTATACAGGATTAATCCAAGCCTAAATTGGTCAGTGGTACTTTTTTCTACAGTGATAATTTTTCCTTACCAATGTTATTTTATTTCACAGAACAATATTTTATTGCTTTTATTAAACATACAGTAGAAATTTGAAGTGAATAATAGTGAATCCATTTCTTTTCAAATGAGGAACAATACATTTTCCTCTATAGCTCTGAGTATCTCTAAACCTGTATTTAATTGATTCTATTTTTGTTATCTCTTAATTATATTTATCATCCCCTCCTTTTTATATTATGAAATACAGAGAGGTACACAACATTTTAAAAAACACACTGTAAACTGTATTTTGTGATCTGGTCATGGATAATTGTCACCCATGCATGTCAGCTCCCTAACATTTGTGGCTTTCTCTTCCAAGGTCTTCCTAGTCACTTCAATTCCTTTCATCTTAAGTTCTCTAAGTTTGTCCATGACATCAGTTTCTACGTACTAAACAGAAAAATAGAAAAGAAATGCAAGAAAAAAATGTTATGCATTAATGCCATATTCTGAGATATAATTTTTACCTGCAGAGCCTTTACATAGATTGTCTCATCTCTGAGATTCCTGTCTTTACAAGAACCTGAACTCTCACAAAGAAAGTCTGCCTCATTCACTAAGCTGCAAGCCTGGAGTATTCCTGTGTTTTGTACACTCATAAACAGCTCAAGCATGATCAAAAAAAGGAAATTATCTTATTCTGTTTCACTTTCTACACTGGAGAAAAAACAAGGATTTTGCAAAGCTTATGGGACTACCAAAGCGACATTAAAATCCCTGTACTCCAAAAATACAGAACAAAGACAGGGCCATTGCATTAACATAAATAATACAGAATAACTTATCATAAGAAAATACTAAAAGTTGTAAGGCATGCACCTACTTTTTTATCTTATTGAAAGCCTGTTGATAGCAAGTTGGTTTCTGGAGAAGGAAAGTGTTTCTGCAAATAATTCTACAGAATATTAATGCTATAAATGTTTTTAATACTTTACTTCTGTATAAAGAAAATGCTTATGTTTCATTTTATCACAAGGTAGCAAGATCCTAACTATGCAAAACATTAATAAATTAAAAAAAAAAAAAAAGAAGAAAAAGGTGGTTTCTTGTGAAAGAACTAACCTTAACTATTGAGGTAAAGGCCTGAAAGGTGTCATATTCCTCTGCAATGTAATTAAAAGTTCTCCAAAGAGCTATTGCAGCATCTTTGTTTCCATCAATTTCTTCTTTTGTACTTAAAATGAAAACAATTCCAATTCTATAAACAAACAGAGAACACACATTTTAAAACAATATCTGCTTCACACATATTGTAATACCAACATAGAAGAAAAAGATGTTTGCATTTAGGTAATCCGCCCAGCATGTAGGGATGAAAACACTGTTCCTGGAGATGGCTGAATACCTGCCTGCCCAAGGAAAGGAACTCCTTGTTATGCTTTGTTTGTGCACGTGGGTTTTGTTTTACCTATTAAATTATTGTCTTTATCTCAACCCATGTGTTCCCCCATTTTTACTCTTCCCATTCTCTCCCCCACTTCACCAAGGGGCAGTGACAGAGCAGCTCTGAGGGGCTTCACTGCCAGCTGGCTTAAAACAACTACATCCAGAAAACCTGAAAGTCCCTTTGTTTCTCCAGGGAACAAAGTCTTTGAGCAATGAGACAATCTGGTCAAAGAGACTGCAAATAGTAGCATAATAACTAAAGCCCAAAGTCTTTTTCAGACTAAACACCCAGGAGAATTAAAACTGAAGATATTTTAAGTTATGTTCCCTGCCAAGAACACATAAGGATCCTTCTGGTCTCTACTACACTACTGGAAAGGACTTCTGATTGTTACAGTCAATTCCACGTCACACTTGGTATAAGGAAAGGACAAGAAACATCCTTCTGTTGAGTCTTAAGTGACAGAGCACATCTACATCCATGAACATACAGATTCTGAAGAGAAAAAATATATGCCTATTCATGAACATAGTTGTCTGCACTAAAAGATGCAAGACTGGGAAGGTGGATTCTGCCAGTCATCTGGAATTTTGTGCGTCCAAAGCCATCAGAACCCTTATAAACATTTCCAAGCCTTCCACTGTCTGGTATCAACAAATTTTTTTAGAAGTGCATCCTCAGCACTTTAACATTAAACCTGCTGGTATAATGGGAGATAGCAATGGGAAGAAGATGGTGAAAAACAGATACTTTTATCAGAAATAGAGATTTATGTAAATACTTTGCTGTTGCAGCACTCTGGGGATCAACTTCATGTAGTTTTCCAGAGGACATCCTTGAATCCTTCCAAGTATCTTCAGCTAACCTTATACATACTAGGTCTGCAGCAAAATCCTCTACCTTTAGCTGCCACTTTTCCCAAAACAAACCCAACACCAAAAGATTGCTCCATGAGACATCCCTATGAAAGCACCTATTCAACCTTTTCTCCTCTACATTTATTTTTTGGCGTAGAGATGCCTCTGGCTGACGAACTGCAATCAAACCCACCCAACAATGTGCTAACTGGCTTACACAACCACAGCCATCTATGAACTACAGCTGGATAAGCTGCTGCCTTTTCCTGGCCACACATAAGACAGCACTGGATAATGTTCCACATGCAGCCATTGGCTAAAAGATCGAAAATTATGCCCACTATCAAAAAGACACAAATTGCAAGACAGAACAAGAGAATTACAGTATTTCTAAAGGACTACCAGAGACCAAATCTGGCTTCTGCTATACAATACACTGTGCATCCTGCAAATATTTCCACAAAGTGTACAGCTCTGTCATAGCTGCTACAAGAACATGAGACACCTACTGGTCTCACAACACATGGGAGCTACTGCAACAACATGACCATGTGTGAGGTTAAGCCCATGCTTCAGAGGACCTTCATAGTTACAGTCACTAAGTTGATTTAGGAAATCAGATTTTCATTTGGATAGCCACTTCACATCAGATATTTTAAGGCTATTAACAGGAAATCTGTCATATCAGTATAAAATCATTTAAACAGGTGTTCAGGACAACCAGGTTTGCATTAGATCACAGGACAGAGGGATGTAAGAAATACAGAAAGTTTTCTAAAAAGATACAAATAATAATCAATGCATAAAGATGCACCATGTTCTACAACTAATTGTTTCTCTCATTTTTTACATATCATTATTGCAAATAACTTTTCCTGAATACTTGTGTCACTTGGATGCCATAGGAAGAGTCAGCAAAGCTAAATATGACATGATAGACCCCATGACTTGTCTACATCTTGAATACTGTGCACATGTCTGTTGCTCTCATCTCAGAGAAGATATATTGCAACTAAGAAAGTTCAGAGGAGGAGAACTCAGAAAACGAAACAAACTTTGGAACAGTTCTCAGGAAGGGAATATCTTGTAACCTAGGGAATGAAATGAGTGCAGCTGAACATAACAGAGCTTTATAAAATCATGACTGGCATGTAGAGAGAGAGAGAGAGACTCTTTAGTCTCCCATTTCTAAGAGCTACAGAGACAGTAAATGAAGCACTTGAGATTTTGGCTCCTAACAAATGAAGCAGTTTTTCATACATCACATAGTTCAACTGTGAAAACACCTGGAAAAGGATACTGGGGCTGTTAGAACTTTACATGAATTTGTGGGAAAACCAGAAATGTTCGTGGAAAAGAAACCCATTGAGGGTTGCTAAAAACCACATCTAGGTCTAGAATTCTTTGATACTTAAATGCACAAATGCCGGGAAATACACAGCCAAAGAACCCTGTTCCACTGTTCTTTTTATCATACCAAGACAATTCCTTGTGGTTTGTAGTAGGCAGACTGATCAAAATGGATGGTTACTCCTGCCCAGTTTGGCTACTTTTATGTTGTTACGTATCAGAAAAGGCAAATTATGTTCTAGGCTGTATTCTCCTCAAGGACTGAAGGAATATAGGCTCCCATGTAGTGACAAAATGCACAGGCAACTAATATCTGTCCTTCATTGTGTTTTTGTAATTGAGTAATAAAATACTACGAAAAACAAAACAAGCATCGGAGATTAAAATTTTAAAGAAAAATGAAAAACCTGTAAGCTATTGAGGAAACAAAAAGCATTTCACAGGAAGATTTAAAATATTTAACATGGAGTTCATCTTGATGAACCTTCCATAAGTTGTGGAAAAACCCAGTTCTTACTCCTGAGAACAGTTCTTTTTTTCTTAAAAGCAGGCATTTCAGATTAACCAGACTGTTCCACAGAAGTGTCTCTATCTCAAATGCTGACTAGTTCAGACACAGACAACTAATTTTCAGAAATTCAAAACTTGATGAGGATAATCTTACTTTAGTCTTTCAGTATTTATGTAAAAACAAAATTAGGTAAAGCAACCTCAATTGTAAGAATTCAATTTAAAAAAATCCTTCAAAGTATGTTTTACTTACAGAATATTTTTATTACAATGAAACTTCACAAGGGCATCCAGTGGGACTATTTGACAAGGTAATTTTTTATCAGAATTTGCAGTTCATTATACACACACTCAAGTATGTTATCCCTTGCCATCTATTTGCTTAAGAAGACTTAATACCTGAGTAAGCTTGACACAACTGGGTAACCAATGTGTCTTATCAGAATGTGGTTGCATTGGACTTCATTTGAATTTATAACTTTGCCTAGCAAGATAGAAGATAAAGAAGAAAGAAGGAAAGCAGCCTTATTTAAAGACTTTTCCTCAAGACTTTCAGTTTTCCTTACCTAAGCGGTACATTATAATGGTAGAATAATTCCGCCACTTTCATATAATCACCTGTATCTTCTTGGACAGGATCAAGAAAAAGTACCTAAGAAGAGAAAACATAATCATGCAGCCAACTTTTATTCTTGATGCCTGTTTTAATTTCTTTTCAGACATAAAATCTAAGAACATTAACTTCCAAAGGAGCTGTATACCCCAACTACTTTCAATTTTTTAGAGCATTCATTGTAAGAATACATTAAAAGCATAAATGAAAATAACTTCAGGATTAATAAATTTGGACCAAATGCTGAAAACAGGATTTAACCATTAATAAACTTCAGACCAAGTGACACTGCTTTTCTCCTTTGAAAGACTCTGTGCCATTTAAAAAGGATATAATGCTGATTTTTCTGTTAGGATCTCATAAATTACTCTCTTCTGTTGTGAAAACTAAACAAAAATAAATAAGCAGAATATAGTGGCTTAAAACTTTAATTAAAAAATGGAGCTTTGGGAAAGAATTCTTCCCGTCTCACATATTTTTGTAGTCACTCTTTCACTTACTGTAGCTTGGAGTATAAAAATCAGATCTTTCAGGCATGCACAGAATGTAAAACTGGGATGTGTTTGCATAGATAGATTATCCTTACACAGATTTAATTATGACATCTGTGCCTTATTTATTCAGCTTTGCACTGCAAACTCCCCTTAGAATTCATCATATTTGCTAGAGTAGATAAAATGTAACAGAATAACTTTAAAAATTTTAAATGCTCCCCCCCTCAGATTATAGTTAAATGATATGTTGCAGATTTCTATAATAGAGCTGTTACGTTTAACAAATTTAACTTTGAATACATAATATAATCTACTTCATATTACATGCATCTTATGCTTTGTTAAAATCATGCATTTTTTATTATATATTGCTTGTATTTCATTGTCCTTTTATATACTGAACTTCATGTCACTTTAAACAACTACATCACTGGACAAGCAAAGTGTTGCAGATGTCGCCAATCTGGGCTTCGGTAAGGCCTTTCACGTGGTACTCCACAACATCCTTCTCTTTAACCTGGAGAGAAATGGAGTTGATGGATGCCCTATTCA
>JAOXXN010000001.1:41536541-41547335 GCA_026770055.1 Myrmophylax atrothorax | reverse complement strand
CTCCAACTTCAATTTCCCCTGGCAGAGCTTGAGCCCGTGCCCCCTTGTCCTATTGCTGACTGCCTTTCAATTGAAGAAGAAAGATTAAACAATTTTAAACTTGCTGAAAGAAAGAAGACTGGCTTATGTTTTGTAGAGCCAGAGAAAACAACAGTGTAAGTTTAGATAATGAACTGTATCGTAAGCACAGATCTTTACAAGTGTTCTCATGTATTCTGATGCCTTAGTTCTTAACAGCTGAGATTTCCTTCTGTAGAAAGAAATTAGGTGTAACCTTCAAAACATTAATGACTGATAATTGTAAAAACTGAAGTTTCTAACACATTTGAATAGTACCTCCAATGAAATATCAATAAATTTAAAAAAACACATACCTTTAACTTGTGTGTCATCTACTGCTTTATATTCTGTACTTTTTATTGCAAGTTCCACACCATATCCAGATAAATACATTTTCCTGGCACTTGGTTTCTGCTTGACAATATTATTTTAACAGAAAGAAAAATATAACTTAAAAATGTATTTATAAGAGAGTAACAATATATAATACTGTAACTTTAAAATGTTATGACAGACATTACTTGAATTTGTCTTTCAGTTCAAAGTACAAGGCATATTGAAAGTCCATTGAGAAGACCTGTAACAAAATGTGATGACCTCATTTATCTCCTGCAGATCACAGAAAGGCTGTGTTAAAATTGTAGTCCCATCATATATTACTGGAACAAGGTCTAGAACAGGCAGAGCTCATAGCACCCTACACAATACCTCACAATTCACATTTTAAACTGTTACTCATTTCTTTCTAATGTTGCCAGACCTTCAACATGTCAGGAATAAATTCTCTATTTTTCCATCAGACTGATTCTTTTAACAAGTTTTGACAAACAGTGAATCTCTTTCTGCAAGAAGAATTAAGAACATGTATTAAAGCATCACTGCTAAAAGCAGGTTTCCACTTTGTTAAAAACAAACAAGTACTTCTAACTTGGAGATGTAGTTTGACATTCGATACTGCAATTATACAAAGAATATTTATTTCTGACAATGTGCTGTCATTTGCCCCAAACGAAAATCTCCTTTCCAAAATGCAATCTGCACATGCACAGCAGCAATTTCTTGAAAGCTTGTCAGATTTAGCTTGCAATTTCTAAGAATCATTCTGTACTGAGAATCCTCCAATTCAGAAGTGAAAACCCAGCAGGGCTGGGTTTTAATCTGTCCATCATCTAAGCAAAACTCAGTGCAGAGAAAGCACTACACTCTGTAAGTAGTCTCAGTGATACTGGCAAAAAAACCCCAAACAGCGGAAAGACCGTACCTCTTCTGTTCTCAATGCTCCCTCTTCTGGCATTTAATGTAAAAAAGGAGGGAGAATCCGTCTCAGTGGGAACCAAAGAATAAAAATGGAGGTTGTAAGGAAGAAAGAAAAGGGAAGAGAGGTCTGAAGAGAGAAAAAGTGCAGGCAGGAAGACAACATACATTTGGGGGGACCATAAGCCAAGCAAAGCAATGAGACATTTAATATGCAAGTAGGCATTTAATTTAAGTAAGAGAGCATAAAAGAATATAAAGCTCAGCAAAAACTATACCCCACACAACTTAGAATTCAAGGCTGGCATCTTCAAATTCTCTATTTCATTACTGTGAGCAAACAACTCAAAGTCATCCACAAACTACGTATCTCATCTCCTTGAAATGCCTGGTCTACATGAATCACAGCAATCTCTCACCTCATCAGACTATCCTTATATTAGTCACAGTACTTAAGAGCTGTCCTTTGAATATGAATTCCAAAAGCCTTCCAATAACCAAAACTGGGGACAATACAGTTCCATGAACTAGTATTTTTCTTACTTTGTTTCAGGGAAAGAGTAAGTTAAGAAAAGAATTCAGAAACATCAGGTTTCAAATGCAAACATTGAAAAACAGACTGTGAAGCCCACACTGTTGTACTACAATGAACATATGAGATTATATTGAGAATTTATAAAAATGTAAGTATAGTAATTACGTTTCAGCTTGATTTTCTATTCTACTTTCCATTTTTTTAGTTCTTGTCATTAATATGGTTAGTTTGCTGTACCAAAATTCACCCAAGATCTTTGTACACTGTACTAAATCCAGACATATAACCAAAAAAGAGGTATTTCAAGATCAATCAGTGATGCAAACAGTGCTTGCGTGCAGGATTAGACAATATTATCATGCTTTCCCAGCTCTGAAGTTGGTATTAGGTGAATCAGTTCACCTAGAAAGCTTTAAAATATATTGCACATGATTAAGGCAAATGCAAAAATAAATGCGGAAAATGTTTTGTTAAAAAGCAAGCAAAACAGAGACAGAATACTAACAGTTTACTGAAACACTGTTGATTTGAATTCCATACCTGAACATAATGCCGGAGAACATAAACAATTTCCTCCTTTTGCGCCTTCTCAGATAAAATCTTGTGGAATTTGACAAAGTCTTTTGTACCCATTTCTGCATATAGAACAACAACTGGGCCATCCTCTTTCAGAGTTGGGAATTTATGGTCTCCCTTAAAAAGATACGGCCTGGGTCTGGTTTTAAAACAAATAATTGTGATATTATAGAGCCAAAAAATAGATTAAAACAGCGGCTGTTTTTCTACTTCATAACTGAAAAAACTTGTAAAGGCTTATATACTAAAAGTATACAAACTGTGTTAAAATCATCACAAAAGAATCACGATTGCTCACAAACAAACCCAGAACACCAAATTTGCAAATTAGAGCATAATAAGCTGAAAAGTCAGCAACTATAAATAATTGTAATATATTTTATCAAATCACAACATAAAGCAAATGAAAAGCACAGCACTCGGAGATTTTGTGCAACAATCAGTAACAGCTTGAAGCTTTTAATTTGAATGATGCATTACATCTATTAGAGATGTAAAGAGCATTCAGTGAGTAACAGAGTAGCAGAGGGATATTTTGTGACATTGAGAAAGCTTCTAGCACGCATGGAAACTAGCTGGGGTTATACTACTTTAACCCCACCAAGCTCTGTTAATTTAGCTAATTTTGGAAATTCTGACTGCCTACCTGCCCTCCTCACTGAATGTTGTAACTAGGAAAGTTATACTGCAACGCGTTCTTAAGTGACTAAAACCATCTTTTGAATAAAACTAGGAAAGATGGAGAAGTCACAGAGGATATGATTGAGCATTATATTCCAGGTGGTAGTTATGGAAAATGTCCTAGTTCAGCACGTGGGACCAGTTTATTACTGGGTGGGTGTGACCAAAGCTGTGTATTCTACACCCTCTATTCATTTCCCAGGAACTCTTAACAGTGGACCATTTGCAGCAGCTGCCCAGGGCACACCCACCCCTCAGGGTGTGAAAGACACCTGTGAGATAAGAGCTGTGATAAGTCCCTTCCAGGAAGTCGTTAGCACCTTTACACCCAGCCTGAGGTGTCATGTCTGCTAATGGGCCATTAACAATCCTAAATATCCCATGACTCACAGAGTGACATCATCCATTGTGTAACTCCCTGCCCTGGGGGGAGTACTGGGCAGTCCCACCTGGACCTGAGGGGATACAATCTTGGGGGTTTTGAGACTTGGGGAACCACTTGTCGGATCCAGAGGAGGACCAGAACCTTGACAGGAGGAGACCACCACTCTCAACCAGACTGCGATGACCACTCTCCACCAGACTGCGACTGTCAGCCACACCAACAGGTTTTTCACTTCCTTTTACTTTGGACTTGGGGGAACCACGTGGGGTTCAGCACAGGGGCTAACAAACCCCTTTGTGTTTGTGCCCCAGGATGCTGGGTCATGCTTCTGGGTTTTGTAGGTTAAAACCAATTTCTCTTTGTGTCATTGCATTTATTGTAATATTGTTAATAAATTGTAACTCTGATTTATAATCGCTTTTGTGTTGGGTTCATTTCTCCTGCAGGTTAACCTCTAAACCAGCACAGATAACCACAATTCTTTTCCAAAGCCTTTGCACAGCCACACTTGAAAGACCAGTAAACTCACTCCAAACATTTCCAAGACAGGTTGTGAAACTCTAATCCAACATGGAATAAATGTGTGTAGTAGACACTCACTAAAGAGTAGTACTAGAAAGGTGTGAGCAGAACTTCACACATGCCAGTTTCTCTCATGCAAAGCTTAGGAATATATTTAATGTAAAAATCACAGAATAATATACACTACAAAGGACCTTTGGAGGTAATGTACTGCAAACCCTCACTCAAAGCAGGAACAATTTCTATCAGGTTACTCAGGGCCTTAACATCAACATCCTATGTAAGTTAAGCAGGTATGCAATCACAGACCTCATTTGTAAGGCACAAATAAAAGGAGAAGCCCACTTTGAGAATTAATTTGGGTGCATATAGCCATTTGTCACAGAAATATCAGGCAAGATTTCCCACTGCTACCACTGGACGAGACAGACCAAGTCTGTGTCACTTGGGGGTCAAAAACAACTCCTGAATGAGTATGCTCTGTTCAAGAACTGACCCAGATTTGCCCCAATGAAAGCATTACATACGTGATGTGGTTTGTGCAACTTCCTGCTCGTATCCAGAGAGACAAGAACTGTCACAGTCACTTTTAAGAGTGGAAAACTCAAATCAAGGGAGCTTCACTTTTCTTAACTAGTCTTAACTACCTTAACTGAGGTGGTTACCAAGTGCTGCCATAACTTTCTTCAGCACTAACAGACTCAAAGGAAGCATTTCATATTATAATGAACATGCTTCAATAAAAAATTAAGTGCTGCAGTGAAACAACACCGCATAGAGCTACCCTAATGACCTTGGATTGGAGAATTAAAGTGTTCAGCCCTTGTAAATCCAAGATAAGCCTCCATTCTCTGTTTCTCTTCAACACTGAATTGTAGTGAGAAGGAATTGATTCTCTTGCTCTTAGAGCTGATAGCTAATTAATTTCCTGCTGTAAGAGATTCTCATAAGAAGGCTGCCTGAAAGGCAAGGAAGAACAGCTGGCCTGACAAAAAAAAGATTAAAAAAATTACATGGATGTGGAGTTCAGCACTTGCTAATCAGTTACTAGGATAGTACAGGCAACTATATGGTTGCCTTGACAGTTGCCAGGACAGGATACAGATGGAACATGATAGAAGACAACAGACACATGTACTGACAACCCTAAGTCACTGATCGTTTTAACAAAAATGTGACTCCAATTAATGCTTCTGCTCGTGCCAGCAACAGCCCCAGAGATCTTAGAGTTGTGTTTTGGACAGTTAGCAAGATAAGCAATCCCAACCATTTAACCACGTGTCCTTTGACAAAGCCCTTGAGTAGCTCACTGCATCTTCAGGCAAGGATTTCCTATTGGGGCCAAGCAGTCCATCAAAACACAGCTGAGGCAGAATCACAGCAGCTGCTGCATGAAGGACTGCATGAAGCAAAACCTTGACAAGCAGAACGTTTGGGCTCTCCTGAGTCCAAAGAGCCTGAGACTTTCCAAATCTCAGGTTGAGCTGACGGATTCCCACAAAAATATGCTGCAGTTTCTTCTTTCTCTTCCAGCCAGATTTGAAGCTATCAATCCCTACAATTAGAACATTTCTAGTGTCCTTATCCAAATATGGTGAACTTTAGGACAAAACTGAAAGCATATCTTGAACTGGTCTGGCTTAAGTAGAAGAGTCATGACAGACAGAATGCAGAAAATTAAATGCAGCAGAAAATAGTCTGAAATAAAAAGGAATCAATATAACATAAAGATCTCTCTTCACAAAGGACAGAGTAAAAGTATGACTGGTTTAGAGGAACCAACAGCAAGATGGCACATTGTCCCATATATCATTTGTTCACCATATGGAAAAGACAGAACAGGAGCCTAGCCTTATCTATATCACTGAGGCTAAATATGTCCTGCAGAAGTGAAAAGCATCTGCTACTCAGAGTACAAATGGAAATAGTAGTGGAAACAATTACATGAACATGTGAAGGTGAACATGTTTCCCTTGAGGTCTAGCTCCAGAAACTCTAAATATTTGAGTGACACAACTATTTCTGGGGTGGAGAGGAGAGGAAATTTATCAAGATTTTGTCCCTGCAACTCTGAAGGTTGCAATGTGACTGGTGCATGCAAAACTACCAAAAGTACAAGACCAAATGAACAGAAAAAACTTCAGTTTTGTTGCACATTCTTAAAGTTAATGAGTTCTAGAAGTCTAACTCTCTCAATTCTGTGTAATTCAGAGTTCTGTAGGTTAGTATCGTGATTTTCCAGAGTCCTGTAAATTTTGGAATAGTATGTCTGAAATGGACAATGTGCTGAATCCAGTTAACTGCTTTAAGGATATTCAGATACTGTGATAAAATGTTAAGGTCTTATGATGCTTTAATGTATGACCACAAGAATTCAACAGTATTCTATATTATTTGTACTATGTGTTTGGCTTATATCTAAGAAAGTGAGAGAAATTTGTTAGCTGAATGCAGTAGTTAAAAATGGGACATTACGAACTAGACAACGAATTGTTTTCGCAAAAACCTTGGCTACTGAATCAGTAAAAGACAATGATTTAGTATGTTATAATTGTATCAATAGACTTAGAATACACCATAAATCACATATGTGGAACACAAAATTGTTCTCAGAAGCAACCAATCACAAAGAGACAGGTTTATAGGTTTTCAGGTGTTTTCCCTGCAATTTATACTTGACAGAAAGCAAAATCCAAGAAATATACCCTACTAAATCATCTTTCAGCTCTGCATATCTCCATGTAGTGGCTGAGGGTACGAACACTAAATGTATATTATGGTGCCCTTGGCCACTGCAGGAAAAAAAATAAAGAAAAAATGTTACAGACAGGTCTTGAAAAAACACAAATTAATACTTCTTTATTTTTTTAATGGAGATTAAACATTATGCTTTCATTATTTTCATATTTTGATAGGTTCTGCATATTTTACTTCATAGCCCAAATTAATTCTGGGCTGATGCTAGTTACCACAGGACAGAGCCTCCAGAAAGGCTTGATAAGTGCAAAGTCTAGCACAAGGTGAAGAAAGGTTATGCCAGCTGAGTTGGACTCCTCTTCCACTCCTGTGCCAAGCCCTTGAAATCCAGAAAACCACAAGTGCAATGGCACCGACTACACAGAAAAAAGTCTGTCAGCACAGTACTGGCTCAGATGTATGAAATTTTAAGTTTGTATGGAAAGTACACTGTAACCATCCCATGTTAAAAACCTCAAAAAACTCTGAGGAAATAGAAAATTATCCATGTAATTAGAGGAGCAAAGCACTATGATTTTATTTTAAAACCCTAGTTGATTCATAATTGAAGAATTCTCATAATATGAACTGTTTAAAATATTGCAAAACCAAAGTAACATACACTTTGAATGGGTATGTCTTTAAAGAGCCAGTAAACTGGGACTTATGGGCTTGGCATTATCAAGTAAGAGGAACATAAAATTTTAAAGTACTACAACTTTACATGCAATAACACAGTTTTCTCTTTAGTAATCTATTTTTCCTCTTAAAACAAATCATTATATTTACCTCTTAGTTGCCTTCTTTAGCAGCTTTTTTATTTCATTAGTCTTACAGGTGTGCTTCTCATGGATAACCACAAATGCTCTGCAGCCTTCTGGTGCAGGTTCATCAGCTGCAATCTAATATTTCAACAATTATACTCAACCAGAATGCTTTGATTGCACTTCAACTTAAACCCACATCCCTTTGATTAAAATAACTCAACAGCTGCCATTAAGTTGTGTTTCTAATTAAGCCCATTCAAAACTGGGTATAGATGAAAAAAATAAATAAAAATATTAGAAGATTAAGACCTTATCACCTTTGTGAGATATCTATCAAATACAGTCACACTCCACAAAATACAAGTCCATTTATGTTCTGTAAAGACAGGGCTGAGAAATCTCCTTCATAAGCTGAAATCACAGCCTGTACTCTCAGATATTTTTAATTTTAGTTGCTATCAGCAATCACGTTAATGTACAAAGATCAGACTTCTGAACTAATAAATTCCAAACAATTAACGTCAATTTTTGGTTTTCTGTCTGTCTCACTCCCTGCTTTTTTTTTCCTTCGAACTCTATTCAGCTGTGTAAACTGGGAATCATATGACTGCATGTCAGTGAATCCAGGTTCACAAGCTGAAAGATAAAAATGAAAAGACATGAGTCTGAGACTAGGATATTCCTCCAAAGAATACTTGCAAGACTCCCTGAAACTTTATTACAGCTTATTACCTTCCAGAAACATGGATTTCTCACTTTATCTTGAAGATGGTATTGCTAAAAGGAGAAGGAGCAGTTTTAGGCTTAGAAGCAGAGTAAATTTATGGCCTCCCACTTTTTTGTTAATAAAGTAGGTACTTGTTTCCTTAATTTTTCAACCTTTCAAATACAAAAATCACAAGAGATGAGAAATCCACTATGAATTGCTTGAGGCTATGAGAAACCTTCTAATTTAGGTATGCCTGAATTCCTGAAGGATTATTTAGAGCAATGCAAAAGATCCCCACAACCTGACTTTTATAAAATGAACAACTGCAAAAAATTCTACCCTGCAAGTAATGTTATCCATACAATTGAACACCAATAATTTACTCTTATCAATATAACCAGCTTATAGAGTATCACCTCTATAAATGGATCATGTTTGATTCCAAATAATATTGGCATATATTTTACTGAACTGTAACAATGAACATTCTATACTCTGTAGCCAAAACACCACACTGAGTTATGTACCAAATATATCAGATAATACAGTCACCTGCTGGAACATCTGAACAGTCGGAGAATAAGCCCGTATGGAAAGTGCAAACTTCAACAGATTGATTTGCAAATTGGATAAAAATTGTCCTGCTTTTTTCAAGATTAAATTGTAATAGGAATACTCTGAATCTGTTGAAATAGAAAAAAAAAAGACAAACTTTTAGTATTTAGCTACAAATGATGTGGTATATGTACCCAGGCTACATAATAGGCAAACATGAATGCTAGGACTGCTCAGCAGTTCAAAAATCTTGCATGTTGTCCACTGATAACTGCTTCCTTTATTACCAATCTAAAGGCCTAATACAGCACAAATACAAGAAAGGAGAGCTCAATAGCACTAGTTATTGTCTAAATTTTCAGCAATACAAAAATCTACTCAATACAATAATGGCTCTCTGAAGACCCATATGGCAAGCCCTGAATAGAGTTTATTCCTTCATTTCTGTTTGTCAAGCTAATGGCAGCCTTTTAACACAAATATTCAAGGATACTTTCAACCAGCATTGTTTCACAAATAATTTCCTTGCATTTAGCCTTGAAACACTCCAACTATGCAACTACATAAATAAAAATCTTCCAAAGGTGTCATTCTTTGGGCTACTCTCACATAATCTATTTCTTCTTTACAAATATGTGAGTATTAGAATAGATGCAACATATGAAGTAGTTCCCCTCTACCTGCATATTTTGTCTTTTCAAGGTCAAATTTAGGACTCCAAGTAAGAAGGTAGGTGGATGGTGTTCAGGAATGACACAAGCCATAATACAGAACATTGGCTGAAAAGAATTACCTTAATTTCTCATTTTAAAGGCATATTCAGTTTTCATAACTAAGCACCTCCTATCCTCTCATTTTCCTCTTTACAACCCTGTCATAGTTGTAAAAAAATATTCTTTTGCTCTTAAAGCCTCGAGTATCTCCTTTCTGCCTTCTCCTTCTTAAAATTCATTATTTAGAAAGGCTGAGTTTGCTGTAATTCACTAGGAAAAAAAAAATTAAGTGTATAATCTCCATTTCAAGAAAGCTCCTTCCCATAAATTCTATATGATGTCCTGCTTCTAGCTGGGGCAGAGTTAATTTCCTTCCTAGTACCTAGTATGGTGCTGTGTTTTGGATTCAGTATGAGAATAACATTGATAACACATTGATGTTTTAGTTGTGGCTAAGTAATGAGTACCCCAAGACAAGGACTTTTCAGTTTCCCAAGCTCTGTCAGCATGGAAGTTTACAAGAAGCCAGAAGAGAGCATGACCAGGAAAAGCTGACCCAAGTCAAACTGGGAGGTGTTGGCCAGGAGCCACTGATTCCTGCTCATGGATGGGCTGGACATCAGCCAGTGGGTGGTAAGCAACTATGTCGTGCATCACTTGTCTTTTGTTCCTCTCTCTCTCTTTCTCCTATTATTATTATTATTATTATTCTATTTTATTTCATTTTTATTATCAAACTGTTCTTATCTCAACCCATGGGTTTTACCTTTTTCCATCTCTCTTCCTCATCCCACTGAGGGGTGACTGAGAGAGGAGGACTGAGCGGTACTTAGCTGCTGCTTGGGGTTAAACCTCAACATATGGTCATTACTGTCTTACATTAAATTCAGTGGATGAAAACCCCATCTCTTTTATGTTTTCTGTACCTGCACAGCCCAAGAAGAACTCAAATGGCATGTGTTGTGAGGAGCAGCTGATGGAGCTGGGGCTGTTTAGCCTGGAGAAAAGGAGGCTCAGGGACGACCTTATCACTCCCTGCAACTACCTGAAAGGACGTTGTAGCAAGGTGAGGGTTGCCCTGTTCTTTCAGACAAGCAGTGACAGGACAAAAGGACATGGCCTCAAGCTGCACCAGGGGAGGTTCATGCTGCACATCAGGAAGAATTTCTTCCCTGAAAGCATGGCTAAGCATTGGAATGAGCTGCCCAGGGAGCTGGTGAAGTCACTATCCCTGTGAGTGTTCAAGAAATGACGAGATGTGGCACTTGGTCCTATGGTTTAGTTGGACAAGTGGTGATGGT
>JAOXXN010000001.1:41490751-41505532 GCA_026770055.1 Myrmophylax atrothorax | reverse complement strand
TTGATTTTTCTCTTCTGCCTTCTGGCTACGGTGTCAGAAAATTAGGCTAAATTGGTTCAATACCTGACAATGTATTTGCTTTGTGGCTAGAAGGACAAATTATTTTATGAATTTGATATTAAGGTGTTTGATTTCTTGTGTCATATATATGATGCAGGGAAGATATTAAGGGTATTTTACAATTTTTTTATTCCTTTGTTTCTCCACATAGCAGGTGTTGGTATAGTCTTTCAGGTCTCTGTATATGTGGTCTATCTTTTACTACGTGAAGGGAGTAAGGAATTTATAGTGTATATCTCTATATTCTGAAAATTTGTTTATTAGAGGGCTACTAATAGTATAAGTTAGATTAAGTCCTACCTTTTAAACACAGGTCTTCAGAAGATTTGATGAGGAAATTATAATTAGAATCCATGAGGGAATGGGCTAGCTGGGAGGGAAAGGAGGGAGTGGCTAATTATCCTATAGGTCCTAGATGTGTGAAGCACAGTCTGTCTTCACCCTGGGTCTTTGTCTTTCATAGACAGTGTGTTTAAAGATGTTTTACTTCTAAATCTTGTTAGGCTGTTGAAGAGCGTTTGTCTTACCTTTTCCTGTTTCTCATGTTGGAGTTTTGAAGTCACAGGACCCAAGAAGGAACATGGGGCAGGAATTGCTGCTGTGCCACAGAAATTTGAACTTCTTTAAGCCCAAGTGCCAGCATGGACTTTTTGTGTGAATTAATGGTATGGTGTGCTTTGTCTCAGCTTAAGTACTTCAATATGAAAAGTTGGCTGTTGTCAATGTATTGGATGTTATTGTTAATTTGTAGAGCTCTCTTTTTGTCTTCAAACGTTTTCGTATGTTTTCATTTTCAGAATGTGAGATGTTGTGCTGAAATACCTGCTGAAGTGTTTACAGGACCAGCGTATTAGTTTTTCATAAAAATGTGTAGCTCCACTTTTTCCACACTTGCTATCTGGTTAGTGAGGATCTTGCTATCTGGTTAGTGAGGATATTGAGAAGGGTATGCAGCTGATGCAGTTTTAAATTAAATTCTTGTTAGTGTAGTTTTTAGATCAACATTGCAAATAATATTATCAAAGCAGCAGGATTTTTTTTCCCCCCTTTTCCCTATTTTTAAGGAACAATCTTTTCTGTATTTGTTTTGCCCTCCCCTCACTGGAAGTCACTCAAGTTAGTGAGGCTTGTGTTCAGCTCCACCGCCAGAACTTGTCTTTCTTTCAGAGGTGCCAAGAAGCTGAGTCTGTGGAGTGTTAGCCAGCATTGCTTGTGGAAAGAAAGGGAAAAGAAGTGTTGTTAGACATCTAACCTGGGATGCCAGGGAAGAGTTGGTGTCAAGTCTGAGTGAGTAAACTTAGGCTGCCTCTATAGACAGTGGGGAGAAAGAAAATAATACAGGCAATCCTTTGAAGAGTCTAAGACATGTCTGAGATCTGATGAGTTATCTTCTGGAGGTGCAGTTGTTCTTGCATTCACTGATAACATGGGAAGACTAAAATTGTGCAGTGGGATTTGTTGTCTAAAACTAGATGAGAAGAGTTCCACACTTAATTTTGCAGAAACATTGTCCAAACTGATTGTCTGCCTCTGTTATATTACCAGGTAAAACTTGGTGTGTGAGGCAGGGCTTGCTTTGCCTCTCTGCTTTATGTATGAGGGATTGAGAGGGGACCTTAGGGGTTCCAATCAAGGCACATTTTTCCCTTGATGCAATATAATTAATAATTATTCATTATTATTTCTTACAAGTCTTATCAAACTAGGAAGGCAGTCTTTTAAACTACACACTCCAAAGAACACTGGATTGAAACTGTTGTCTAATTTTCTAATACGTAACAGTGAAATCATTCAAATTGTGTAAACCCCATAAACTTTATTGTCTCTGCAGTTTAGTCTTTGAAACTATTGATTTTCATTAATTTGCTTCCATTATATTCTCCAATCACTCATTTCTGTTTAACTTACTGTGTGCTTCGTTATGCTGTGGAAGTGTAAATCAACAGTAAACCCATGAGTCATGGAGTGAGGAGAGTTGAATAGAAACTGTCAGGAGGATTCCTTTTTCTTCTTATGCAATGCTTTATTTGACTATTGAGTATTTTTAAACATCTAGCAATAACAGATAGACTAATGTTTGCAGGTGTGATAACTATGATCATCACAAAAATGTAAGAATGTTAATTGAAAATTGAGACTATGGTGAAGGTGGGGAGAAGAGAATAAAATGTCACAAATGTTTAAACTGAAAAAAAGCTCAAATTCTTTACTTTGCCATTGTATCTTCTACTAAAATGATTGTTGGAGTCAGCAAATTCTATATGATTTATTTTTATAAATGTAAGTATGCCAATTTAAAGGTAAACTGGTGGGAGAAATGTACCTGACTCAAGAAAGATTACAAGTCAGAGGTTAGAGTTTACTAAAAAGTTTACAATAAATACAATTATACAGAGAAAACTGGTTTTAAACCCATAAAGAGAGATGTATAATTCAGCACCCTGGGACACACACAGAATTGTGTTCATTAGACCCTGTGCTGAGCACCGCATGGTCTCCCTGAGTGCAAAGTAAAAGGAAAGGAAACCTGTTGGTGAGCGTGCTGTTCCCATTTCTCGTCAAAGCAATGATTGCAGTCTTGTCAGGACTGGCAGTCGCACTCCTGCTGAGGTTCTGGCCCTCCTCTGGATATGACAAGTGGTACCAGAAGTCCCAAACCCAAAGATTATGTATGCTCAGGTTCAGGTGGGAATGCCCAGTACCTTCCCTCACGACAGGGAGTTTCACAATTAGTAATTTAACTTTGTGAGTTGTAAGTCATGGGATATTTTTGGAATCTTTGATGGTCTAGGTCATTTCAGCTGCCTATTATGCAAGTCCGTTATGTCTCATTAGCAGACGTGACCCCTTAAGCTGGGTGTTAAGTGCTATGCCTGTCCAGAGGGGAGTTACCACAACTGAGTCACTGGTGTGAAGACAAAGAAACACTTCCCTGCCTTACAGTGTTCTTTAACACCCAGCTTGTAGCCTGAGGGGTCAGGTGTGCCCTGGGCAGCTGCTGCAAATGATACATTATTAACAGTTAATCAGAAATGACATAGAGAGTGTAGAATACACAGTTTTGGTTATACCCATAGTGATAAACTGTTCCCAGCCCCTGTAACTAGGCCAATAAGGAACAACAAGGATGAAACAATTTTCTATGGTCCTGCTTTGACTATGGGTTTTTCCTTCCTTAACTGTCTCTACTGCTGGATGCTTGAAAATAACTGTGGTAATCTGCTCAAGGGTTTCATTGTCCTTAGAATTGGAAAGTAATGGTGTTTCCCTCAAGTGCTTAGTGTTGTTAACTTTGATTTTAAACTCGTTACATCTTCTGTCTTTTGACAACTGAGAATAAATTGATCCCCTTTTCTCTGCAGTAGCTTGCTGGGTACTTCGGTTCTTAGGAAGCCCTCTTTCAACCTTCCCTGCTAAAAGAGCAACGAAATCCTGTGTTTGTTGTAGGCCATTCTTTGTGTTCCTCCTCTTTGTGATTGTGTCAGTTGTTTTCTTGAGAAGTGGTACTCCATTGGGAGTACAGTATCAAGTGGACCAAAAAAGATTACTTTGCTTATTCAGAAGGTTGTGTTTGTGGTTTTACACTTCACTGATGTTTGCCATTTGGCAGTTGCCTGACATTGACTGTCAGCTTGGGATTAGGACATTATTAATTTTCTTAAAGACTACTACTTGTATTTCCCATTGTCTTTTCATAGGAGTTTTGTGCTCATTCGCAATGGATTTCATTACTCTTCTGTCAATGTCTTTAATTTGCAAAATTGATTTAAATTTTTTGTCCTTCCTAGCTTTTCATCGTTGGTATGCTTAAAAAATGTGTTTTGTATTGCACATGCATGTTGTTATGCGAACATTGAATAGAATGAATCCCTCTGTAACAAACCATTTGTTTAATATATCTCTCAGAATTGCTTTCCAGGGAATTCTTACCCTGCCACTTTTTTTTTCCCTCTAAGCTGTGTTTTTCTAGCTTATGTTACTAATTGGAGATGTTGTCCAAAGACATAATTTTCTGCAAAAGCATTTCATTTCTAATGTTCCTCTTTGAAGTCAATTACTGTGTTTTAGGGGGAAATGAGACTGATTTGATCCAGTATGTTGAATCAGTAACGGTGTCTGCTAATCTTTTCTTCTATGCATTTAAAGACAATTTATCTAGAACTTGTGGCTACTCTCCTTAACTACTTTTTGCACTGTATGTGTTACCTGTGAGGTTTCCCTCACCCAGAGTAGTAGACAGAATGATTGCAGTGCACAGAACTTTTCAGCATCAGGATCGTCACAGCTCTGGAAAACTTTTCGCTCAAAGTAAGTCTTACCTTCAGACTTTTGAAGCTATTGCAGTAAATCTCAGCATGTTGCCTACAAAAATGACTAGAACTCATGTTTATTGTTAATTGCTACAAATTTTAAAATAGTGGCCAGCACTACTTCTATCAGAAACGGATTTTTCTTATTTACTCATCATTATAATTTATAGATAGCTGTGAAACTGAGTAAGTGTTGAGTCAGGGAGGTGAATATTATGGAAACGATTACCTTAGCAGCAGTTCTAGTTATATGGAAGAGAATTTGGCTTCTTCTGGTATTTCATTCTGGAAAATAGGTCATCTAATGAGACTTTCTGTAAAGTGCAGGAGCTATTCCCTTCTTTGTGAAGGAGCCAGACAGAGAAATCCTGGGGGAGAAAAAAGAGTGGAAGCATCAGGAATATCCCTCTAGGGCCATACAGTGCTATAGAACAGCAGCTGTCAAAACTTTCTTGTGTCATTAAGATGCTTTTTAATTTATATTAACTATCTGTCTCATTTAGAATAATTTCCAATCCTCTTGAGTAGGATATTGCTTAAATTCTTACATAGCATTAGAATATTTATCAGTTTGAGGTGAAATGGGAGAAGTTACTGTGTGAGTGGAAAAATTTGCTGTGTAATGGCATTACACTGATGGAGATTAGATCTGTAGACCCAGCCAATGACAAAAGTAGGAATAAAATTGTGAGCTTTTTTGTGGGTTATTCTTTTAAGAATAACTCTTTGTGGAGAAGAAAAAAAATCTCTACCAGCTCAGCTCTACTGATCACAGAGAAACTGAATGGAAAGTGTAGAGATCTAGTTGAAATGAATGATTTCTCCCTTCAGGTGTGTTGACAGTCTTCATGTGTTACTTTTAAGTCAGCAAGAGTAAAGCATCTCTTCCTAGAATTTGGTGCAGCCATGGCAGTGAATTGAGCTTATATATAATGTAAAGGCTCTCCTGCTGTCTGTGCAGAATGGGACCTGATGAAAGCAAGGGAAGATCTGTATTCTTTAATCTATTTAGTATTGCATTCAATTTGCTGCCTATTCTCTGGAAGTATTTAGTACCTAAACTTCTAATGCTGTAGTGGATGTCTAAAAGTTCCCAGTTGCCTCAGAAGGTAACTTAAAGTCCCTTCAAAGTTCTGTTACTGCTGAATAAGGTTTTCAAACACTGTGTAGGAGGATGATTGAGTGAATTAAGGGTCTAATTTGGACTGTCATTATGATACAATGATTCAGCCTTGAAACAACGACTATTTTAGGGGGGAAGATTAACAACAGAACTGTTTGGGGATTTTGTTGAAAATGGGATGAATCTTCTTTCAGAGCAAATTCTAGAGTAGCAAAATCAATAACTCTTGAAGTACTAGTGGTCTGTTACATGGTCAGGGCTCAAGATCTCTATGTACTGACAAAAAAAGAATAAAATGTGTTCTTGTAAGTGTAGGGCCTGTTGTCTTCAGTCTCTAAGGACTTTTGGTTCAGCCAAGAAGTCTACTGTTGAGTGGCTTCATGGATACTTCTGCAAAGATCTGAAGTTTGGCCCATAGCTTAAAGTCACCTAAGAAAAAGCAGGGAGTTATTACCTTTTAAATAATCATTGAACTTAATGTTCTTACCCCCATTTTTTTTTCTTTAAAAATTAGTAATCTGTTGGAAAATGGTTGATATAAAGGGGTTTTCAGACATTAGAAGTGTTGCATTAATACAGTTCTGTGCCAGTTGTGAAAGTGTCAGGGTCATGCAGGTTGGACTGTGGCTCTGCGTGTCTACAAACTGATAGAGATGCCAAACATACTGGAGTAGCAGTGGGGGAACTTTGACTGCCCTGTGAAGATCAATGTTTGAATAGGGAAAGCAATGATCAGATGCAGCTAGTTTTAGTGATGGGAGTAGGACCATTTTTTTCCAAGACTTTTCCAGTGTGAGTGATGAATAACTTTTATAACTGCAAAACCTTTGTTTTCATGCCAAAAAAGCCTCTGTTAGGCTAAAGCAATATAATTTCTGTTGCTGACTTAATAAGGTTTAGATGAGAAGAGTAACTATGAAATATCTTATTTTCTACTACTAGTCACTTGGATTTATTATAGAATCATGTAGGAAGGGACCTTTGGCAGTCATTTTGCTCAAACCCTTGCTTAAAAGTCAGTCTAACTAGAGCAGGTTTCTCTGGGCTTTGCCCAGATGCTTTGAATAACTCCAGGGATGAGATGCTATGGTGTCTCTGAACACCTCTCTAGTGTTTTGCCACCCTCATGGGGAAAGAGCTTTTGTTCTCACCTAGCAGAAATGTTCCATTTTCCAAATTGTGTTCATTTTTTCCCATCTTATTGCTGTGTGCATTAGGAAGTGTCTGGTTACGACTTCTCTCTACACTCCCACATGAAAATTGAATTGAGTAATGAGGTCTGCATGGTTGCTGCCTTGTCCCCAGACTGAACAAACCTAACTCACTCAGCCACTCCTTACATGTCATATGTCCAAGCCCCTGGATCATCTTGGCAGCCCCACTCTACCAAGGCCTGTCTTTTTACTGGTGAGTCCAAAATTTGATACATCAATACAGATGCCGTCTCACCAGGGCTGAATGGGGAAATGAGGGGAAATTACTTCCCCCAACCTGCTTAGTAGCTCCAGCCCACATAGCCCAATACTTGGTTAGCCTGCTTCACTTTCAAAGGGTGATTGTTGTCTGTTAATGTAGTGTCCGCCGGGAACCCCAGATCTATTTCTGCAGAGCTGTGTCCTAGCCACTCCATACCCAGTCTGTCTTGTGTGTTCTTACTTAGGTGCAAATTTTTTCTTTTACTTAGAATCATGGAATTACACAATGGTTTGAGTTGGAAGGTACATTGAAGATACTCTAGTTCCAACCTCCTTGCTGTGGGCAAGGACACCTTTCACTAGACCAGGTTGCTCAGTGCCTCATCCGACCTGGCCTTGAACACTTCCAGGGATGGAGCATCCGCAGCTTCTCTGTCCCACCATTTACCATCATTGAGTTCATGAGTTTCCCATCAAAGCAGTTCTCTTTCCTCTTGAAGTTGCTCAAAATAGAAGCACCGTTCTTTGGAGTACTGATCTTTCTCCAGTGTGGTGGCCCTGATCCTGCTGAGACCAGACTCTGGCCCACCATTCAGTCATTAATACAGACCTTTACTCAGCATTGGCATCACTGCCAGTTCTTGAATGACACAAGGAATCAGCCACCAGTTGCATTTTGTGTAGCACCCCAACACCCATTCCATGTCTCACCAGTGTGCCTCAAATAAGCATGGGAAAGTCCTTGCTGATGTCAATGCAAACAACATCCACTGCTTCAGGGAAATTTGCTCAATCACCTTTCTCGGGTTGGAGATGAGACTCATGAGCCTATAGCTCCCTGAATCCTTCTTGAAGGTGTGTGGTTTGTTTATTATTTATGGAAAATGGGAAGTAAGATTACAATGGAGAAGATGCTGCAGCATCAGAAGGTGCTGATGTAGATATTTTAACTATTCCCTGTTCCTCAATTTAAGAATTCTTGAATAGGATCAGAAGCTATAATTATTGAATGAAGTATATATGCAATGATTTTCTTTCACTGTGAACATTATGTTAGCTTGTTGAAAGAAACAACTTATTACCAGCAATAACCTCTTTAACGTCCTATGATACATCCATGACATCCAGTATAAAGTTGGCCTCAGGCGTGTGTTACAGATATATTCCTTTGTACATATCTTGTAAGACTGGGATGGTATGCTTCTGTGGTGCCAGGAAAGGCACACTTTTTCTAACAAAACTGAGTTTAGTAGGTAAAATATAACTAAAATAGCAATTCAGGAAATAAGAGGCAGTCACATATTTGTCTTTTTTAATTTTTTTTGGTTTCAGGGTATGTTGAGTCAACCATTTCTATTCAAATTATTTTTTCCAGAAAGCTAGTATTTCTATAGTTTTCATATTCATATTGCAGACAGTGTTCTTCAAAGCTCTTTAACTTCTATCTACAGTGCTAATGTTATTAAACTCTTCACAGTCAAATTATAGTGTAAAACTTTGTCATGTGTTAACATGAGATAACTTCCCAGAGTTTGTAATGAAAGAATGTAAACGTTTTGCCTTTCTTTTGCCTTTCTTTTTCCTATTTCAAAGTTGAGCTATTGGATTGAACTTTGAATATAGTTGATTCCATTGTGCCAGTCTCAAAGCTTCTGTATAAAATCTTCTGTAGGCAAAGACAGAATTTGGGAAAAAAGAGCAGCAAATATACAGCAAAGAACTGGTGTTTATGCCTTTACATTTTTTATAAGTGGACTATAAATGCTTTAAAATGCTAAGAAGGAAAAATTCAGATGATGTGATCTCAATTAGTTTGTGTATATTTATTTTTTGCTACTGAGCATTTTGATTTTTTGAAGGGAAGGTTTAAAATGCCCATTTTAAACTTGTGTCAGAAACTTCAGCTCAACTGTGGTAAAGTGGTCATGCCTTTTTGTCAAGCTTTTAAAGCCTGAAAAATGCCCATTGAAATGGTTTCCTCCAAACAGAGAATTTAGCTGCCTAAATGAAAGGAGTAACTGCAATTTCTTTTCCTAAACAGCCCAGACCCTCTCTAACACATTACCTTCTACAACAAAGTCTTTGTTTTGATCTCTAGTCTCCTGCATTCTCTTTTTCCAAAGCTGACAGGCCAACGACCATGGAAATGTATGCTGAGTTTTGTAGCACTGCCTCTGACTTGTGCAGGTTGTTTTTTATTAGGGTGTATCTCTTTTAATTTGGATTAAATTGCCAGATATATGACAGTAGGATAAAGAATTCATTTGTGATATGGGTCAGTACCAGGCATCTTAATGGCTGCTGGGCCTTGCTACAGAGTGATAGTCAAACTGATGGACTGTATCTGACAGATTGACTGGGAAGCTTAAGTGTGGCCAGACAGAACTGTGGCTTTGATTAGGAGAGCTGTGGGGGTGATAGAAGGTTAAAGTTCTTGTTTGATGCTCTGCTGTTGTATTCCAGTGCATTATCAGGTAGTTTCTATGGAAATATTAAAAATAAACCCAAACAAAATACAAAAAATGAAGTGAATTGGGAAGTATTCATAGCAAGAAGGGTGTTGTAGTTGCATTGATATTTTAAACAAAATTGCAAGCTGTGTATCATTTCAGAAAGTAAATTTGGTACTATATGACTAGAGGATTTTCAATTTATGCCATATGTATGGATAACAGAAGAGCTTAAAAAGGACAGGTGGAAAAAGAAAAGTTTCTTTTCCACAATCACATTTTTTCCTGTAAAGACGCCTTCTATTTCTTGTATTATCCAGGTTACATCCTACACTCTTGATTTACCTCCCTGTCAGCCTGATGTTGCCCACTCTCCCACACTGCTGTCCTTGCTATCTTGCCAGCTCTTTTGCCTTTGTTTTATATGTTTTTCTTGTGTGACTCACATCCCCTTTGCATTGTATGTGCTTGCTTTGCATACAAAGTGAGCTGGTTAGAGTGGTGCTCCTCTCTGCTCAGCATTTTTGGCAGGCTGCAGGCTTGAATCAGTCGGCTCTTGAGCTTGCGTGCCCTACTGAAGTTTGGAGGGGGTTTTAGCTGTTTGGCTTTGCAAGAGCTAACAGAATTGACTAGTTTAATCTATCCTAAATTCTTTGTTTTATTGTTCCCTCTGTTCCTAGTGGTACACGGAAACCAATAAGGAAAACTAACTGTTCTTTTCCCCCTACCTGAAAAGACAGGAGACAGAAAAGATGCATTTCTGCATAACTATGTTTCTATCTGTTCCTGCAAGCTGCTGCTCAGAGGGCTTTTATAATTGCTTCCCTTTGATTTGTGTTCAGTTTCTCCCAGGATAAAGTATTAAACAATTGCAAGTTTCCTCAATAGCACATGCCTCAGTCTTTTATAATGTCTCGGAGAAGACACTAGTGTTGGCAGAGTTGGCAGAAAATTTTGCTGTTTTACCATTAGCTGTTGGACAGCAGTACTGAAACCCAGCTCTGCAGTGTGAGGTGCCACTTTCATCCTGAGGCAGGGAAGAGGGGAGTGCTTCCCAGCAGGTGAAGGATGGTAGATAGGTCCTGGCTGTGTCCCCTTGCCATAGAGGGAAAGGACGAAGGTGGCTAATGCTTCTGTAATGTGGGAAGAAAAGGTGATCGTTTGATGGGACTGGAAATGTATGAAGTAAAGAGAACTTAGGTGCAAGCAGAGGGGGAGATACCCCTGGGGCACACAGAGGAAAAAGTGATTTCTTGATAGAAGCAAGAAGCAAGGAAATCCAAAAAGAACATCTGGTTGCACCAAGACACAGGAATGCACAGAGCTCTAGCAAGCCAGTTTTCAGCAGGTGTTTTGGTTCTGCAGTGGCTTGTTAAAACTCAGTCAAATTTTATTTTTTTTTTAATTTTTGAGAGCTAATTTTAAGCAGTTAGCTTTGCTTCCCTGTCATCTTTTAATAGAGATTTGTTTCCTCTCTATTTCTTGAATTCACATTTAATATCTGAATTCTATTTTTTTTCTCTGAAACAGCAGCTCATGAAAAATGATAAACATAAAATTCCAAGACCTAGAGCCCTATGAGCAATCTGTTGTGTAAATGCACACAAGCTGACTTTATTATGTGGTTATTCTCTTCTCCTTCATTCTCTTTGGGGCCCTTTCATTCTCTTCTGTCCTCCTAGTTGTATTGCTCCCTGGTCAGCCTAGTGCCTGCATGGTATGGCAGTGGCTGCAGCAATGACTGATGTGGAGACTAAATTGCTAGACACAGTTAGTGAGTATTTCATGGAGCAGTTAGTCTGCAAATCTGAAGAGGGAGAAGCAGTTTTGTATGTGGTTCTGACCATTGTGTGCAGGATCCGGTTCAAAGTTGTTACTGTTGTTCTGTAAAATGTATTTACATCTCTTATAGGACTGTCTACCTCTGTCTCTGAAAATCCCCTGCTTTGGGAGTTTTGTTTGTTAGAGAAAACAACTTGAAATTAAAAAGCGTATTGAAGACAATTTATAAAATTACAATCCTTGCAAGTGGCATGGGAACTACTTGAAGATGCCGTGTGGGAGTCTTGGAGAAAATGCATGCACTAATTGAAGATTATAGGTCCAAAAAGGAACTGGTATGGCATAGCTAACAGCAGGGTAAAAGATGGTTACACAAAGTAGTTTTCATCCTTTTTTAAAAGTTCAGGTTTTGTCTGCAAGAGCAAAAGACAAAGGTTCCTACATTCTGGCAGGATAAGGGGAGAATGCAGTACAGCTAAGAAAGATGTTTGAGGAACAACAGTTTGAAGGAGATATAAAATTCATCTTTTTGAAACATGCTGTGAACAAGAAGCCTGTTAGAGAATGCATAGGGCTAATATATGATCTCTCCTTCTATCCTCTGGAAATAAAGCTCTATCAAAAAAGCAGCTGTTGTTTTACCTCTTGTGTCCGTGTTCATTTTTGAGCTTTGAAGTTCTGAACTGGAACTTTTCATTATGGAGGATATATTAAAGGGTCTCTCTTCATATTGAAGTGTTGGGAGAAGCAATTATGAAACGAGTTTAAAAAAAAAGGAGGAGGGAAAATGGCATAAACTAGGTGGTATTTATAGGTGCCAGTTGCCAGAACTAGATGGTATTGAAAGGAGCTCAAGAATTAAACAACCAGACTACTAGATGTGAATGCGACCTCCTGCTTAAAACTTGAGCAATTTGACAACAATTTTTAAAGACCAGTACTACTTAACAGCCCATCTGCAATGGGAAAAATAGGAGAAATTATTGCAAGAAGTAGAATTAGGAGATAGTTGCCTAGTACAGCACAGTTGGAGATCCATGTAGCTTTTGCAATAGAAAATCATGCCTGAATAATGTTGTAGCATGTGGGAAGGAGTAAAAAAACCCATGTCTACAAGAGAAATTAGGTGGCCATAGTCTGTTTTAGATAAAAACAGCAACTGTATTTATCTTTGTGTATTTTTTTCTAATCTTAAACATTTTTCTGGTCATAATCTTAGGAAGAGATTTCAAATGAAGAACTAAAAATTTATTCTTTGATCTTATGATACATTTTTTTGCATCACTTAAGTTTCAGTCTGCTGGATCTGAAATGCTGCTGTGAGGAGAAGAATCTCTTAAATGTGAAGTTCAGCAGCAGTATCTTGTTATTGAAAAAGTATTAGAACAAGCTTAGCCTTTTTCTTCTGTTTTATTCAGAAGAGATTAATGGCCTATGCACTTTTGCAACAATATAATGCTATTACTCTTGATGCTTATGTGGTTGTGTTGCAAAGATGTAACTGAAAGTTGTGCCTAAGTTTATGCTGTAAATTAACCAGCTTTATCTACTGCTTGTGCATCACTGTTGGTAAGCCAAGTATCAGTGGGGCTTTGCAGTGTGGTGCTTAGGCTGGTTGTAAAAAGTGGTTGTTTTCTCTCTGAGCTGAATGTTGTTAGCCCTGCTGCTGTAACTTTAACTCCTATTTTGTTATTTTTGCTTGGGTTTTTGTTCCTTGTGTATTGCTGGTGAAGAGGCAGTTAAATGCCTCCCTGACACCCCACCCCATCAGATCTCAGAAGCTGAGCAGGGTGAGCCCTGGTAAGTACTTGGATGGGACACCTCCTGGGAATACCGAGTGCTGTAGGTTCTAATCATGAGGACTTCACTGTCACTGGCCAAGCTCACTCGGCCGTGGCAGATGGACCTTAGGAGTTAAAGGGTGGGGCCAGTTCTGCACACGCTGTGCCTCACCTAAAACATCCCCTGCGCAGGCTGGAAGGGCACACCCACGAGGGGAGAGCCCTGCCTAAATCTTTGTTTGCGTAGCCTAGCCATACATACATACTCCTTGCACTGAAGGTGGAGAAAGGGCTGCTTGAGGTATCAGTCACTTCAACAAGACTCATGTTAGCAACTTCCACGTCAGCTTCAAAGGTCCTGGCTTCTTCTGTTTCTTGGAAAGTCTGTTCCTCAGAAAATAGGTTTCTGGTCATGCCAGTGATTTGAATTGCTCCTCAAGTGTGGAAAGCTACAATGCCTACTTGCCTTACTGCTTCAGGGTGACCTAATTGTGGTCTTCCAGTACCTGAAGGGAGCCTACAAGAAAGATAGAGAGGGGCTATTTAAAAGACCGTGTAGTGACAGGACAAGGGAAAATGGTTTCAAACTGAAAGGAAGTAGGTTTGGATTAGATATTGGGAAAAAATTCTTTACTGCAAAGGTAGTGAGGCACTGGGACAGGTTGCCCAGAGAGGTTGTGGTTGCTCCATCCCTGGAGGTGTTTAAGGCCAGGTTGGATGGAGCTCTGAGCCACCTGGTCCAGTGAAAGGTGTCTCTGTCCACGGAGTGTGTAACTAGATGGTCTTTAAGGTCCCTTCCAACATAAGCCATTCTACAGTTGTGATTATAGCTGCACCCTTTCTCTATGCTTCTTTTACTGATGTTAACATGCTAGTAATGCCAACACCCTACATCCACCTGTTTCAGATTTTGGACTAGTGTCTCCTGTGTCCTTACATGGACAGGAGAATACTTTTTCAGACTTCAGATGACCTCTATTGACTACTTTTTTCCAGAAACAGAGCTTTCTGTCTAAATGACAAGAGACTATAACTGTCTTCACCTTCATCATAAGACACAGTCATGACACAAAGAGATGAGAGCATGGACTTTACTCAGCAGCATCTATCCAGCTGCATCACTCAGGGGTTTTAGGATTATGTGAGCCTCCTCAGTTACATGCTCGGGGAAAAGCTGGAAACCACAGTCATGACACCAGATGAGACTAAGGCCAGTCTAGTCTTTCTGTAACCATACTTCAAGTAGTTGCCTAAAGAAAGAGAATATGGTGGAGGAGTGATTTTTCTCTTGTACACCCTGGCAGCCTTTGGGATCTGCTGTCCCAGGTGAGACAAGGCTTTGGGGAATCAGACTCTTCAGGCCCAAGGAAGGTAAACTCATGGAATCTTCTACTAGCCCCAATATTTCCATATTACTGATTTCTCTACTATGGTATGAGTCAACACCCTACAAGCTGTTCGGTGACCCCGAATTTGTGTCATTACTGAGTTAAAGTCAGACTCTTAATTGCATTCTGGGTTGTGGTTTGGTATGGTTTATATGAGTTAGTGACCATAATCCTGATGATAAATTGTTTTCTGGTGGTTTCTCTGCTTATGTTGACAGTACTGTTCTTTCCTGAGAAACGAACAATAACTATAGATTAATCTGCTTTGAGTATTAGGCCACAGCTAATAATTCTGCCCTCTCTAAGGTTTTGTTTTCTTTAGAAAATGGTTTAAAGATTGCTTGGTGCTCTTGTTCTGTTTTTGGCCAGACTCCAGGAAAACAAAGTCTAGAAATTACACTCTAATTAAAACAGTCCTTTACTGAGAGCTATCAAGCCATGAAACATATCTGTGTTTTCAACTTTGAACTTC
>JAOXXN010000001.1:41478925-41489720 GCA_026770055.1 Myrmophylax atrothorax | reverse complement strand
ACAGGTACATATGGGAGTGAGGCTTAGAAATACTACCTGTGAGCTCTTAAAATATATATAAAGCAAAGAAATCCTTTACCTTCATTTGGCATTTTTTAAGATAAACCACAGTGGCTCTTGAAACTGTAATTTTAAATTTTTGGCAACAAGGCTTTTTAAAAACCGGTGGATTATTTTTTCTTCAGAAATGCAGTCCCATCTCATAGGACCCTGAATCAAACTGCATTGAGGTGAAATTACTTCCTGTATGCATCCACATCTCCATTTTTATATTGAGCATAAAGACCAAACTTTTCAATCCATGGAACTAAAGATGGTATGAAAATACAACAAATCTGACCAGGATAAACCCAGGAAAATGTTGGGGTGAAGGAGAGTTTGTTACAAGGCTGGAAAACAAATTATTGCTTGCTCACATTTCACTCAAGTGTGTTGGCTTTTCCTTAGTCATTCTTTCAAACCCTGTTCATTCTTCCCTCTCAGTGGTTGCCGAGCTTGAGACAATCTGCATTCTCCATCTTGAGATTTTTTCCTCAGAGTCCCTGAGAAAGTCTCCTTGTTCAAGCACCTTAAAGGCTTGACTGTGGTTCTGCTTTCTGAAGCTGTCAGGAACACTGTCAGTCTGAGCTGCCCTGTAGCTGCCCGACTTGCCATCTGTCCCTGTCTGTCACATGTGTGCTTCTTTTCTATGTTTTTGATGGCTGAGTGCTCAGTGTTTAGGGGAGAAGTCTCCTTTCTTCTCCATCATCTCATGCCCCAAAACTGCTGGTTCAGTCTTTGTCACATGACATTCTACATGGTGTAGTGTAAAATGTAACCTCATGAAGTAATGAAGGTATCAAATTATGTAAAGCATGAACATGAGTTTGTATCCTTTTAACATAATATTACTTTTGGGTTTGCCATGCTTCTGTTTTCTTGCGTGCTTGCCCACAGATGCTTTTACTCAACCATTTATACTAACTACACACAGGAAAATAGTGCTTGTTTCCTCTTAGGATTCCCTCAGTGATTTCACATTCTTTACAGCTACTGACTTTTTTTTTCTTTTTTCGTAGGTCAGATGATCTTTTATTCCAATTGTGTCAGTTCATTCCTTTGCAACTCTTACATTCTTCTTATATGTATGTGCATATATGTCAGATAGAAGAGTTAAGAAGTATATTGTGGAGTAGAACTTGTTACAAAAATGAAATGCTCAATATTTTGGAAGTGTGTAGAAAGAAATCTTAAGCTAATGATGCCTTGTTATTTTTTTTTCTGTTGAAAGTAGAAAGACTGATTTTGGCCCTGTTAAATAAGAATGGGTTATTATTTTCTTACGTAAAGGTGTCTGGCTACTCAGTGCAAAGAAGGGAGTGGGGAGAAAAGGCCAAGATGCTTCTCTGCTCCCACTCTCCAGACAGTCCAAGTCCACTTTTGAAGTGGCCTTAAGTATTAACAGTAGTATCTATGTAGGCAGAGAAATAAATGTACTTCTATTCCATCCTCAAAAGTTTGACTTCAAGAATTTTCCAGGACTGTATTCATTTCAGTTTCTACAAGATGTATATGATTGATGCCAAATGATTTCAAGGTCACATTACACACCCAAGATGCTACTGTGATTTAAATACAGATATACTGAGCACAGAATTCAGAATACTATACCTTTTGTACAATCTATAGTTAATTTGATTTTTTTAAAAAATGTTAATAATTTAAATATCTTTTATGTATTTTGGAAAAGTTGAAATATGGCCAGAAGGGAAGAAACTGCCTAAGAGGCAGTACTGAGTGTTTCAACATTTTGAAATCAGTTTCTTTGTTTGTATCCTAAGTGCCTTACCCAGTGGAGGCTGCATCTGTCTCTGTGGAGAAATTTAGGCACATTTAGCTTAGTTTTGTACACATCTGTAAGTACATAAACGTTCCTCAGGCAAAATACTTGTCTTTAATGCTTGATCATTATGAAGTGTGAATGTTTGCACATATAAATTCATTGAAACCTAATGTATTCAAACAAGAACTCTTAATAAAATGTTTGGGGGGGAGGTTTTATAGGTAGCATTTGAGGATTTTTAAAATGAAAGGATAAAATGTTAATAAAACCAGAGTAGAATAATAAAACACTCAGTATTTTTGATGTCTTCCACCTGCTTGCATAATAATATAATGAATGATACAAGATGTTTAGAGAAGTTTCTAAATTCATTGTTAGTCTGCTTTGATGGTAAAAGGCAACAGTGTTAATCATAAACATTATATTAAATTGGCATCAAACATTAAAGAAATCCCATAATTTTCTTGGTGGGTATGTTTTTAATTTACCCCTTTGTCCCCTTGTGCATGGGCAACATGATGAAACCTCCAGTTGCATAATCACATGTGCATTTCTTTCCTCCCTCAGTCCTGCCTCATTCAGTGAAGAGGACAGATGATAGATGATACTCACTTCCTGAGACATTAATCAATATTTTATCTTAGTCTTGTACTTTTTGAGCCTCAGGCTCTGTTTACTGTAGGCTATTAATTTCCTTGTGTATTTTTCTGTGGTGTTCATTGCTCTAATGTTTGTACCTCATAAAAAAGAGTTCAACATGCTTTTGAGCTCTAGGATCTCCAAGACTATGGTATCAAAGGACCATGAAATGGCTTAGATTGGAAGGGATCTTCAGAGATCATGTAGGTCTAACTCCCCTAGGGTCATCTTCCACAAGATGAGGTTGCTCAAAGCCTCATCCAGCCTGGCCTTGAGTGTTTCCAGGGATGGACCTTCCGTGTCTGGTCAGCTTGTTCCCTTGTGCCACCTGTGGTGTCTCACCACCCTTATTACTTCATATACAGTAGCAACATACCCTCTTTTAGTTTGAAACTGGTACCTCTGTTCCGTTACTATTGTGTCCCTACTGGTGGTAAAAAGCCTCCCTCCACCTTTCTTACAAGCCCCCATCTAAGTTTGAAAGTCTGCGATAAGGTCTCCCTGGTACCCACTCTTAGCCAGGCTGAACGGCCCCAGCCCTCTCCACCTTTTCTCATGGGGAGGCGCTCCTGCCCTCTAATCACCTTCAAGGCCCTCGTCTAAACTCGCTCAAACAGATCCACGTCCTTATGTTGAGAGCCCTAGAGCTGGGTACAGTACCCCAGGTGAGGTCTTACTAGAGCAGAGCAGAGGGGGAGGATCACCTCCCTCAACCTGCTGGGCACATTTCGTTTGATGCAGGCCAAGAGACAACTGGCTTTCTGGGCTGCAAATGCACATTCCTGGCTCAAGTTCAGTTTTTCAGCTGCCAATATCTCCATGTCCTCCTCTGCAGGGCTGCTTACAATCCAATTTCAAGATTAAAGGGAAAAATACTGTGTTTTAGTATTTGACCCCTTACTTTGCAACTTCTGGCTTAGTTTGGCATAGAATACAATTTTATTAGCCACTTGGAGAACTGCCAGACTTATCTCTGCAGCTCTCTTTTTGAGATGCTGTTTCTGATTGCCTCTGTAGTTGCAGAGCCACAGGAAAAGATTTCATCTTTTACTCCAATTAAACCACAGACAAACATGAAAGCAGGAAAGGTAGGTAAGGAAAAGAACTTATGAAGGGGAAGGCAAGAGAAGTAAAAAAGCATCACATTCCATGTTCAGGCTCTCTGGCCCCATTCAACTCTGGTTTATCCTTAGGGTGGATCTTTCCTAGTCAATGACCAGTGCCAGGGTTTTCTGAAAATCATGGAAGATGTTCCTAAAGTATGGGTGCACAGGACTCATATTTAGGCATGTACAAGAAAACCTACTGGTGTAACTAAAATATTAGAAACCTTGATAAAGCTTCTCATTGATTTTGTATTTAGCAAACTTCCTTTGTCCATATTTTGTCCCTAGCCAGATCAGCTCTTCCAGCACGCAGCTGGTAAAAAGTTGTGGGCACATTGTGCTGATTCGCTTTGGCCTCTGTAGGGCTGAGAGCCACAATTATGGCAGAAAAGATGTGAAGAGGAATTATATATTGACATTCCCCTTTGATATCAGCAGGGTGAGAAAATTGATAGGTCAAGTTCTATGACTTTGTGGCTGAGACAGAAGAGTTGTTCATGAGTTCAGTGCTGCAAGTCGTACAGCTCATGTTTCTCTGGTAGTGGGTGGTGGTTTATAGAGACAGCACTGCAGGGGGAACTGATGTGACAACCATTAAAAAAAAAGAGCCCTGGCAAGCCAGGATCTACTCATGGGTACTTGGTTTCAATGCATCTTTGTTTTAATTGAAAATACCTGAAGATGCTGCTAAATTCTAGATGTCTTAGGGGACTGTTAGCATCTATCAGCTCTGACTTTTCAAACTTTGTCACATTTGTATGAGCTCTCATTGACAAATTCCCGACATCCAAGTCATCTTCTATGAAAGGTCCCATTTCATAGCTTAAGGATTTCAAGTACAGGCAGACTTTTTAAATTAATCTTTCTCTTGGAAAAACACCTGACTGATTTCAAAGAATTTTTTTCCCCTACAGTACTTCCTGTACATTTGTCTCATTTTATTGTTTTACTGTTGTTCTTCAGAGTATCTCCTAAGCCTTTGCAGACAATAAGCAAGGTAAGTTTTAGTCTTATTGACAAACTGATGAGCAAATGATAGGAGTCATTTAGCCATACTGTATGACCTGTTTGTCCTCTAATAATATAATACTGATAGAAATTCAGTGGCTTGAGGAGACTTGCCTTTAAGACGCTTGGGTCCAGATTGTTATAACCTCGAGCTAAGAGGTTCCTATCAATGTTTCATTTTCAAATTATAAGTGTGAATCTGTTGCTTTGGGCTTTCCTTCTTGTATTCTCCTTGCCACTAACTACCTAAGGGAATTAAAGCAGTGTTGTAATAAATGAGTAACCATTGCAAATGGATACATTGGTAAATATCTGATCTGGATCCTGCGTGAAAGACCTCTCTGTGGATGTAACATCCTCAGTGTTGGGTTTAACTCTAGTTGGAATGTTCTTCTCAAGGTAACTTTGGATCAAAATAGGTGTTCTTCCAAAAATTGATCCAAGTCCTGAGTTTGTGCATTGTCAGCAACTGAACCAAGATGGATATAAATGTTCCATGAAAATGTCTTTCACCTCATGCACAGCCAGAAAGTATGCAAAAGTGAAGAGGTTAGTAGCCTTAAGTGTTCTGAAAAGTCAGAAAAGTATTTCTTATACATGTCAATATGTTAAATGTGTAGGTTTTGAAATAGGCCAGTTTAGCAATATAAAGTTAAATTTTGTGGTGGTTCTTTGCTTCCAAATACTAGGTTGGGCCGCTTTCTCTGAGTCACACAGAGCTGAATGTAGTGGGTCTTTGTCCTGTTTAAATTACTACTACAAATTTTTATTTATCTTTTCCAGAAGTTACTCTGTTACCTCCCTCTTTGCCATGCAGTGGTACATAGCAGTTAGTCTCTTGACATTCTTCATGCTTTAGCTGCCTGTTTTGATGCAGATGTACTAAGAGTATGCTGTTTGTAGGAGTGAAGAAAATTGCAAAAATCAATACGCTCTCCATGGTCTTTTTCAAAGCTGATATGGTGTGCCTCTTTTGAGGGCTTGGTTGTGCTTGAAAGATAATATGTTGTCCTATTTAATGAATAGAAAATCTAGCTCCTTTGCATTTTAAAGACTTGCATTGTGTTTCTTAGTTTTATACTTCACCAGCAAGAATGTTTTCCCTTTGTCAGTTCTTAAGAGATTCTTGTCTTTGATTAGGAGTTGTGTGGATAACAACATACAGTTTATTTCTTGCCTGATGGAAATGTTGTTTGTAATCACTTACAACATCGTCATCTTGTATTTGTAACTTTTTATTATTCCCATGAGAGTATGTAATTATTAAGAAAAGGCTTATAATGAGATGAAAACATTTACAAATGTGTGTTACAGAAAATACTTTCAATGCTATCACAACACTTGAAGAGGCAAGCCTTCTATGTTAACAAAGAAAGTAACCCTTAGCTTGTTTAAAAGAAACTCTCCAGCTGTACACTTCCCTGGGGTTTGCATGGAGACCTCAGTGTGACTTTAAAAGAAGGAATACCTGTTTCAGTATTGTTACTATGCTTTCTGTGGCTTTAGAAAATTACTTGGTCTTGTGAAAAAAAGCAAAGGAGTAAGTTATGTACCTTAGGCCTTGCTCCTTTTGAAATCAGCCTCTAAAACATGACTAGACAAAGTGGAAAGAAAACTCATCCAGAGCCATTCAGAGGTACCAGAAGTCCCTGAGTCACTTCTGTGTCAGGATCACTGAATGGTGAGTTTTCAGGGAAGGCCTTATTATCCACAACCTGCATTTGTGTTGTTTTCCAATGCACCTGTGGAGCCCAGGCTGTATCTCCAGTTATCGAGTCTCCAATAAGACCAGCAATTGTTATATTATCATTGTTGTTATTTTTGAAATTTAATTAAATTGAATTTAAATATAAAAACCCTATTTAAATTGTGCTTTTTCACATAAAATTCATGGAGAGGCAATTTGAGCAAGTAATCTAGATTTATAAGGTAGGTGTTCATAGTGTACTTGCAGAAAGTAAAAACTCTGGTGAGTTTGCCTATACTACATTTTAGACACTGCTGTTATAAATGCAAATAATAGGAGATGATTGTATTAGCAGCCAGCTTTATATCAATATTGAAGTCCATTTCTGGTGGCATTGATATTACTGAACAGAACAGTTTTTTTAAAAAACATCTTGGTGGGAAGTGAATTGACTCAGTGGGCAATAAATTGGTAGCAGTTTAATATTCAAGAAATTCATTTGGAATTAAGGCTCAGAAGGTATTCCAACTGTTCCATCTGCTTTATGTGTTTTATGTAGCTGGTGTATTTCTGTCACTTGAGTATCCTGCTGAAGGCTGAAACAAAATTGGATGTTTTTGATTCAGTGTAATATTAATCAAAATGACTTGGCAACTCTTTAGATGTTATGGGTACAAAAAGCAGATTTTGGTAGCCAGTGTTGTGAATGGTTGGTCAGTGCCTTTTCTTACACTTTAAAGCAGCTGAATAATTGAAATTTATATATAAAGTAGGTTTGTTGTTAAAATGTTAGCCAGACTTTGAAGTGGTCTGTGTACACTGTAGCTAATGGAGAAAGATAGTTGCATGTAGAACCTTCACTCTGAGCTGCGTAATCTCTCTGTTATTTTTAAATTTTGTTTTTTATTTTGGATATATGACTGTTTTAGCACTTATAAACATGTGACTATACTCTGCAATTTGGTCTGCTCTACACAGTATAGTTTTCTTCTGTTTCTTCATTCTGTCGCCTGCTTTTTGAGAGTGTTTCTTCGTATCACAGACTGATCTTGATGTAGGGAAAGATGTCCCTGCTGTGGCAGAGAGCATGGATTAGCTGATCCTCAAAGGTCCCTTCTAACCCAAACCATTCAATGATTCTGGGGTCTAGGTTAGGAGGGTCCTCTTTAGATCATCAGTCCCCAAGGTCCCAGTCAGGAATCTTTTTGTTACAAGATTTAGATTTTCTTGTATTTCTTGATTATAGAGGTTATGAAGGTTATAGAATTTTATTAAAGATGATAGAGGTTATAGAGTTTATAAAAGTTGCTTTGGGTTGTTCTGATGTCTGTGTCTGCCTCTGAACCTTTTGGTGTGCAGTTAATTATTTTTAGAGCATTCACTTATGCACAAAGATGAATTCTTTGAGGATTTTTCATATGTGGTCATCTGTGATATATATTCTTATTTGTGTGAATCTACTGGCCTGTGTGCTTGTGTGTCCAGTTTAGCATTGTGTCTTGAAGTAGTTTATAAAATGGTAAGAATTGCCTCCTAAATCTTAATAAAACACCCCCCTAAATGAACCTAAATCTCCTCTCTACCTAATTGATAATAAATTAAAACATGCTTAACCCCCAAACTAAAGAAGTATTTTTTGCCCTGTATATTACAGCATTACTTTTTTTTAAGCTAGAGGAAGTAGTAGAAAAAGTACATTTTAGTAAAACAAAGATTTGTTTGAATCATATAGTTAGGGTTCCTTAATATAGCAGAACAGTAAAGCTTATTCTTTTTTGTAATATCTGCTCTGAATCTGCCCTGGATAAGTTCTGAAGAAAATTATGTGCCATTTAAAAATGTTTAGTTGGAAGATTGTTGAAATCTGGCAGGCTTTTTTTTTAAGGATATCATACATGAATTTTATTTATAGGCATATGGAGAATAAGACTAATCAATGCCCTTCATGCCCACAGTAATTGATTACAGTAGTCTATGTCTCTCAAAACTGTTGGTTACTTGATACTTCAGTTCTACAAGGTGTTAATTCAGATTCTTGAAATGTTGAGGTTGCTGTCTGTTTAAGGAGTCTTTGAGAAGATCTCATTGTTCTATAATAAATCCCTCACAGGAGAAGCTTTTCTGTTTTTATCCTGCAATGTCTTCATTTATCAGGATCAGTTCAAGGCACTGATAAATGTGGAAAGGAAAAGGCAAGACTTTGTTGCTTTGTTCAAACTCCACAGTCATATTGCTGAGTGGGAACAACCTGGTTCATGGCCGTATGAAGAGCTTGAATAATTAGTGACTGGTTGCAAGACCAATACAGCTATTTAATTACTATACTACTGTGGTTGCTTTTGATGACTGTAGGAGAAAAAAGATTTTTTTTTCTCTGAGGCAAAACTCTTGAAAGAACTTACTGGCACTTGCAAGGCTTCCACTTTCTTTCTTAGCTCAGTGGTTTTGAATTTCTATGGATATGGTAACCTGTATGTGTCCCAAAAACTAAAACTGTGGTGGTTTTTTTTGGTTGAGTTTCTGTTTGGATGGATGCATATGGAAACCCCAGGCATACAGTTTTAACGAGTAAAAGAGCATTGGAGAAGTGTCCTATCCTTGAAAATTTCTGACTAATCTTTTCTTCTCCTTTCACCAAGAAGAAATAGACTCAAATTAACAAGGAAAAAAAAATACTGCAGTCTCTTACTCCAGAACATATAAAGGTTGTGTTAGTTTTGGAGCATGGTGTTTAATAGCTGGCAGTATAAATCAGCTTTGGTACTGGAAAAATATCTGATTTACTTTATACCCCCCAAAATTTTGCTGTTTCTTCTTTGTTGTTTTTGTGGGATTTTTTCCCCTACTTTTTTCCCACCTCCTCTTCTTTCTTCCTACTTGTAGTTTGCAGAACCTCTTCCCTGGTTTTCTGTGCTACTGTTTTGCTTTTCTCACTGTTTTTTTCCCCTGTTATTCTGTGTCATGTTCCTATTTCACCCTTATTTCCTGTTTTAGTTCTGTTACTTCCTTGCTCCTTCTGCCTCCATGTATCTTGCACCCACATAGGCATCAATCCCACCACCCAGTCATGGGATCTGAAAAGCCTACCAGACTGAAGACTGGTAGTTGATATTTGAAATAGAAAGCTGTGCTGTCTAGAGGCAATGCTCGAGAGACACACCAAAAAACCCCCAGTCCTCTTCTCATAGCTATCAGAAAAGGGATGATGCTGTAGACATTTGGACTCTCCTGGCTAATAAATGTCTGATGAAATATATCCTTGTAAGTAATGTATCTCTTATAACCAAGAGGTGCTTCCTGTTTTTTTTAGCTCTCCATACAATTTTGAGCTCATATTCCTATGCTGTTCATCCCCTTTTTACTCCTGCCTGGGCTGTTGTTAGTGAAGACATTTTGCCTTCCCCATCAGGTTTTCTAGACAACTTGTGATTTTCTGTGGGTTTCATTACTGCCAGCAGAGCTCTGACAGTGGAAGATGTTTCTCAGTTATATTGCACAGTTGTTGTTGTTGTTACTTTGTACTTTAATTGTATTTCAAGATTGCTACTCAGTGAAAAAGATTCCCGGAATGTGTCTGAAGCAGGTTGGCTGGGGCACTGTCAGCAGGATGCAGGAGCGCTTTGTCCCCAGGGGCACAAGTCAAGGGAGTGGCAAGTTTTTGGGTGGGCCCGTAGGTTGTCAAGAAGGGAAGGGTGCTCAGGTTGAGGGTGTTTGGGAGGCCTGAACCCCGGAGCTGCTGATGATCTGAGGGAAGGTTTCAAGGGCAACTGGAGAGGTCAAGTGTGGACGGTTTGTGAGTGAGCCATAGTTCCCAGGCATTCAGGTGAGTCTCAAGGTTGACAAGATCGGGAGGGAGGAGTTGAGAGGCCCCTGGGGCAGCACCGTGGTTCTGAGACCCTGATGCTTCCTGTGGGTGGGGGAACCTTGTCCACGATGAGCTGGTGGTGCCTCCCTATGGGTGACTGTCAGGGCTGCAGGATGGGGCCTCGGGGACCTGTGAAGGGGCTTGGCGGCTAGGGAGGCATGTGAGATGATGTGGCTGGGGAGTAGGAGACTTAAGGTTTGGGTTTTTCTAACCACGTGGGTGGTCAGAATACTGGGCCAGGATGTCTCATGCAGTGATGGAGTCTCTGTGCTTGGAAACGTTCACGAATGGACACAGCACAGTGCCATCTGATCAGACTGGCTTTGGGCAGGTGTTTGGATATAGAAGACCTCTGGACTTCTGTCCAACTGGAATTATTTTCTGATTCAGGGATATACAAAACAGACTTGCTGGATAGCTGTCTTGGTTTGAGCTGGCAAAATGCCAACTGTCCAAGACAGAGTAGAAGTGTTCCTCCTCCCCAACCAGCCAAGAGAAAAAGGAGAGAGAGGGAAAAAAACCCTCCAAACTCGGTTTATGCTGAAACTAACTATATATTTATACAGAAAAGAGAAAACTAAAAGAAAACTGCAATATAACACACACTTACACAAGTTATGTATAACAAGAAATAACTCCCCACTTCCCAGTAAGCACAAATTCTACCG
>JAOXXN010000001.1:41466890-41478825 GCA_026770055.1 Myrmophylax atrothorax | reverse complement strand
CAAGTCACCTGACAATTCCAGGCCTAGTCTGGACTTTAAAACCTAAATTTAGGCCCACCTAGGTGAACCCATAACAATAGCGTATCATTTTAGTAGCCTTTTTCTAATTTGAAGGTATTCTAATGTCCCATATGCGACTTGGTTTATGGATGCTTGCAAATTGTCACTGATGGTGAGATGCACACTAACACAGAGCAAAGCATACCGAAAAACAAGATTTGCCATGCTGGGTGCAATCCTCTGTTCTGTTTGGATGACAACTTGCTAGCTGTCTTCACTACCAAACCTTTAAAAGAAAAAACAATCCAAAACAGTCAAACAGAAAAACCAGACAAGCAAAACAAAAGCCAAAGGATTCTGTAAGGTCGTTGTGGGATAAGATTATGTTCTTTCTTGCATTTCCTCAACTGTTTTTTCAGAAGCAATTGGGCACCTGTATTTTGTTAACTGTCGTAAGTCCATTGAAATCAGTCCCTTCTGAATAGACTAACTTTGGTGATCATTGCTGAAGTCTATACAGAATATAATGTTTTTTACTTGTTTGCTACTAATTTTGTTGACTTTTTATTGGTTTATTTTTTCAACTGCCCTCTTCAGCATGAAAGACAGATGTGTGTCTATTAACTATCCACAGATATGCCAGAGAGACCTACAATTTTTTAAAAAGAGCAAACAACAACAATCATTTATTCTTTATGGAAACCATTCTAATTCCTTTAAATCTCTCTCTATTAGATCTTCTGTGTGCCACTTCCTTAAATTCACTCTGATGTCAGGATTTTTAGGGATTTATGGTATGTAGTATTATAAAGGAGGCCAAAATGATGAATTATATAGTGGTATATGTACTTCTGTTTTTCCTCTAGTCCTTTATTTTTGTTTGGTTAGATTGTTTGTTTTAAAAAACAACTGCACTTTCAGTTTCATTGAGCCATTCATATGGCAACTGAAGTCCCTTTCCTTGTTTGATAACTGGGAATTTATAATCTTTAATAGGCTAGAGAAAGCTTAAATTTTCATTCCAAGGAGTTTCCTGTACTGTCAGAAAGAATTAAAGAGTAGGAATGTCTTGCCCATTTGAGTGTCATTTGTCTTGATAGTTGATTTCTGGAGATAGTTAAGATTAATATGAATTCTCATACAGTGTGCATGTACTTCTATGTTCATAATTAATTTCTGGACAGTGACTCTCCTAAATACATCACCATGTATTTATTATTGACTTTCATTGTGTACCCTGTATACAGTTACATTAGTAATCCAAATACATTAGTAATCCAAATTCAAGAAAGAGGAAACATGAAATCCATAGCAAAACAGAGAATCATGTCAGATTATTTGATAATGAAAGTTTTATGTCATAAAGCATGAGATTCCTGAAGTTAAGTTTGAGTTTTAATTCAGTGTAGTTGCTGCTTGGAATCCAGACTCTCTCCTCTCCCACACGTATGCCTTGTTCCTTTCCAGATATGCTAATCACTGTAGGGGGTGGTAGGGAGGATCAAAAGTGGCAGTAACATAAGTTTGTGCATCTATATGTGGTAATAAGAAAGCACAGACTTATTTTGTCGAAGTAACTCTGAACTTTGTATTCAGCAGTCTTCAACATTCCTCTTCTGAAGTTTGGTTAGGGATTTTGCTTATCTTAAATAGGACTTTAAGTACCAAAAGTAGAATACAGTATTTAGTTTAAAAAAAAAAAGGAGCAAAAATAATAAGTCCAACCCGATATGGGCCATGATGTAAGATAATTCTAATGGCTTATTCGAGATATCTAGTTCTACTCATTCCCCCTCTTACTTCTCCTAAGATGTCTGGAAATGTTCTTTATCCAAATCTGTATCCTTGAAGAGTAAGGTAAAGTATTTGGCAGGGATTGTTTAGAGATCATTTGCAAACAGCTGACAAAAATGAACCAGGAAGGGACATAATATTGCCACTTAGCTGATGAAAAGGGCTTTTAGTTGATGCAAGTCGAATGACATTTAGATGTTCTTTATGATGTTGTAAAATGCCTGCACACAGTTTGATTTTCCTGGAAGGCTATTTGTATGTTAAATGCATTACTTACCATTTAGAGTTATTCTACTATTCTGAAAGTCTAATTTATTTAATTGCATGCCCATCAGATCCTGGGTTGTATGTGTACCTTAAAGTGCTTTTCAACAAATGAGGCTGTAATTGTGTTTCAGAGATAGCAGTCAAAGTAACAGATCTTGTCTTTACATCTGTACTGGAACCTAATATGGATTTATTAAATTGGGAAGTTGCTGTAAAACTACTTTGTCTTATTAATTGTGCTGTTCACTTGGATGTGAAATATATGCCGTGCTCATCAAAGCTAAATGGTGGTGTGAACCTAAATAGAAATATATTAAAATATAAAGTTGTACATATGCTTTTTATTAGTGAATGAAATGAAGCTCTCATTTGTTTACCCTTATAGAAAAAGTTAACAAATAGTGAAATATGCATATCTATCCATCTTATTAGGGTGTGTCATGTATCATTCCTCCCACAGAAACCTGTTTTCTCTTTTTTTTTCCTCAATTAAACTGCATATGTTTTTGAAAAGAAAGTTAACTTGTATTTTCTTCTACCCCTGTATTTGTGCTTGGTAATCTTTTTATTTTTAAAAATCTGTTTTCTTGTATGTTACCTGTAGTGCCACATGCTAGCAGTGCACTAAGAACTCTGCAGTTTTTTCCTCTATTTGTTGTGAAATTGCTTTTACCTCATCTTTCAAAAGTCTGTTTAAAACTACACTATGGTAATCCCATTGTTTCTTGTCAGACACATGGTTTCACACAGCTGTATATTTGGGGTCTGCGTGTAGTGGTTTGCATGTTCACTTCAAAATGCTCGTTTTTCATGTGCAAGTGCATAAAGTTTTCCTGCCTCTTTACTCCCAGTCAGACCCTTAATTACAAAATATCTAGGTAATGAGTGGAACCAGTTGAACAAAATAAAATGAAAAAAAATCTGCTTCTTATCCTGCACAAGAGGATGGTACTGGCAACACTGGGGTACCACCCTGGGTAGTTCCATGTGTATCAGACACTGGTGCAACTTTATAATTTTATTGAAGACATGTACTGCATTTTAAGCAGCAAGCTTTTAGCTTTGTAGAACAGATTTTTGGTTAGGTTAGCTTCTAACATAGGTTTTAATATATTTAAATGTAATTTTAGATTGGTTAGTTGAAAATAGTATTATAAATAAATTTTAGATATGAATTTATTCTCCTTGGCTTTTTGCAGATTGACAGAACAAGCACTTTAATACAACATCAAGGATTCTGATGTTTTATGAAGCAAATTAGCTAATAGAGTAGTGATGGTAGCTTTTTGCTTAACAACTGTCAGGGCATATATATTGCTATGCAGGATGGTGCTAAATGCCTTTGTTACGGGTCTGCACAGTAACTTGTTCTGGTGCTTTTGATGTTCACAGCTGAAGGGGAATAGGAATGTTTCTGGACAAGCTCCGTGCTCTTCATCTTGTGCAGAGCATGACCACAATAGAATAATAGAGGTTTCAGTTCAGTAATTTGAATATTGTAGTTAAAGTAATTGCAGCCTACGGGATAAAAGTGGATTGGGATGTGGGTAGACTGACAGAGAGGTATTGAGGTTTTTGTGGTGCAACAATGCTGTGTTGAAACAGTATTTGTTAATTGGCCAACGTGTTTGAGGAAAAAAAATTCTGCCTAGTTTTAGTATGGTTCGTTTTTCTTTCATTTGCACTTGTTGCCTAAATGAGAGCTCATTATTCAGGTTTAACAGCTAGTAATTGCTTTGAAGGATCTAAGTGTTACTGAATCAGCACTAGTACACTTGAAGTTATTTATACAGATTTACTGTGTTAGTTCCTTTTCCATAAATAACTGCCATTTAACCCTATTAAAGGGTCTGCATTTGTATCATCGGTAGTGAAGGTGCTGCCTCCTTTTCCCTTTAGTGAGTTTGTAAGTACTTTTCTTCGTTTATACCAGTATCTGCTTCATTTGTCACTGTTGAACAGAATAACTGTTTTAGTAAAGTGGCCTTTATAACAGCTTGTGCATAAATGTTTTGGTAGCTAATGGTTTTGAGGAGATGAGAATGTTTTAAATTCACTGATATGAATGAGCTAATAGCTCCCTACTCTTGCAAAGCTACTACTTTATTGATATTTTGTAAAGTTTTTAAAAGTGATTTTATTGAAAAATACTAAACAGTATAGCTTTTTTTCATTTAGCTGCAAAGCCTAAATGCCTTCCAAATAGTATCTGAGTATTCATTAATAGTCATCAAAACCTTATCTTTGTAAGAATGTATTGACTGATCTAGTGAAGTGCTTCCTGTTTTTTATTCCTTGACTATCCTATTACTCTAATAAAATAGCTGTATTCACTTTAACATAAACATTACATTCTATGTACTCTCAAGAGCAGCATTAAGACACTTACAAATGTGGCAGTAAGACTGCTTGCTGCTTGTCTTGTTTTTTTTCAGTCTGGCCTAAGAATACTGGGAAACAATAAAAAAATGCTGGCGTGATTTTAAACTGTGTTCATGCTCATGGTACATGTATGAAAGTTGTCCTTGCCTCCTCTACAAGCACAAGAGTTTCTAGAAGGGAATATAATCACTGTAGTCAGCTTTAGACAGGGGCTGTGGCTATTTGAGAATGTCTTTTGGTTTTCCCTATGAAGTAAATATGTAAGGAGCTGTTGTGCATTAAGTTCCTTAAACTATCACCTTAGCTTTGCCATCTCAGACTGGAGTGTCTGTGTAAGGGGCACACCCCTTTCTGATGCTGCATGCCACAGGATTGTCATCTTGCACACCTGAACTTTGTCAGGGGTGGGGTTTGTTGCATTTTGTAATATCCAGCTGTCTGTAGGGACCATGGTCAGGGGGAGGGGAAAATGCAGACTTGAGGAAAACAAGGCTGGATGATTGTGGATGTTTAAAAGTTGCTGCATAGACAAATAAACATTGAATAACTGAGAAATTTCATAATTTTTTGCCCTCTCTTGTAACCTGGCTGAGGGAATGAGACAGATAGCTTTCTGTGGCATGCTTTGAAAGAATTAGTTTTAATCCTAAAAGCATGGGGCAGGGCAGAGGTCTTGTCAACACCTGACAATCTTGTGGATCATTCTTGTTGTGGATGCTACTGTTAACCACAAGATGGTGCAGTAAAATGAGTTGCAACTTTCATGTATTCTTGTTTCCAAGTCAGTAATGCAGGAATATTTGGCTGTCTGTGGTGGAGGAAAAAAAAAAATTCAAAAGAAAGTGTGGAAAGATTAAGTCTAGAGGTAGTAATATCCTATTTTTAGAAACTGTTCTGAGTGGTATTTAGTGCAGAGATGCTTCTTCCATTGGAAAGTGATTAAACAGAATAGCAAAATTACTAAAATAAATAGAGAGTTGTTTAAGGATTGATTGTCACTGGTATTGAACTTTGTCCCTTTTATAGATGCAATGTGTGTATAAAGGAATATTTAAAATAGCTTTATCCATGGTTTTAGGTGTGATTTGTGATGCAGAAACTTTTTCTTCTGGATTCCAAATCTCTAACTCTATTCTTGTATTTTATGGCCTTGGTAGTTTTTATTTTCGTAATGAATGAAACAGTTATTTGCTGCGTATTTCCCCTGTGATTTGCGCTTCATTATAAATGGATACATGCCAGACTGAAAAACAAAACAGCTGATTCTGTCTCCAGCTGAGATACAGGGGTGCCCTCTTGCAGTAGCACCAGAGAACAAATGAATGGTAGTGTGTGATCCCAGTGGTGGTCTTCAGTAGCTGTACTGCTAGAATGATGGTTTTTTCCTTGAGCAGAAGATGTGTTCCCTTCTACTCTTTAAAAATGTGTTAGCCAGGTTGTGACCAAAGCAAAGTATCCTACCCCTCAGTGCTATTGATGTCTTAGACACTGTTTTAACTCCTTTACAGATAGCCACTGAAGGCCTCTCATGTTTTTCTTATTGAACTCTGTGTCTGCCTTGGGCCTTCTCAGTGGAGAGGGGGAAGTTCAGACATAGCTGTCAGCATCCATATTTTCTCGTAGTTCACAAGAGATGTTCTAACTCTAACTTGGATGGGTTATTTTGGGAAAATACTATACATCTGAAGTTTTAGCCAGCTAGTGTCTTCAAAACTCATGGCAACTATGTCAGTAAAACATCCTTCACATTGAACAGAGATTAAGCACTCTTGCGTCCCTCCCACAGACTGCGACCACAGCCCTGCAGACTGGCACTGTCTGCATCAGAGCCGGGCTAATGTGTGTCAGGTGAATATGGAACCTGATGCGAGTGTGGGAAGAAGTGAAGATGTTAGAGGTCTCTCTTGTAGAGTTTCAATCTTCACATCAGTTATGCACACAACATGCTTCCCTCAAGCTGTGATTGCATTCTGAAGCTGGTTTGCTGACTAGCAGAGTGCTCTGGTTGATGGTGATAATTCTTCAATTCTCTGCATCAGCAGTCAAGTCTTACCACTGCCAAAGCAGCCATGCAATCATAATCAGTCCTTGTAAGAAAAGCATCAAGAAATTTCCTTGATGCATAGAAAACATCATCAAAGTAGTTTTTTCCCACAGCCAAGAGATGTTGATAGGTAGATCCACCTTTGTAAATAAGACTCTTGGGAATCCTTTTTTCTATCATTATTTTACCAATACTGTAGATAACTTCATGTGGTACCACCTGCAATGCTTTGGTGCTGTTGAACAAAGCTTCATCTGTTGTTTTTCTTTGTAGTTCTCTATCTGATGGAAAGAGTGAGCATGAACAGATCTGGATATGAGGGTGGATATGCGTCCACAGAGTACTTTTTCATTTGCAAGCACTGCTTATATTCTTGCATGAGTAAATCTCTTTGGTTCTAGTACGAGTGCTTAGTGATCTTAAAGCATTATGACTTACTTGACTGCGTTACATGATCTGTCCACATTGGAACAACTCTTGTGAGGTAAGAGAAGTGATTGACTCCTAATATTCTTCATCCACGCAGCAAGATTTGATGGTGGTGTTAAGACACCTTTTCGGCAAAATTTGAAGAAAATGAAAACTTGCTGCTTTTTTTCATCCTTTTTTTTTAAGTAATGTTTAATAAGGAGATTTTAGTTATATTCTTAAGGTTCTTTATAAATAATTCATCTATTTAGGAATGGCAATGCTACTAATTATATGGTTTCATCAAGGAAATAGATGTATAATTTTCCCTGATTGGTACCCAAATGGTACCCAAATATTCTATTATGTTATTTTTTTGTTATTTTTTTTTAACTGGCTGTTCTCATTGCAGCACAGAAATATGTATTTTTCTATGGTGTGCAGTTTTTTATTATTTTTTTGTGGTTTTATTGAGGTATCTGAATTTGACAGCAGCATGGCTACTTGAAGTAATTTTCTTCTGTTGTCACGGCCATGGTACCTCCATTTCCAGACTGGCTTAGTTGATGTGTCAGACTGAAAGATGCTACAGCCATGGTGACTCATCCCCCCAGTCTCATGGTCTACAGCGTGAAAGTAGACTGATCTAATGTCAAGTTTGTTTCTGTGGGGTAAACACCTGTGGAGAATATCCTGATTTTTGACAGGTAGATATCAAGAACAGGAACTTTTTCTATACTCCAGAGGGAACTTTTCTATGCATCTGAAGAAAATAAGATAAATGACTTCTCTCAGCTGTCTTGCAAGTGGAAACCCCTGAGGAGCTGTATAATTGCAGATGAGACACCTCAGAAGGTAAGGTACTTTCAGCACATGCTTGTTTTTAGCAGACCAGACTTGACAAAAGATGGGAAGACAGTTTCCGAAGGGCCAAGGGTTTGAGTAGCTGTGGAGCTGTGACATTGTTCTTGAAACTCCTTTGAAACCTGATAGGAAGTATTTTGTCCCTTTCAGTCTCTTTGCCTCTGGAAATGTTGCTGAGAAGATGTGTTTGAGAGTGGGAAGGAACCTTTGAGTTAATTGCTGCTTGCTGTACAGCAAGCCTGCAGCTCGTTGTTGATACCAGAGGGCGTCTGAGGGAGGAAGCTGTTACCTCAGGGCTTAGCTCCAGCGTGTGTTGGACTGCCACAAACCTGCAGTGACAGAGTTACAGGGAGTCTCGCTGGTGTTACCTGCCTGACTGTATCATGCCTGCTTTTACTGGTGCTCGAGCTGGAAGCCAATGCTCCGTGGGAGAGCTGGTAGCAAAGCTGCTCCCTTGTGTTTTACTGGTAAGTGTAGTTGCAAGTCTGTTCAAACTGGTAAGGGCAATAATATAGTTTAGGGCTACAGAGGACTCAACAGAAAAATGGGGAAAAATATAAGACTGCTTTGACTTCAGAGCAGATGACTAGTGTTTATTTTATCCTTTACAGTTGCTGAATGTAGACCGAACTTGTATTTGCCAACCACTGGCCATGTATCAAAGACTTCCACAGCGTAAGAAAGCACTGCATAAACATATGATGTCTTTTAGCTTTAACTAGACATCTTGTAATTAGGTTTATGTAAATGTATGATGTCTTTTAGCCTTAACAGGACATGCTGTAATTAGGTTTATGTAAATGTATGGTGTCTTTTAGCCTTAACAGGACATTTGGTAATGAGATTTATGTAAAAGAGAAGAAACACAGTTTGTGTTTTGCTGTTTGAGCAAGGTTTTCTAAACAAACGTGATTCTCTGCCCTAAGTATTGTGTTGCTACTAGACTAATTAATCATTTCCATGCTGGAGAGGGATCATCAAGGAATAACCTATAGCTTTGAAACTTCCTGAAGCTACTCCTGTGTATGTTGCTGAATAATTAAAACTTAAAATCAGCATTTTCTTTCAATTGCTGAGTTGTGTGGCTTTGATCAAACTCTGTGAATGCAGACTGAGTGACTTGCAAAGTTAATAATGTACTACTGCTGCTTTATTGCAACATCTGTACTTGTCTGACTGTAACTAGAGAGGTGCCAACACATTAACTCAGTACACTTTCTACCTGAAATATCAGCTTAATTAGGATCATTTATCAAAATGACACTTGTTTCATAAGGCCAAATCAAATTGATTAGAGTTGTTTCTGCTGCACTTGTGCCAGCATTAAGAGCAGTACTTTCAGAAACAAAGGTGTATAAATATATATCTTGAATTACAAGAAAAAAAGTACTGCTGGAGGAAGAACAAACATTTTAAGAGTATTGAAATCTATGAAAACAAACACAAAAATCAAAACAATTGAGTTGCTTAGATAGTCTCTGTGATCATCTTGTCCAACTAGTTTACCATCATACAACAGGGAATAGCAGGGAAAAATTGTCACTCTTTTACAGATGGGGATTTGAGAATCAGAGATTGAAGGCTCAGACTTCCAAATGTATTTACTCACTTAATGGCTGGTGATGAGACTAGGAGTAAGTAGATATTTATCTTCCAAGTTTCTGTATTTAAGCAACCTGAAGAGCAACTGAAGTCCAACTAAATATTTAATATTTTGGGAAAGTACTACTCAAACCCCAAAACAATTTAAAATTCAAACAGCCAAAATACTAATTTATTTGACAACAGAGTACTTTTCTAGTGTTTTAGTGAAGTCTGTATTTAGTAGACATGTTTCTTAAAACTGAATTCTGTTTGGATCCTCTTCTAGATGTTGTAATGTCACGTGCTCTCTGCACAAAAACTTTTGAACAGTATTGTCTGACACCACCTGTGACCTGACTTGCATATCATGTACATGTAAAGTTATAAAGTTGGAGTGATCCTATCAGCCCTCCAATTCCCTTGGTAACTCAGAATCCAAACTTTAAAAACTGTAGGATCAGCTGGAAGAATCTGAGCGTTTAAGTAAATCTAATAAAACCCTAGCTAACAGAGAAAGCAGAGCATTGCCATTCTGGTAAGGTAATGTTTTCTCTTTAAAGATGAGGAGCTCAGAGGTGGGATTGAGTCTCCTGACTTTTGCTTACTGTGTTTTGGTGAAGGAATAAAAAGAAATATTAGATGCCATCCACATGATCTCTGGTGAGCTCTTGAAATGGGATATTCACAAGGTAGGCGTGGGAGGAAAGAAATTGAAGTTGGGTCCAAAATTCTTTTGCAAACTGTATCCAGCGCAGTTTTCAATACTTCACTTTTGCAGGGAATTACTGTGTAGTCCTGAGGCTCATCTGTCTAAAGACATCAGTAGTTATTTTGATAATGGTATGGATGTTTGTGACAGAGTTGAGAGCAGCTGCTGGGATGTTGAAGGGATGGTTTCAGAAGTAGTCTGAAGTCAGTAAGGGGCTGAGTTCAGGATTGGTTCTGCACTACTCCCTACGTAAGCTGCTAACATAAGCCCCACAGATGAAACATGGGAATAATTAATTTACTTTTCAGTTTTGCAGAAAAAATATTATAAGGCTGCAGCTGATCACAATTTGGCGATGTCAAACTCTTTTGAAAGGCAAGTTATATTGGGCTGTATGAAAACCAACATCACCTGCAGGCATGTGGCGCATGTAGTAAATGTTTCTGCTCTCTTTAGCATTGGTAAACCCTCTGCATTATTCTGCCCATTTTGGACACTCTATTTTAGGAGAGAGGAGAACCAGGTAAATATGATGCAGGAGAAAGAACTAAGAATACTCAGGATCTGGAGTGTGTGATTTCCAAAGGAGAAAAAAAGAGACAGTATAATATATCCTAACCTATAAAAATTAGTATATTTATGTAATCTTAATACCTGCTTTAACACTCTTTTTTTCCTCTAAGCCATTTTTTTGATGCTTAGCTGGTGAGTATCTAATTTCAAGAGCTGATGTGGATGACATATAGCATTTCTTTTCATACTTTAAGCAAAATTTGGTAAGGAAAAGTCATGAGACTCAAGTCTCACCTCTGAGAAATGGACTCCACTTCACTGAACAACTTGTCTTTTAAAGGGGGTAACATTCAGAAAAATGAGTAAAGTATGTGATTTCCAGAGGTGAAGATTTTCCAGCCTATAAAAGTACAACTGAGAACTGATGTGTTAATATTGCAGTGTAGAGAAGAAAAAATTTCGTTTATCTTTAACAGACCTAGCAGGAAGTAAAACCAGAAAATTGCAGTAAAGCTTGTTTCTTTTTCTCCTAAGGGTTGGCAGACCCTTAACAGCAATACCAGTCAAGCCCTGTGTTGTTTTGCCCAAAGGTTTATTTCCAGTGTCTGGAGTCTTCAGGAACAAAACAGAAAATGCATTTATTATGATCAGTAGGTCTGTTTGTCTGATACTTGAATTTTATTTGACTTTCATGACCTAAGCTATTGCTTTCTGGGGTCTATGTGCAGTCACTTTGGAACAAGTGCTAAACCATGTGTAAATAAAATAGTGACTGAAAGCAAGTGAAGTAAGTGTAAAACCTGTTGTTGAGACATCTTTAGGTGTTAAAACAGTTGTGAAGTTTAATTTCTTTTATTTCAATGGAAACTCAAATACAAAGATTGAGCATATTAGATTTACACACTAGTTTTCTACTTTCACATTACTACATGTAAAGAAACCTCTCAGTAGAGCAAACTGTTTTCTCTTGAAATAATGGAAAAAAGCAAGCACCAAAAATTCCCTTGAGTTCAGTCTTTGTTTTATGTTGGTGACATTGCAATATGCCATAATTATTTTTCATACTAAAAGAAGAGAAAATTGTTGCTACATTGGTTTTGTAGCTGAAATTGAAAATACTCTTTGTTCTGGCCTATTTATTTTTAATTCTTTCTCTTCGGTTCTTTTTGCCTCTAGCAAAATACCACTTCACCCTAGCAAATTATTAAAAGAAGCAATATCCATACTGCTTGTTTGGCCTATTCCATCAATGCATGAATCTGCATCAAAACTGTCAGAAGAGACTTTTCTATTGCTCTCACATCACTTAGTGAATTGCCCTGTTGATAAATTTTCCGCACTGATGTCTTGTTTACCTACTCTTTTTGCCT
>JAOXXN010000001.1:41438627-41453563 GCA_026770055.1 Myrmophylax atrothorax | reverse complement strand
GGCTTCATGTAACAGATGGTGACACTTCAAAACTGTTCTATACTATTATTTTTGTAATAAATTCAAACTGGAGAGTACTTTTACATTAAAATTTGATTGTGAGGACAAATGATACCTCCTCTTTTTCGTGAGCTCTTCTCTAGGAAGTTGCTGTGTGTTCAGCATGTTTTCTTAGGAGTCCTGCTGTTTGCCTGGCTTCCCCTTTCTGTTGTTGCAGATACATTTTTTAAGCAGTCTGTACCGGGGGGAGAAATCCTGGTCTCTGTTATAGTTAAAATTATTTTAATAATGAGAAGCAATTAGGTTTCTAGGTGCTATTCAGTCATTTGTTAGGTGACAGTGAAACAGCCTATTGATTTCTTCTTCTTTTTTTTTTTTTTTTTGACAGTGACTTGAATTATAAGATGTAATTTGTAATTTCACCCTAGCTGAGTAATAGCATTCAACACCTGTATTTCCATACCAGCTGTTCAGGAGTAGGACTGAAATAGCAAGGCAGCTTACCATCAGCTCTTCATTATCTGGGACAAAGTCTGGAATACAACAAAAGAGACTGGAGAAATCCAGTTAATTTGCTTATGTAAGATAGAAAAGCTGCAAAGAGAAATTTCTGCTATCAGCTTGTACAGTTATTGAGTTGTGGTTGAGTACCACTCAAGGTTGTTTCTGCAGAATAAGGAAGCTGTCTTCATTGTGCTTTTTAATGTCCTGGATTGCTGAATATGCAGTCCTCTTTTCCTTGTCCCACTGAGGGAGTAGCACTTAGGTAAGAGATGGCTTGGTGCTGGAGACCAGTGGTGTCCAAAGTGAGGTGCATGCACGCTCCATTGGGATGCAGGAAAAACAGCCTCTTTTGGTACCCCTAGTAAAGAAAAGAAAACAACAGTTCATCTAATGTCCTGAGCCCTCCTGTGTGGACTCCACTCCTCCTTGGTGTTCTACCTCCTGGTGGAACTTGAGGCCTAAATATGAAGGTAAGTTGACTAGAATGGAATAGTTACCTAATAGTTACCTGTTTTCTTCATTGACACATTATATTTAACGGAAGTATTCCCTTCCCTTCCTGTTGTCCTTTTCTCTGAAATTTAACTAGTTCGTGTGTTGGCTGAAGTCAGGAGCAATGTGTCCTTTGACCTTGTGTGCCAGGATGTCATGGTCAAAATCCTTATTTAAAGAAATACAATCATTAAGACAATTAGTGATACATTTTAAACTATGTAAGGTTACCCATGCTGAGGCTTGTTCTTCAGTGGGAAGCTTTTTATCATGTGTCAATTATTAGTGAATTTTTTTGATAATTATATATTAACATTACCTGTAATAGACAAAAATCCCCCCAACCAGAATTTGGAATGCACTCAACTTTTTTAATGCTTGATTTGAACTGTTGTCCAGTATGTGTTGTATCCTTTTGTATTTGATAAGAGCTCTTTACTTGAGAACATCCTTTTGTATTACTTCCTCTTTACTGTGGCTATTTATTCCTGCCTTTTTGTTATCCCCCAAAGTTAAGACATATATAACTTCTATCGTGCTGATTTTCTTTTGTGTAGTTCAGTACTTTGTCTTGACAGTGTTTCTGTAAAAGTTTCAAAAGACTGTTGCTTGTGTGTATTATTAGATAAAAGGAGAACCGAGCACATGATAAGTTACCTTTTAAGATAGTGTATTCCAAAGAGAATCAGGTCAGTAAAAACTGATGTCAGGCAAACCAGGTTTTTTTCGATTACTTTTTTTTTCTTTCTAAGAAGAGTTTCTGCATAGATGTTCTTTGTAAAATCATATCTCTTTTCCTTTCACTCTTCCTTTTTGTTCCTGACTTTTCACACAATTACTGTGCTGCCTTTGCTATTGTTAGGAACAAGTGAAAGCTGGCAGGTCTATAGGCAGAATTAAAGTTGGTTTTATTTTTAAAGGAAGTGGTGATGTAAGCAACAGTTTATCTGCAAGCACAAGTCAGAGTTAAATTGGTTTTACGACCTCAATAAAATCTTCATGTACAAAAATTTCTCCAAATTGAATACATTAATTGATGTTGCAAGTGTCCTGGAAGTCTTGTGCGTTTCTTCAGATGGGTTGATCTGACTGCTGATGGAGGCTACCTGTCCAAAAGCTTATTGATTTGTTATCCATCATCCTGCTTTTTAGGCCATCTAAATAAATTCCATGTGTAGATCTTTACTATGTTGTTAGTCACACACTCTTGTTTCAAACAGCTTATAACCAAATGGTTACAGAATAAAAGCATGGACTAAAGCTAAATACAGAAATAATTGTGAGAATTTTACTAAAATTACTGATGTATGTGACTAATGCTGTGGCAAATACCTGCAATAGTATTATGGGCTCAGTTGAGTAGCTGCTGCCTGTATGCACAGGTTTTATTGACAGGGATTGTATGGCACTAAACCATCTACTTGAGTATTCTTAGCCAGTTTGAACATCATGTCCAGAGAAGTGCATCAGAGCTGGTGAAGGGTCTAGAGAGTAAGTCATATGAGGAGTGGCTGAGGGAGCAGAGGGTGTTTGGTCTGAAGAAAAGGAGGCTCAGGGGTGACCTGCTCGCTCCCTACCTCTATCTGAAAGGAGGCTGTAGCCAGGTGGGGGTCAGCCTCTTCTTCCAGACAACTAGTAACAGAACAAGAGGAAATGGCCTTAATCTGTGCCAGAGGGGGTTCAGGTTGGATATAACTTCAGTGAATTTCTTCACTGAAAGTATGATTAAGCATTGGAATGAGCTGCCCAGGGTGGTGGTAGAGTCACTGTCTCTGGAAGTGTTAAAGAAATGACTGGATGTGACACTTAGTGCTGTGGTTTAGTTGACAAGGTGGTGTTCAGTCACAGGTTGGACTTGATGATATCGTAGATCTTTTCCAACCTTAATGATTCTATGAATCTGTCTTTCTGTAATGATGTGGTCTGTTCTACGTGATGAACAGTATCCCCTGAATCATGAAGGATTGTGAGTTAAAGGAGGCAGTATAGGAAAGTCCTTAAACTAATTTTTGTATACTGAAAACTCATTTTTGAAGCTGAAACTGCAAAGTTGAGAAGGACAGAGTGAACTGCATCTGTTACTTACACTGCACTGCATGAAGCTTGGTTATGTGTTTTTATCAAGGGTTCCTTATTCTGATAAACAGACTCTTTCCCTCAGAGTTGTTTCCATGTTTCTTGTGAACAACTTGATGTATGTAAATAACAGAGTATCTTTAACACTGAATATATTTAACACAGAGTTGATTTTTCAAGGAGGTCATGTGTGTCAGCACAATTTTCAAACAAATTACATTCATTTCTTTTGTGAAGTACTTGGCATGAAACTCATGTTGGGAGAGAACATGTTCTAAACTGTTACCTAAATTACAGTAACAGAACACAGTCATCACATCGGCCTACCTTTCAAAGGCCTCCTAAAAATTTGTGTATTACCTCTGACTTGGTCTGTGGGGGGTTATTCTTTGTTCATGCTTGACCACTACCCCTTGGGTCAGCCTATACACTTATATACTTACTGTGTGTGTAGTCACATCAGTGTGCACCCACCCACTTACACACTTGCCTCTTCTAGGAACATGAATAGCCCATATACCTGGTGTGTGCCAACTAGCTAGCAGCCTTCTGAGGCTCTCTTCCTACTTTTTTCCCCTCAGAGACTTTGAACAGGCCTAAACTGCAGCAGATGTGCTGTTTCATGGTGTGCTTTGGCCTGTGGCCATCAGTGCTTGCATGTGTTACAAGTTCTCTGACAATCACTCTTTGAGGTCTGGAGACTCTTAAAAGGGCAGCTGAAGTGATTACAACCAACTGCTATCCCCTTTTCCATTATACTAGGAGTGCTTTTTGCATCTGAACATTGGTACTGATGCTGATCCTAGCAATTGAAGAAGCAATTCATCCACTGCTGTGCAGTTCTGAGTAACTGAAGAAGAAGGGCATGTCTTCATGTCATGGATATCCTGTTAGAAAGTGCTGTGGCCTTCTGGGCTGGTAGTGTAAGCTTCAACATTGGGTGTGTTCCATCATTCCCAGGACCTGCCATGTATCCTGATTCTTGCTTAGAAACTACAGATAGCAGCCATTGCAGAGGAGAGGTTAAGTTTCTTCTCTCAAGTCAAATCAAAGAGGAGGGTGATGGTTCTACTAACAGGGGAAGGTGGATGCAATTGCACCTCTGTTCAATGCCTGCAGTGTCGTTGGCAGCAGCTGAATGAAGGTGAGTGTGATGTACCTGGTTCTCCCTTGGGACTTCAGTACTTTGCCAAGTTTCTGTAACCTGCCTTTAGCATGTGTGAAGGTTCTAAATTTGTTCAAGCTGTATTGTGACAGAGTTTCTTGGACTGATTTTCCCAAGCAAAAAAATACAGTCTGTAGGACTGAGTATATATATATGCTACTATCTATCCAGAATTGATTATGTGCCATCAAACCCCCATCCTAAGGTGTTAAGAGACCTTGTCTGAGTACTAGTCCTGAGGGCTAAAAAACTTGGTAAAGGATCTAGCAGCTAAAAATCAAGATGTTTGCCTAACATGATCTCCATACAAGTTATTATGCAAATCATTAAAGCTGTCTTTTGGTAAGCTGCGTGTATTTATATGTCTGCATGTGTAGTAAGTTGGGTACACAGCTTCTACCTGCAAATCAGCTATTGGAGTGTGCACAGTCTGTGAACAGTTAACTGGTTATGTAGATGTGACTCATACACAACACTGACTCAAGTATGTTAAGAATGAATACAGAAGTCTCTATTGCATAGATATTTGAAGACCAAATACTGCTTAAAGGTAAAATACTCTTATCTGTCCCAGGAATTTTTTAAATTGTAACTTCCCTAAACATGTTAAAGGAAACACTGGTTGTTGTGATTGTTACAATATTAAAGGTGATTACTTTCTATATATTTTTCTGGATATTTAGTTCTGCAAGTATTCTGTAAAAATAACTGGAGTTTCACAGCTATTGCCATGGAACTCAACAGCCTACAGATCTTGGGACAATGAATAGTCTATATTCTTCAACAGCTTCACTGTATGGCTTATTTTTTTAGCATATTTTCACTACATGTTTCTCTTTCTCATTTTGTTATTTCTTCTGCTCTTAAGGGCCATGCAGGGAGTCTGAGAAGCTCTTCAAATTCTATTCTTCTTGTTGTTTTGTACTGAAAAGAAACTATTCACTTAACCTCTTCAAAAATTATGGAAATAAATGCGAGTTCTGTTACAGATATTGTTCTGCTCTGTAGGCAGATTTTGGTTCATGTTCTCAAAATAATTGTTTTGATTCAGAAGTTGTTCCTGATAAAAAGTTTTATTTAAAATAGCAATATCTATATCTCCCCAGAAGATAATTTTGAACTCTTTTCAGTTTTTCTCTCATTATGTAAAACATGTATTATACTAACTTTTCACAGTTCAAACTTTGGTTAACCTGTTATTGCACATTGCAGAGTAATCACTTTGTCTTCATTTTAGTAACATTTCCCCTCTTGCCCCAAGGGAACCTTTGAATATTCTGTTTCTGTGGAACAAATTCTTTTTCTATGTGATGGAAAACAAGAATAATATAAATTACTGTTTTGTTTTGGGTTTTTTTCCCCTTCAAGAAGCCTTAATAAGGATCTTGTTTTTATTGTTCTTGCACAAAAATATATGAAAGTGTTGCCACTGTTGACAGGTTATGCAGCATACAGTGATAAATGAAATTCAGAGCTTGGGAAGGAGGGTATAGTAAATTCAAGTGGAAACAAAAAAATGGTCCATGTCATTGGGGATATGTAATACCATCATATCTTGCTGCCCCCTGCTACCTTCTTCTCTTTGCCTCTAGCTACCTTTACTGTATTGGACTTTCATTTAATGCCTTTGTTAATGTAGAATGTATGAAGATTTTAAAGTATTGCATACCATGGTATTATGTCTATGCTACATATGTTACAGAAAAACGTGCAAACTTGGAACACTGCACATACATTACTACTTTGACTCTTCCCTACCTGCTCTGGAAGTTAAGGCCAAAGAAATATAATTAAAGTATTGCTTTGCATATTAAGAGCTGAGATTAGTTCTTTTGATGCTTTCTGAAGTTGATCACACAGCTCAGTTATGTAATAGGAACTTATTATGAAGACTTATGTGTAATGTACAGATTTTCATGGAAATCTGGGATGATACATCTAATCACCAGTAAGTCTGTCTTTTGAAAGTCATATGTGAAAGCCAAATTTTCTTTGTGTATTTGTTGGGCACGGACCTTTTTTTATCTTTTTGCGAATATCATGAATACAGTTTTGAAGCTTAAAGCAAAATCAGAGGATCTTGCATTGTCAGAGTGTCTGAAGATGGTCATTACCCCAATGCTTTTTACTTGAAACATGCCAGCAAAATATACAAATGGGTGCACTGACTTAATCTAAAGTCTCTTCTTGGCAATAGGATAGTGATTTCATTGTCGCTGGACAAAAACCGCAGAGTACTCTCTTAGCCTGTTGTAGTTGGGGTTTTTTTCCTTTTGTTGTTGCTGTTTGGTGGTTTGTTTTGTTGTTTGGGTTTTTTTAATAGCTTAGAGAAGTTTTACTCCAAAAACCCCACATCCAGTTGCTTTTTAAACAAATGAAACTTCTCAGGTCTGTTGCAGGTACTTAAGCAAGAATAAAAAATAGTGAGGAGTGCCTTCTTTGAACTTCACACATATTAGCTTCATTTAATATTCCTTGGTTACTAAATTGGAAGGTGCACTGAACTGTTGTTCTGCCTCCATTTTCATGCTATTCATTATCTTATAAATTTCTGTCATGTCTCAGTTACCTCAGCTTCTGGACTGAGGAGTCCGGGTATCTTAATGGTTCCCCAGATTAATATGTTCCATGTGTTTCAAGGTGCTTACTGTCCTTCTCAGTAAGTTTCCCATTTACATCCTTTTTTGTGATAAGAGGAATCAGAAGTGCCCACAGTATTGCAGAAGTGATTGAATTTATACCAAGGCTCATGATGTCCTCTACTCTTGCTGCTGAAAATTTAGATTGTCTGTAGATAGCAGAGTACAGTGGATCTGAGCAGATTCTCACAAGTACTGCTAGGCAATGAGTTTCCAGAGTAACTACTGCCCTTGTCTTTTGAAGCCGAAAAAGCTCGGAAAGAAACTGCTAAGAGAACTTTTTGTCAACTAGCAGCAAGGTATTTATTTCTGTGCAGGGAAGTGAGGCAGTTTGCACTGCACAAACTCACTTCCAAGCACTGGTGCTAAACCAGGTATATTTATACAAATACAGTACTTGGTCACAATGCATTTTAATTTATTACAATATGTGATTAAAATATTCATGATTGGGCAGACATAGGCATAGTTAAATGAGGAGCTTTCTAGATGGTTCTCTTGGCATCGATTCTTGGGGTGCTTCTGGTTTTCAGCCTCAGTCCATACTCTTCCTCAGTTTGACCTTCTCAATTTTCTTTCATGAGTTTCTTGCCAAAATCTAGTGAAAAAAAATACTGTCTTCTTACTGTTTCATCCTACTGAAGTGTCCAGCTTACCTTAATTTGTGACTTCTAATACATGGTACACTAGTCTCTAATAATTGCTAAATACTCTGTGCCAGAGCAAAACTACTTCATCACTTCGTGCTAGTTTCATGAGTTAAGTCATCTTGCTATGCAAGCAACACTTTGCAAGGCAGAATTGGAAATTTCACAAAACCAGAGTCTTTTGGAACCTTTTCTCTTTCATTTTACTTTGGGTTCCTGCCCTTCATATCTAAGTAACTAATTACACTGTAGCAGCCTTGTGTCTTTAGGAGTTTTTTGTAAACTACACTGAAAGATGCTCCTTTTGGTAATAGTGCCTGATGGGATTTACTTTTCTTGCATATGGAACTTTCTTTTAAGGTTTGTCCATCATACAAAAGCCTTGTTAAGTCATTCACAATATATTTGTTTGTTTGTGTAGTCAGTAATGGTGTTTTTCAGAATAGTTCCTCCTACAGGTACATTCACATCAGTGTAAAAGGTTAGAGGAATGGTCTTTGCTATCAAAAGTATGTTTTACAGTAATGTAATTACATTTGTGCAGCTTGTCTCGATCAACACGATTTCTAAAATGATTCTGCTAATAGCATATAAACAGTAAAGTGGCAAGTCTTAAGTGATATTCTGAGGGTCACAGAAGAAGGATCATTAATATCGTAATTGCTAAAGCTCAGTTGCCATTGGAGTTTTGTCCTTCACTTTCCAAAGAGGTGGTCTTCCTCTTCACTCTGAGTTTCTTTTCTAGCATCCCTGTTTGATACCATTTGGTGTGGCTTCTCTAAGCCATGCACATAAGACCACCCCACCCCAGCCCAAAATGTTGTAGGTTGGGAAGGAAAGATCATTTAGTTCAACACCTTTCCTCAAGCAGGGCTGTCTAGGTCAGGTTCTTCAGTAATGTTTGGAATATATACAATGTGTATATTCTGGAATATACATACAGACATGATCTATACTCAAATACACACACGTGCAGGCTGAGTGGTTTTATTTCAATTATTAGGTCAAAACTTCTTTGCCTTCACCTGTGAGCAGCATTATGAAGGTGTCTCTTTCGTACTCAGATTCTAGTTTTTGTAGAATTCACAGGAACTTAATTATCTTTGAGTGTCCAAGCTCTTTATCAAAATTTACTTGAAATTTGCCAGCAAGTTTAGAATTTAAATGTGACAAGTTAACAGATGAGGGACTGCCTAAGCATCATTTCCTTGGAGGCTTAGACAGTCCAGGTTAAAAATGTCTCTATTTTTGGGTTCTTTAAGCATTGCCAGACTAATGTAGCATGAAGCTGCTCAACTGTGCTGGGAAATTAAGAGTTGAAGTCTACTGTTTAATGTGTATTGTATGAGTGGTCCCATTCCTTTCCAGTGATGAAAGTGGTGTATGTAAAGTCTGTCCTAGAAATTGTTAAAATACACCTTTTTTTTTTTAAGCAATAATGATAGTATTAACAGACAGTATATTTTCTAAGTCGCATTACTGATGCAGGATTTCTTTCCCACTGTCAAAGAAGTGTCTGTATTTAAATTAAATATGTTGGGTTCCTTTGTTACTTGTGAACCTTATTTTTCTGTTTTAGTCTTGTAAGAGCTCACTGAAGTCAGTGAGTGTTCCCTATCAGATTCAATTTCCTGAGAGCCCATCTGTTACATCTCAAAGGAGAACATAAGAGGTAGAAGCAACTTCCTAGAGAGTACATCAATGTCAGCTCAATAGAACAGCAACTCCACAAGGGTTTGTGTCTTAAACAGTAAATGAAGTTGTTAGATACAGTGAAAAGATTAATGTTGTGACTACTAATCATCTTGTCCTTAGCTTCTGTTAACTCTTAATTAAAAAAGCCCCAAATCTTCCTGTAATTAAGGCAGCTTCAAAGGAAACTTTGTAAATCCAGAGTTTTTGTGAGGTGCCTGGGATATGTTTAAGCAAAAAGCAGCAATCTGTAGAATGGTACAAGTAGCAGTTGTAGCAGACTGTGACATGAAAAGAAAACTTTCCCAGAGGACCAGAAATATTTTTATATGTACAGCAAGTAATAGCATAGTATGCATGTAAAGTGTCATTCTGATGACTGACAGCTTAGAATCCAAAATTTCTTGCTTCTAAAACATGTTTTTAAGTTTTGGATCATGAGCGCTGCTTGGGTGGGGGAGGATGTAGCAGTGAAACAGGAGGAGCAGCTCTGCAGTGGATCATGTCACTGGACATGTGTGAAGGCTAAAACTTCTCATAAGAAAACCCTGCATTGCCTGCTGCAGTGCTATTAGATTGCTTTCTCTGAGTGAATTTCACATGACTTTTATAGCATTTACTAATTTTGAAACATTTATCAAATAACATGACTGGCTTTAGAAGATGACAGTTTATGGGAGGCTAAAAAATGACAAGTAGTACAGGCAGTTAGATGTGCATCTGCCAGGAGTGTATGGTACAAAGGAAACTGCATTTAAAAATTACTGATTTCAGAAATAAAAGTGTGTTTACTAGTGGACTCAAAGCCAGACTATGAATTGCTGTGTTGCTATGTTATGGAGAGGTAGAGGTCTGTTACACTACTGCACCTTTTTATTCCTCCTCTTTCCTCTTTCTTTTCATCTTTCTCTTCTTCTGCTTCCTCATACCCTGCTGCCCATGCCAGGTGAGTGTAAGTAAGATGAGGTATTAAACTAGAAATTTGAAATATATGTAATGACAGCAATTCAACAGGAATGGAGGTGATACACTTGTAACAATGTTTTGTATTTAACAACATTTTATATTTATCCTGCAACAATATTTTAAACTAATGATAGCCAATTAGAAATGCAATTCAGCTATTAATGGGAAAAACATACGAGATGTGTGGTAATTGCATGGTGGGTTAAGTGAATTAAATTTAAAAAGGTATTTCAGGTACCAGACATAGTCTAGGTATTGCTCAGTGGAATAGGTGTTAAGCTTTCACACCCAGAACTCTCTGAGCTGCAAAGTCTTCTTGAAATCTACATTTAGTGTCTCTGCTTTATTCTTCATTGTGTAGATGGTTTGGATAGATCCATCCTGGAAGAAACACTGCCCTTACTGAACAAAAAATGAGAATTGAGTAGAACAAATTCACATTTGGGTTACGTGAATTTTATCTACAAGAACGTTTCATCCTGGGTTTCAGACATGGTGAGGTACAGGTCAAAGGCTTGCTCTCTATTTGTCAGCTGACTTGTCAAATGCATCTTTCTTTTCCTAAAATAGTTTCTGAAGCTATTGGCCAGTTGTCAGGTTGGAAAGAAAAATAAAGTTCCCAAAGGTGCCAGATTTCCTATTCTGTGACTGCTGAAACTAGGAATTGAAACTGTACTTTCTCCTTGTTGAGGGGCAGCCTCTCCCTATCTCTAACCTCTCCCCTCGTCTGTCTTGTTTCCTATAGTGGCAGCCAGCTGGCTGGTCCTTGTACACCTGCTAGGTCTCTTATAGCACGTGTGGTGTCAGAATATACAGTCCAGTGGGGATGTCATAGGCTGTGTGACAAGTGTGCTTACATTCTAAATGGATGGCTTGTAATGTGAATTGGGTAGAAACCATTGTGTTTTCTGATACAACACGCTTTTTCCTGTAATATGCAACAGTGTAGTTATTTCAGGTAAGATTTCTATTCTAAGAAGATGGATGATCTACTTAAAATGCAGGACAGTGAGTAGATGTCTTTTAATTATTTACATATATATATATGTATGTGTGTATGGCGAGGCTTTGCAAACAAGATTTAGGCAGGGCTCTCCCCACGTGGGTGTGCCCTTCCAGCCTGCGCAGTGGATGTTTTAGGTGAGGCACAGCGTGTACAGAACTGGCCCCACCCTTTAACTCCTCAGGTCCATCTGCCACGGCCGAGCGAGCTTGGACAGTGACAGGGAAGTCCTCATGACTAGAACCTACAGCACTCGGTATTCCCAGAAGGTCTCCCATCCAAGCACTAAACGGGGCTGACCCTGCTTGGCCTCCGAGATCTGACGGGATCAGGTGTCAGGGTGGCATTTAACTGCCTACAGATATCTATCTATCTATCTATCTATCTATCTATCTATCTATCTATCTATCTATCTATCTATCTATCTATCTATCTATCTATCAATCATGTGTAATTACTAATACAGATGATATTGCCTGTTCTGTGATGTAAACGATAAAGTCTGTTGGGGGTGAGGAAAATACTTTCTGTGGAGGATTAGTCATAGGAAAAATACTATCCTAAAGGTAACTGATTGTCTCTTTGTAATTGCAAATCCTTTAATATGTTGCATTTTGACTGAAGATGGATTTTGTTACAATGTCCCCAAATGCCTTTTTTTTCTTTTTCATTTTGAACTAAAGCAATCTCCCATGTCATGTTTCTGTTGGTAGCAAACCCTACAAAAGCTATGCCCTGTGACATGTTTTGTAGGTCAGGTTTGGATTTTTTTTCTTGTTAGATTGTCAGGTTTTTTTGAGGTTCTGCAGCCTGCTTTTTCCCGTTTGCATTTCTGAGACAATATTGTTCTGTTTTAGATTTTGTTAATAAAATAGGTTCACAATTACACACACAGTAGGACAAAGAATTGTATTTAATCACATCAGAATGCATTGATACGGTTATCAATAGATGCAAAGCTAAGAGAGTAAAATAAACATTGGGGTATTGAATATCAACTCCCATCCTTTAAATTCCTTACTGGGGTGATTTCCTTGCCCCTCTTTGCTTAGGGAACAGTAATAGCAATGGACTTCACAGCTGTTGTCAACAATTCTTAAAATAATTGAAGTAATTTTAGCTTATTCCAGTAATGAATGTAGTTCTTCTTTATCTTGGTGAGGGATTATTGTACATTATTCTGAAAAAGAATTGTTCGAGGTCCTAGAATTATCTGCCACCACCTTTGAAACTGCATGATAGAATCTGTGAAGATACTCTATTTATTCTTGCAAGCATAATAATACTGTTACTATGTGAGGTTTTTTGTCAAAGCAATTGGGTTATCTATGGGGCTTGAAGTATTTTTGTGATATTTTATTATATTTTTTCTTTTCTTGTAGGGCATGTATGTAATGTTAAGATATATTCACTGGGTATCTTTAACTCATTTAACAAAGTTTGACTTAAACCTTAATAAAAATTTGTCTTCGGATTAAGTATCACATGTCATATATAATATGTTTTAATTTGCACTTAGCAATTACATCTCTGCCTGCAAAGGAAAGGTTGATTTGATTAATCACACTTAAAGACTGTTATAGTAAATGAAAAATGAAAATAGTTTGACTTGATTTCAGGCGTAATTGCTTCATTTGGATTGGCATCACCTTCCACCAGTTGTTGAGAAAGGGAGACTGATTTCATGTAGCAGAATTGTAAAAGTGATTAACCAATGCTGAAGTTGATAACATTTAAGTAAAGCTTTATGTGAAGATCAGTGAAAAGAGGAGAAAAAGTCACTTTACATTACCACTACTGTAGTGCATACTTTTGTAAATCTTAACCCAGAATTACTACTGTAATCTTGCAATAAGCTTATCCTTATTATTGTGCACATAATAGAAATAAAATAAATGATGTTGGGAGGAAGGTGAAAGAGGAAAGTAATTTTTTGCTTAAATAATTTTAACATTTTAGAACAGCTGTTCTTTGTTGGTCTGTAACAATTTCTTTCTTCTTAATAGTTCCTGAATAAAATTAGATTTGTCCAACTATGGCATTTGTGGGGCAGAGTCCCAGTCTGAAGTCTCTCTTCTCTTTAGAGCTCTCTGGCAACATCTGTCTCCAGCTTCTGTGTTTTGTTCTTCCATTGGTACTTGCAAGGTCCTTGATGCTTGCAGCTGTGCACTTAACCTCTTGCTTGCCAAGTGAGAGTGCCCTTTCCTGGTACTAACCAAGTAACACTGCTGATTGTGTTGAAATATTGTCTTCTAATTTAAAAGACAGCAGCATTGTGTTTTGGAATTAATAAAATAATTATACTCCAAATGTCTGTAAGCTTCTTAGATGTTTTGCTTATAGAGGCTTTTCTGTATCCTTGCTTACGAAAAAAGGAGTCTTCTTATGCTTACATAGTCAACTTGTTTTGCTCTTTAAGCCTGAGTTCTTCCTCATTATTGTATTTATTCCCACAGTTGAGGAGCACTGGTCTTGCAGGTGTGCACTGCAGGCAGGCAGTTTGGAATGAACCCTTTGATCATGACCTACCAGTAAAAACCAATGTGTCAGAGTCCTGGCTTCCCAGGCACCCAAAATCCTCACTGTGAGTACTTTTGAGTAATGTGCCTTGCTACTCAGGCTTCTTTCTTAGTAATAAAAACCTCAACTGTGTTAATTCTGTTCTAATGCACTTCTGGTCACTTACACTGTTCTCTGCATCTAACAACTGCCTTCACTTTAAAGTGAGAGGTGGTAACTTTTTTGTTTGAGCCTTAATATGAATTTTCTGAACTATATTGCATTTTTGTAGGTCTCCTGTAAGTTGTGAATGATATCTGTTGTCTTTTTCTATTTTCCAACTTTCCATGTTTCAACAGTAATTTTCATGTGTAGGCAGTATCAGTGCCCGAGTCACTCCTGTATAACTTTTGGAACAGCTGCAGTCAGCTGGTAGTTGCAGAGTTGGATATGAAAACATCCTGGGAACTGTTTTTAAGGCCAGTGCCCTGTGGCCTTAGAGTCAGCTGAATTTCTGTTGCTTTTGGGGAGAAATTCCTGTTATTCTATTTCAGACTATTTGTAGGGAAGAGACTGAATCCTGGGTGGGTGTTTTTTCTTTCTTGTTCCTCTCATGAGATCACCCTTTGTTTCCAAATCTTCAAATTCTGCTGCCAAACTTCCCACTTTGTGGCTCCTACTTGACAATCCACGACCTGTCGGGCTATGAGCTGTCTGCTTTGGATGACAAGTAAAAAAGTGTGTGAATCCATTGGACATGCTTTTTTTTTGGCTTGGGCGTGGGTGTGTTCATATGGTGTGTGCTGCCCTTTGTGCCATATTAATGGCAGGTGTTCACCAGAAACTGCAGCAGATCTCACAGTGATGGCCTCCCTCATCTATGTGTGTATTCACAAAGTGGACATTTTTCTCACCTGTACCGAAGGAAGAGAGGTTTTGCCATAAGCTGTAGCTTTACAGCCCAGTCATACCTGTAGATTTTTGTTCTGTTGCAAAGCAAGGGTTGGGCAGTAACTGCAGTGCAGTACATATTGTGAATACTCTAAGCACTTTGTTGCTTTGTACTCCATTCTTCAGTGCCTTTAAGATGCAGACTAATTAACTGTAATACTAGAGACGTTTCAACATGGCTACCACAAAACCCAAAACTAGAGGTCAAGATGGGGCTGCTGGTTTTACACTGATGCTCCAGCATTTATAGCCTTGTGTCTTGGTTTGAACTGGCAAAATGCCAACTGTCCAAGACAGAGTAA
>JAOXXN010000001.1:41425168-41436133 GCA_026770055.1 Myrmophylax atrothorax | reverse complement strand
TATAATAGAATTATGGCTTAATCACTGAATTGAAAATAAGGTGAAGTTTTGATATACCAGTCAAATTCAATTTTAGGTAGCTTTCAGATTTGGTTAGAATGACTGGGCTGGATAATTAGGTTTCTAAGTAGCATAAATAGAGGTGTAATTAATGTTAAATGCGAAGGCCGTGTCAGTGGGCAATAAAATGTCATGTCCAACTTCCTTGAAAAGATTATCTTGCAGCACCTTTGAAAATTGAATGTTACTTGCAATGCCATGATAGTCAGTTTGTACTGAGAGGTTTGCAGTTTCTGGAACAATTATGGTATGCTCTATTCCCTCACATTATAACTTTGTGGACCAGGCACATCAGAAGCCACTCCTAGACATCATCAATAGCATAAAGTGCTGCTCAGACTCAGTACTGATATCTTCCGCCTTTGTATTTTGACTGGCTTTTTTAGTTTCTTTTTAATTAGTTTACACTGAAATTATGCATGGAAAGAATTTCATACAGGTTCTGGGAGGCAGTTATAAGTGTGTGTAGTTGGTTACTGGCTAAGATAAATAGTGGTTGTTATAAAAATTTGTCTGTTGTCAAGTGTTTTTTAATTTAAGAACTTTGTAGCTGTACTATGTTCCTGAATAATCAATAATCATCTAACGGGAAACTGGTTTAGTAGGAATTCCATGCTAAGATATTTCGGTTTTATATTTTGGTGAAATGAGGAACAAACACAAATGTATTGAAACATTTGGAACATGGGAAACTCTGGGACTTTTTTCTTAGTATTGGTGTCTTTTTTTATGATTTTGAACTTATCACTAAACTATTTAAAGCAAAACACATCATCTTTGTTTATACTTACTGTTAGATAAAAACATGAGCTAATTAATTCCTACCTAGTTGCTAGGTGATTATTTTAAAAATGACCCTATTTAGCTTGCTATAGCAATTATGTACTTGCTTGTATAGTAAAAATGAACTAAAAATGCCATTGTTAGGAGTGAAAAGTGTTGAACCTGTAAATATTCCTGCAAGCAAACAACTACCTGTTTATCATTGCCTGGCCACTGATGGGTAACAAGTATCAATTCCTCAGGCAAGAGTTTCTTCCTCTGCTAAATTAAAACAAGTTATTTACACGTGTAAGTGGTAGAACATGCATGTGGGTCTGAAAATGTTGGGGGGGCTAGGAGAGGTTTCCACTTAAAATTATGGAAATTTGGATTGTTTCTGTGTATAACTTGAACATCTAAATTTAACCTACAGCCCTGTGTAACAACCCTGTGTTTTGTCGTTCCTGGTTTGAATAATATTCAAAAGATAACCTACCATACTAAAATCTTTCAGCTACCTAGAACCTGCTACGTTCATTGACATACAGGTCACAAGTACGTCACAAGTTTCAACACAGATGTGAGCAAAAGAGTTTTCAGTGAAATAGACTTTAGAAATCCTGTGGAAATTCCCTCCTTACTCACGTCTACCCCTCAAGAATCAGCGAGTAACATACAGGTGCTAATCAAAAGGGACACAGCTTTATAAACTGGGTCATAGGATAAGTTAGAATGTGAAAATTGTTAATTTTTATCAACAGCAACCTGGACACTGAGCATTTTAACTATTGTAGGGGAAAAAATAAGAAGCCTAGTTCACCATTATGCTTTGCATATAGGTTACCCAGTCATCTCATTTACTTAATTGCATGCATTTGTTGGCCTGTCTTTATGGTCAGATATTTTGAAAAGCAGTTTATACACGTAGCTAAACAGGAATTGTATGAAATAGCTGCTTTTGGGTTGAGCAAGCTTAATATGTTAATCTTGGCTTCCTTTAATTTGTTCTAATGTTAGTGGTGAATTTTTAAATGGTTCATTTGGTACTTAATTATTGTTTAAGGGATTTAATGTACTTTCGGAACACTCATATTGTTGGCAAGTGCAAAACCCTTTCATCTGGATACATTTCTTGTTTTTCTGCTATACAGGAGATTAGAAACAGTTGGAGGGGAAACCTGGTGATTTGATTGCTTAGAGACAATAAAGGTTTCTTCTAAAAAGACTTTTAACGGCATGATAAATTTTATTTCCTGTGATGCAGTATGAGAGGCATACTCATTGTTCATGAATGCCTCAAGCTGGTGGTCCTTTGCTGACCTCCTGGGAGGCTGTAGGAGATGCTGAACCAATGTCAAAGAAGAAGCTCAGAGGAGGTCATATGTTCACACGAAACTCTCAGGTTTTTTGATCATTTGCATTTTTCTGTTTAAAAGGAGAATACTTGCATTTTTCTCTGTGGAAAAACTTTCCAGTTCTAAATGAGTTCAGTGGGTTTTAGGCAGCCTAATTTGTGGAATCCTTATTTGTTTGTAGAACAGATACTATGAAGAAGCTGCTACACTGCCCATGTTAATCATGGTAAAAGCACGTGTAAAGTAATGTGTTAGCAGGGTAAAGTACTGTGGTACACATGTAGAATTGCACAGCTGATCTGAAATTACGTTTGCCATGCTTATTTCAGAGCCTGACCTTCAGTGTTCCCGTTAATCCATTTTTCCAGGGACTCGTTCTGAGCATAGAGTATTCAAGGCATTCAGATAGTTGTGGGGGAGAAAAAGGGAGTGAATGGCTCATCTTGAGTAAATCCTTTTTTGCCCTATACATGGCAATATTAACCTTTCACAATTTTATTTACTTTTTAAACATGTAGTATGTAGGAGTCTGAGACAGTATAAATTGTTACGAGTTGCACTAAGGCTTACAGAGGTGGGGGACATAATTGGGTTTAAAATTTATACAACTGCATCTGCAAAAATTATTGAGAATTCTTTCATCCCATATTAAGCCAACACCTTTGTTCTTCCCCTCTTCAGTCCTTACTCAGGGTCATCTAGTGTATCAGAGTGATGCACACGGTACAAGTGAAATATCATCTCAGAACATTTTATACTTGTTTGTATCTAGGAAAACTATCAGTTCATTTGGTGGCTCTCAGTTGGAAACACTGTGCCTCCAGGTGTAAATAGTAAGGTCATGGTGGGGAGTTGCTTCTTGTCGAGTGAAGATGAAATTTGAATGCAAACAGTAGGAGATAGGTTTGCATTTTCTACTGAAATTACCTTCGGGTTATACTGTGACAGGACTACAAATTGAAAAGTGGCAGACCTGTCCAGCAACATACTGATGCAACGTGAGGGTAGTATAGCTCATTAGTAAGACCTGTTTCTGACTGGTCGTGGAATGAATTCAGCTCTCACTGTGTTCCGTGGTGTGTTTTAAGTCATATCTCTGTAACATGCTTCAGTCTTGTGACCTGACTCAGAGCATTAGGACTCATAATTATCACACTGGGAGCAGCTACATTACAGCTCGGCACACACAGCTGGGTGTCATCACCTTCATACCTGCCAGGTAGGTAAGTCCTGAGCACTGTTTGCAGTGTTGCCTTTCTGTTGGTGCCTCTTTTTTCTCATCTTCTTGTGAAAACATGGTTAAAATGTCTTTTGTTTGGAAAAGAAATTAAAGCAAAACCTGCATCCAATACTTTTATATTTTAACCTGGCACGCTGCCAGTTCCTATCTGGAAGATTAGTATATCTGTATTTATTTTCTCAAGCTGGCCCTTGCAATTAAGTCATAGATCCTTACAGTTTTCAGTGAGAAATAGTCATCTTTTCCAACTTAGATCTAGTAGGGCCAGTAGGCAGTATTTACTCTTCATTCTTCTTACTTTGGGGTTTAATAAGTTTTCTGATGTAAACAAAAGTCACTTGTGCATCTCTTGTATAATTTTATGTAACCACCATTAAAAAAAAGAATATACCCATTTCCCCCCCTCCAAAAGCTTACTTTGAGTTTGGGATGAGTAATATTTCAAACTGTATACAAGTTTGTTGATTTAATTCTAGTCGATGTTGCTAGTGTATAGTCTTCTAAAAATCAGTAGGTAAATCTAGCCATCACAATACCTGAGTAAGGGACATTTCAGTTTTGTTATCCCTCCCTGCCCACCTCTCCAGAATCCTCTTGCTTCACCATTCAAAGCTGAGTCAACACTCATAGTTGCTTTAGTGTTTGAACTAGTATTTTGTCCCCAGAATACTTCTTCAGTAAGATTCTTTGGGCAGAGACATGCCTGGTTGGGCAAAATGTCAACTGTTGTCAGCCAGTGACCCACTTAAGCTTGTTTCAGTGGATAACTGTACTTGGGTACCTCTATGATCCCGTCATTCCTGTCTTATGGAGAGGTCATCCCAGATGTGAGAGGGGAAATTGGAACAGGAAATTTTGGTTAATTTCTCCTTATTCGCAGTTTTCTCATTGTTTTTCCCCCTGTAAATCTGTCAGGAATGCTAAGCTACTGGCTGTTGCTTCAGCTGACCTTCTCTACATCTCTTAAATACCACTGCAGGCTCTTACATGGTTGGTCTCCACTGGTTCATCTCACATGACTAATGCAACAGGTTGCATCCACAATTCATAGTGTTTCAAAAATCAAAGGTCAGTTAATTTGGTTTCTGTTGTATTAGGTTAGGAAAGAGCATCTCCTCCAGTTCTATCCTGATGAAATGCTGATATTGTTGACCCTTATTATTTCAGCTGTGGTAAATCTCTACAGCTGAGCAATTTTTTTCCTTTGTGAAAATTAGAATAAATGATGGATACAGAAGTCAGCAGTGCTGGATCTTAAAATGTCCCACAGTCAATGTTTCTTCTCCCTTCATATATGATGGTGGTGGAGTATGTAAACATTAAGATTTTTGAGCTTCTGGGAATGAAATAAGATACAGGTCAATAGGTTGCTTTTTTGATAGCAACCTATCATAGTTGAGCAGAAAGTGTAATTATTAAAATACCTATATTCTTGGAATATTGTTAGCAGCTGCATTATTGCTCCTGCAAGTCACGTTTATCTGTGTTGTTGTATTGTTAAAGTCGGTTCTGTTGTTAGGGAGCATGGAGTTGGTCTCTAGAGCATTTCCTGGGACCTAAATGTATTCCAGTCTTTCGGGTTGAAGTTGGGTTTTTTTGAGAATGACAAAGAAAAAACTGACAGTTTTATTTTCTAGTCTGTGCCCCTTCTAGTTATTCCTGCCTATTTGTTTGCTCCTTGCTGTGGCCTCTGTCCTTTCTGCAGCAGCAGTGCAAAAAAAATTGGAGAATGAAGAGATTTTGAGCAAAGTGGTTTCATGTTGCTTCATTACACTTGAATGAGAATGAAATGGGGAGAGGATAAGAGGGATCACCAAGTCCCTTTTGAAGTGAAAAATATGGAACTAGCTTTTCAGAATCTGAAAATGCTTGGAGACCATTTCTAAAAGGTATATCTAATGTTTTTTACTATTTAGGACTAAAAATAACATGCAATCTTACTGAGTGGTAATCCAGTCTGTCCACAAAAAGAAATAATCTATATTTATTTTTAAATTTCAAGTAGTATTTACTGTGTACAAAGCAGGTTGAGTTCCAGAATATGCAAACACCATATAAAGTATACTCATATTGCTGTAAATGTCTCAGAACAGCAGACTAGTCAGCAAGAGTAATTTTGACTTCCCAGCAGTAACAACACTGGCTTATATTCCTGACTCGATCAACTGTTGGTAACAGCAAACAGCCCAGCAAGATGGTTGTTAGGTTTCAAATTTCAACTATTAATATCCTGGAGAAAGAAAAAGGACTTCAAAGGAGGGAATATTAACTGTGAAACAAGGTGGTATGACTGAAAAAAAGGGATCAGATTATTGAAAACTGTCCTATAATTAGATATATGAATATACTAGTTTTTAGTGCAATATAAAACATGAGCTGCCTGTTATAAATAAAAACCTTAGAAACCAGTCTGCCTTTGAGCATTCCTCTAAAAAGAAGAAATCTGTTGTAGAAAATAAAAAATCTATAGTATAAAACTGAAACATTTTACTGCTTGCTTCTTTTTCACCATGCTGCCAATGTTCTGAATGGGGGAGAGTGATGAATGGTGTTTGCTTGCCAATAAATGCAGGAGTTTAGAGGGGAAAAAGTGGGAAAGCTGAAGTGGTTCCTGTTCCTGGGGGCTGGAACTGATGGCTGCCTTCATCCCTGTGAATGTCGTTTTGCTTCCAACGGGTACTCGTGTGTAAGGCAGTAAAAATTGCCTTGCAACTGTTGGTATTTTTGAGGTGCTGTGTCCACATGTGCTGGCAAGAATGCTGTTCTACGCTAGGCTCTTATGGTTTTATAATAGTTGTCTGGCTGTGCAAAGCAGGGGTTTATTGCAAAGAGGAAATAGATGCTCAGGGCTTCTAAAATATTTATTTCATAATTGTGTGCAAATAAGAAGTCTAAAGACTCAGATGTTTCCACCTGAAGTATTTAAGTGGTATAATATGGACAATACTGTAGCTTAAGTTCGCATGAATTGCTAAACTTCATTTCTCTGACTTGAAATTGGAAAGTATAGACACTGTTCCAACAGTAAGCCCCTTTTAAACTGATGGCTTCCCATCTCCTTTATCTAACATTAAATTTATCTACATGTATGCATGCATACATTTTCTGAAAAATACCCCCATAATACTTTCATGGCAGTATTTTTATTAATGAAGATGCAGTCCTTTAACCTAGAAGCTTGGTAGTCCTTTGGTCTCTGACTTGGGGACCATCAGTGCTGTGTGCTGCTTTGCAATGTAGTGAAGCTGACAGGAATACTGAAGGAATGCTGTTATTTCCTCAGCTGGGCTGCACATCCCGTTTGGTAGTATTTCAACTCTCTTGCTCTGGGGACTCCAACTGACTTTAACTTCTGTCTGTGGGTCACCACTTAATGCTGTGCAGACATATATTAGTAGCTAGTAAGGAATCAATCTGCATAACACCTCTTGCACAATTTCAAGAGCCTGTAATAGATATAAGTGAATTGTTCCTTGAGTCATTCTCATAAAAGATAGTTTTACTCACCATCACCCTGTTTGCTCTATATATGTCATACAGGCAATGGCCTTTTGTGATGTTTGTATTTAGTAACTGGGCTTGTGGATGAATGTGGCCTGGGCTGACTCTCACTAATCATCTAGAGAGAAGTAATGAGAACATGTTTAATTTCATAGTCTCCCCTGAATTCTATAAATTTAGTGCCATGCATGCCTCAAATTACCAACACCAGCATCAGCTCAAACAGTCTTTATCCTGTGAGGTTTACAGCCAGTGTCTGTCAGCTCAAACAGTCTTTATCCTGTGAGGTTTGCAGCCAGTGTCTGTGTTCAAAAGCTGGGAGGGTCCAGAAGAGCTCAGAAACATACCAGCATTTATCTGTTTATCACTGTGGAAGTTCAGGGTGGCAACAACAGCTCCATCTTGGTTGGCTGTACTCTACTGCACAGGTAGGGCAAGCTGCCATTTGTTGATACCATAGTAGTCAGTCCAACCAAAAGCCAGAATTGGCTGTGGTGTGGATATGTGTAATCAAGCAGAATTTGAGTTACAGGAAACAATGGAGCTGCAGTGGTGTCAGCAGATTCAGGTGCTGAACATCAGCTTGGGGTCGTGTTTGGTTTGGTTGCTCAGTCCTCAGACCTGTGAATACCTCCCTGAAATAGATTAATGTTACCTCAATTGTCTTAATAAGCTCATTCCACCTGGTTGTTGTGTGGATGTAAAACCCCTTATATACATAAAAATTACATACCAATTACATACAGGAAATGGCATGCAGTTAGCCTGGATCATGATGACTTGAAAAAGAATTACACCCCCCTATTTCCTCCATATATGCTTCATTCTGGTTTTGGTGCTCCTCCCATCCCATTTCTAAAGTACTTAATGCATGATAAAATGCTGTAGAACAAAAGCATAAATATGCATTAATGTTTTTAAAACATAAAATGGTCATTATGGTCATTATTCACAAATATTGTATGTGGGAGCGGTGGTGAACCAAAGGACTACTTTGTACTAACTCTAAATACTTTGAAATTCCACTAACCAAATGAGGGAAAGTATAAAAATTCCAACTCACTTTGCTCAGGTAATTATAACATAATCAAGATGTGAAAACAGTGTTATTGATTATCTAGTGAGGGGAAGAAGCTTATACTGCAGCATTTCACTGATGAGTCATACTGGTTTGTGTTACTTGTTTTTTCCTTCTTTTCATAGTGTTTCTATATTCCACGTGCAGTGTGAAAACAGTGTTTATGAAAGCATGTAATAATGAGACTGACTGTAACATGGATGAGACTGGATTCCTTAAAACTGAGAGGTGTGCCCACTCTTATTAGATCATATGGAGATCAAACAACATGGCAAAAATTTTATGTAAAAATTAAAGAAGGGTCTAAATGACATGTATTTTACATAGGCTTCAATGGTGCCTCTCGGTTAATGGCAATGCGTTGATTTAGAAAAATTTTGGTATATCTTGCTATTAGATTAATATTTTGCCTTAAATAGCTGTATTTAACAGAAATACTACAGATGATTGCCAAGCTCCTGTTGAGAAGACCAAAACAGGTCTTAAGTCTAACTTTCCTATCCTCATAGGGGGAAGCAGCAGCAGGTGTTGGCAGAGGATACTCCATGAGAAGAAGTAGGTGCTCGTTAAGAGCCTGTTTTATGCAACTGGCTGAAGATAAGACACAGGACAGTGTTCTGTTGTATGCTTCTGTGCATACTTATGGTGTGTTTTATTTATGGCATATTATGGAGAGCTGAGTAAGTTGGAGCAGAGGGATTTCAGTTTTGACTGCCTTGAGAAACAGAGGAGAAAGAAGTTGAGCATTGCCATTACTACTGTAAATAAGCACTGTAAGAACCAACCATGGGTAGCCCATGTAGGACGCAGCTGAAGCTGCTTACATTTCCATTTAATTATGTCATGAGTGTCACCTGTATTTCTTGTGTGCCTTAAAGTACTCTACCCTAGGTTATTTAAGTTAATTAACTTTCTTTAATGTATATTTTTATCGCCTGTTTAAATTGCAGGCTTTCTCCCTTAGAGCTACCAGCTTTAAAGCAGCAACTTCACCTTTTCAGTATAGGGTTTGACTGAGTTTTCTGTTCTATACTTTTCTCAATCTACATGTTGGTTACCTAGTTCCTTATTTTAGAGGCAAAATCATAATTTCTCTTCTGAGTGTCAATGGGAAACATAAACCTCTATTTAATGTATGTGAATATACTGAAATGGGATGTAGAGCCTTGGGTGAATTGCTTCATTAGGACTTTCACAACATATAAGCATATTATTCTGTGGCATCAGTAGTCTGTAGTTTTAATATCAAAACACATGACATTTCCACTATTACAGCAGCAATAAAAGACCTAACAGTTGGAAGTTGGCACAGTTTCTACAATTTCTGCTTTTCCTGGAGGCTGCTGAACATTGCTGATGCTTCAACACCATTATGGGGAACAATATGAAGAAAACTTCAACAGTGGTGTTAGCTGTCATCAGAATGACAGGACCGGATAAAACATGGCCATCTGCAAGGAGACACAAAGGCAGAACTGGCTTTTAGGGATAGGTAAGGGAGTTGTCCAAAATGGACATATGGGCAAAATGGCCATGATTTTGCTGCCTGTGTTGCTTGGGAAGAAACCTTGGTCAGTTGGCTTGCTGTTGCCACCATGGAGGGAAAGAGTAGTCTGGGGAACACACTTCTGTTTCTGTAAGGAAGCAGAGTTGTTACTTGGGGAATTGTTCACCCTTGGCTCTGTAGAGCAATCATGTGTGGTCAGTAGAGAGAGGAAAGGGCTCAGCTTTGCTTTGACTTTAATTTAGGATACCACTTCAGCAAGACTGGTAATAAAGCCATATATTAATCTGTAAATTTTTTGCCCTATGTATGTAATAGCTTGTTTCCTTTGGTATGGCAGGCCTGTACAATTGGCTTTCAGTTAATTTAGTTTTCAGAAAAATACATTGACAAATGTAATTTTTCCTTTTTTGAGTGGAGGGTGCTGTAACAACAGAAGCATCTTTGCCTGGAAGAAACCAAGAACTGCATCCCATTTTTTCAAAAGCCTATATTATTTATTAAAAAGTATTCTAGATTAAAAATTTCAGGTGGATCCAATTTTTTGTATTGCAGTAAGACTGAAAACTTGGACCAACAAGGATTCTGTCTACCTTTACATTATGCAGGTTTGGTAATACTGTCACCACTTCACACACACCTTTTCTCAGCAAACAGTGTGTCCAGTTTGGTCCATTCAAGCTGGTCTGTTGGTATGGGCAGAGCCTGGTTTGATTTAGCACCTTCAGGTGGCATTTCCGCTGACATGAACATGCTTGGATTCTTCTGAGGTGGTGTCTCACCATTTTGGTTATTAAAGCCTTACTGTCCATACCACGTTCAGAGACTGCATGAAAATACCTGTAATTTAGATATCTATCAAGTAATTTAGGTGTTTATCCATAAGCATGCCATTCTAGTCCAAGGAGATAAAATCATGAGTGAATTCGCTAAGCCGTCATAGGTGTCTGTCACAGGAGGGCCAAATTGCTCCCTTAGGATTCTCTGACTGTGGCAGTTGGGTCTCTGCTGAGTAGAAGAGCAGTGCAGATCCTTATGTTTAGGTATCTCTATCTGGAGCTGAATCATACTTACAATCCAGTACAGGGAGTAGATGATTTAAAAAGGAAGAACATTTCTACTCTGCTCAAACTTCTAAAGTGTTCGTTTTAAATTAAATCAGTATTTGTTCTGCTTATCCATTCTGCTTTTTAACTGATTGCCTTTTACTGAGCACAGTCTGAGATGAATGTCATGGTGGGAAAGAAAAGGCTTTTGGTAGAACTTTGAAAGGAAACAAGGAACAAAGAAACAAGAAATAAGGAACAAGAAAAAAAAAGGGAACAAGAAAATTCCAAGCAAAACCCAGACTGCAAGCACTGGGCCAAGAAGGTTGTGGTCTCAGCCAAGGGTTGGTTGAAGTGTCCAGCTGGCACTGGCTGCCCATGCTCTTGAAACTGAAGAGAAAGCCAAGCCTCAGTGTTGA
>JAOXXN010000001.1:41401978-41422472 GCA_026770055.1 Myrmophylax atrothorax | reverse complement strand
GCAGCCTTATCCAAGACTGTGTAGGACCAGCTAAGCTGGAGTTACCTCTGATGATGAGAGTATGCTTCACAGGAGGTCAGGGTGTGTATCAAAGACTTTATTAAAAAAGGACTCTTATTCCTGATATGTGTACAAAGCAGCCCTTTCTCATAATCCTAGCCATTTGTAATGGAAACTAGTTCCAGTCACCCTGTAAGTGTGTTAATGTACTGAAGAGTGTTGTTCCACTTGAATAAGTTTTCTTAGTCATTGTTTAGCCAAAAGGCTTTGAGATTTATATCCCAATCTGAGAGTCTGAACATGTCACACCTGAAGTCACCCACAAAGTGCACACTAACAAGAAGGCAAGGGACAGTAAACAATGAAAATAAAGTTGATTCAATACCCATTTGAGGCCTACTGATAGTCCTGATAGCCCCTTGATGAGATGGGATTAAGGAGAAATGCTTTTGCTTTTGCTATGTTTGCAGTGCAAAAGGAAGAGGCTGATACCTACATTCACATATTATAGATACTGTAAAGACAAGCTTCCTCCACAAGTGTCTGCACTATCTAGATCTCCTGTATGGCCATGTACATAGAGAATGACTCCTAAGCTCCCTGGTGTCATTGGCTTACAAAATGCCGTTTGCTGCCCTTTTTAGTTAACTTGCTTGGTGTCTTTATTCAGAATTGAGACAACCAGCAATTCAGTCTGTAGATCAGATGTATATTTTACTGAAATGTAGTTATGCTGCTTATATATTCTACTTGTACAAAAAAAAAGTAATGCAAGCATGAGTACAGCTTTAGCAAATAATCTTTGGGAATAAAATGCATGAAGCATGATCCTATTGTGAGGATTTGTGCTGTGTTGTGGTGCTCTGTCTAAAGCTGTTATGACAGAATATCAAAAAGGCAAACTCATAATAAAGAATTAGTTTTTAGGACATAAAGAATGCCATGAAAATTGGATTGACTTGTTGCATAGCGTCATTGTAAACATGAAACAGGCACAGTGTTTTTCCTAGACATTTTTAAAAAATGTGTTTTCTCATGCAGATGCATTTTGCAACAATGCAAAGGTTCTTCAGGTCTCCTTGATACAGCAATTGCTATGGCTGTGTCAGACTTCATTTTTTAACATACCTTCATTGCAGTTGGTTTTGAAGGTTATACCCTGTTATGTCTTAATCACTTCTCCATAGCAGTTCTGTGGGCTATTATGGGCAAGGTACTTACCTGCTTTTCTGCCCTCTCTTGTACTCTGTCACCCTAATAGCTATCTTTCTGAATAGGGGAAAAAGATGGAATGAAGGTTAGATTTCTCTTATAACCCTTATCTAGACTGAGCCCTCTGGTTTATGCTAAGCAGTAAGAGGTTGTGCTGAATTTGAAATGCGTATTTGCCATTTGAGGTTGTGAATCAGAAATGAAGTAACTCAACAGTTAGTGTGAGTTCTGTAGAAGGCTGCTTATGCAGACCCAGCTAAACGGTGCCTGTATTTATGAGCATAATTTATAAATAAGGTGGTGTGACCAAAAAGGAGCAACCTGGATTGGCGCTTGTTAAGTGTTACATTCTTTTCCTCTTCTGCAACCCCTCTTGCTCCAGCTTCAGCTATCTGGAGGGTGGTGGTTATGGCCAGGCATGGTAGTGCTTCCTCATAGCAGTGCTGTTGTTCCCGTGTGGCTGAGGGCAATGCTAAAGCAGAGGAGACAGCAGTCCTCTTCACCAAGCGGCCTCTCAGTGGTGGGTTTGAGATGAACACGTTCACCTCTCACCAAAGAGCAAGTGCTGATAATGCCCCTTCTCTGCCTATCTGCAGTTGGAGAGCAGTACTAGGCAGGGGATGCAATGGGAGACGGTAATCCCAGCATTGATGTTTCTTCTCCAGTTCCTTGTGGGACATACTGTAATATGGAATGGTAAGCTGTCTTTCAGTTGGCCAGTTCTTCCTTAGTATTTTCAGCAAACGAAAAAGTACTTTTGATTGATACAGAAGGGTATAGTTTTTTTGGGTAAAGCAACTGTTACCAACCTCTTACTCTTCAAATCACTTGTAATTGTGCCATAGAGTGCCTCTGGTTACAGGCTCCTCATTATACAGTTACACTGAAATAGTGTGACTTAAATAGTGTCTCATTTTATTTAGTCTTGTAAAGAAAAATGAACATCCTTTTTCTAATGATTAGTTTGCTAAAAATAAATTGCTTGAGTTGCCTTTCCTTACTGTACTTACTGTATAGTACAAGGGTGAAATGAACGCTTTCATTACCTCAGATTTCACAGGTGACAGTTAAGAAATGTTAATACATGCTAAGCCCGCATTTATTAATGGGACTAATGCAAGTATGGAGACAAAGCTGTTGCATGTTCTGCAACCATAAGGCACGTTAATCTCTCTAGCTGATGAATTCTTAAATGAGCAGATTGGGTGAATAACTGGGTTGCTCTCTTAATCCTTAGTTTAAAATATGAATGCAAAATGCTTTGATATTTATTTGCATGAGATATAATGTCTACTAATTGATTTATTTAAAACTTCTGTACTGACAGTTGTTTAGTATGTTGTTCTCTATGCTTTGGGAAAAAATGATAGAAACAGAAGCTTACAGTTTTGCTGTTCCTCACACAACTTTTCAGCTGCCTAAGCTTAGAAGGCAATCAGTACTTACATGAAATTGCAGTATTTCCGTTTTTGCTAGCTGTCACATTTCTTGTGTGAAAACCCACAGCTACTGCCTGATGTTGTTGCTGGGGAGGAAGATGCACAGAGATGTCATACTTATCTTTCCGATTGCCCTTTTACTCTTGTATTCATGCAGTCCCCTTGCATTTATTTATGTTATTACATTCTTAACAAGGATGTCTGTTTATTTTTGCTATGGTAAGCAGGCACAGAGTGGAGACTGCACACTGGACAGAGAATTGTAGCTTTGATAGTACCTTCCATGTTTATCTTTAGTCTCGCTGAACCTATGGATTGTAAGATGTCAACTTTTTTTTTTCCTGTTTTGTTTTTGTTTGGGGTGTCTTGTTTATAAAAAAGAGACCTTGCCAGTGTCTGATTTGCCAAAGTCTTATAAAATTTGTAATGTAAAAATAACCAGTGATGGGGTGACCTACCATGGGTAGGAGGGATGAGACTTCTCGCTATACTACTGAAACATAAAATTTAGTACTGTTGGTCACTAGTGGATTGTTATGAGTTTAATGTTTGAACAAGCAGGGTTTAGCAAGTGAGAACATAATTTTCCCCAAATATACTGTACAGAGATCTACAACAATGACATTGGAAGTGTCTTCTGAAAGTTTTATGTAAGTGTTTTTATTAAAAAAAAATGTGCTGGGAGGGTTTGGAGCTTCAGGAAAGCTGTGGCTTTTGTTGTGTTTCATGCTGGTCTTAAGGCAACTTAGTGCTTAAGTTAATGCAGTCCCCCAGTAATCAGCCCTATTGCTGCTCTTTCTCTCTGCTGTGTTTAGTAGTTTTAGCTTTATTTTGTTTTGTCCATTTTGGCAGTGTTTAATATTTGTTTCTAATTTAATTAATTTTTCAATTAATTGATACTACCTGCTGAGCTGTTTAGCATTCATTTTCAAAATGCTGTAAACAGCATTAGAATTAAAATTCTACACTTAAATTGCAAAAATTCTACAATTTTCTGAAAAACTAATTCAGGCTGTCTTATCCAGCTCCAGATCTTCTTGGAGTTCATCGTTTTCACAATACAGAAGATTTTGCTCTTGTGTGAGAGCTGTAGGGCTGAGTTAGTGTTGTTTTCAGTTTTCCAGTTTCTGCGTTTCAGTCTCTGAACAGCTCTTAAGTCCTTCATATTTGCTGTAAAGCTGTAGATTTTGTAGTCCTGGAGCTATAGTAGGGAGGAAAAAAAAATGAAACATGTTATGGGAAAAGGGGCTTTGTGCACGTATTACAGTCTCTTCTCATATTATTGCCTGGATAGACTGATACCAGTTGCTGTCAAGTCTTTCCTCTGTGTATTGTGGCTTTATTAGATTATTCTTCAGAATCTCTCCCCATCAAAATTAATCTACGTCATTTTTTTTGTGTTTCTTTAGATATGGATGGGGATGATCAGTAAAATCCAGAATAATGCTGATTATACTTATACCATTGCACTAATAGGACTTGTTCATAATTCATAAGGCCAGGCTTTTCTTTTGATACCTTTACTGCAATGGATTTATAAGTTCATAATACCATAAGCTATTCCAGTTTCTTCGGCATCCTCCGGGACACTGAATGTTGAAGACTTTGTTGTTTTTTTTTTCCCTGGAGTTGCTACCATCCTAGTATTCCTCAGCTTGGTAAATTTGAGGAATAAGCCTTACTTTGTTCTGCCTATTAAGCTGTGGTTCATAAGCATACATTGTCTTCCTAGTAATTAGTCCCCCATTGCTCTGTGAGAAGTCTAAGGATTTTCTTCTGCGGGGCTGTGGTTTATTTTTTTTTTCTTCAGTCAGCCAGATAAAAAGATATTCAGTTTTGGTTTGGTTTCCTTTTTTATTATTCATAATTGTTCATGCCTATTAGCACAGTTTCTGTTTGTTATTTATGTCCTCTGAGAAGAAAATAAATCTAACATGCTGTATTCTAAGAGTGGCCAGGGGCATCTATGGGAGCATCACATTGTCTTAGTAAACTAAATACACAGTGGATATCATGGTCTTTTGTGCAGTGGGGGTGAAGTATGAAGAGGCACTTAAGTTGCTTCCTACTGAGTTAGTAACAAGGGTATTTATTGGTTGCAGGGGCAGCTTCAAACTGCCTGTGTGCTCTCCGAGTTTGTCAGAGGGCGGATGCGGCACTGGGGCACTGGGATCGATTTGGGGCTTTCGATACCTTCAGTGCCTCCTGCCTGTGTGCTGTGACAGCCCATTGACTAATGTGCATGTGGCAATGCCAGGAAAATAGACAAAGCCTTCCTTAATTGAAATACTTGTTTTATTAGCTGATTAAAGTACCTGAACTTAGTAAAGCAGTAAAGCTAGAGAAAAAGCTACATAAAGCAGTAACAAATAACACTTTCTAAGACCTATTCCACTTGCCTCCTCTTTGCTGCCCACACTGTGGCTATCCAGAGGGGTCTTGCCCCTGCTTATTCATTCCCTCAGTGGGTGGCTGGTGGAGACTGCTTGTGTTGGGCTTGGACAGGATGGTGTTGTTCCGACCATGGTCCAGGTTGGGGGCCAACATGGAGTTTTGTCCCAGATCCAACAATGAGGAAAAAGGCTCCAGTGCTTCTCCACAGTTGTTGGTCTTGTTGTCTGATGTTATTCCAGATCTTTGGAGGATCTTCCCCCCTTCCCCTGACAAAATTGCCCTAACCATGCCAGGAGATGTCACCAGTCTCTCGGCCTGACCATTACATGAGCCTCTGAATCTCACACTACTTTGAAGGATTTAATCTCATGTCCCATTTTCTATTGTTTTTTGTTGTTTCCTCATTTTACTTTTGGGCGTTGGTCTTTAGGGTTATTTCTTCATGTTACTTTTTGGGATGCTGACATCAGTAATTTCCAGGCAAATGTTCACTCCCCTTCCATCAGTCATGTGCAAATTCTTAGTTTCCTTTTCCTTACAACCTTCCCTTCAAAGAGCTATGAAGGCTGCTGTATAATTTGTCTGCAACAAGCTCAAAGTGTCAAAGGAGGTCTGTGTGGGTGCATCCACAGTTATGCAAGTGTTTAGGGATTTTTTTGGAAAGGTTTCATGGGATAATGTAAAATACTACATTTCCAGCAGATTGAGTGAAGGAAGTGGAAGGGGCAAGTACCAGAGGTGGTGTTGCAAGGTTTTCAAGATTTATTGCAGTGTAGCAGTGAAAGCCTTCCAGCTTTTCAGGTCTGTCCAGACAGGACCAGACTATCACAGGTTCCTCTGATTACATTTAGACTCATTAAATAGGCTGTGCAGACTCATGTCTGTTACAACTAGTATAATTTAATTTCATTAGTAAAGTGGCTATATACTTTTCAATGTCATGGAGAATGGTGTTACAGCATATTTGAACTGTAATAGATATTTTTATTGGTTTATTTTCATTAGTAGTGTATTTTCCACTTTTTGCTCTTGAAGAGATTAGACACTCTTCTTTTAGCATTTTCCAGCATGTCTCAGGCTCTTGGCTTACCCTTTGGGCTTAATTATGAATGCACGTCATGTTTGCAATTACATTAAGCATAAGCAACAAAATGCTACATGAGTTAAGATGGACAATAGCCAATTTCCTTTAAGGGAACTCGAAATTCAAGGAGATGAAAGCTGAAAATTAAGCTGGATATTTCGTTATCAAAACCTATAACACTAGTTTACGATAACTAAGATTACAAAATAATTGATGTTAAGCGGTGTTTAACTTATAAATAATACCATGTAATATAGTTTTATATAGAAGGTTGGGTTTATTTATTTTCATTGTAACATTCAGTTTAAATATAGGGGAAGACTAATTTATCAGAAAATCTATGCCTTTTAATGATTTTCTGTATTATAACTTGATTTTGAACTATGTGTTCTTTTAAATGAGCACGGTCTGTTTCAGTTAGGAAAAAAGAGCATTACCGATCTTTTGTCACTGATGCTTAATGAAGTCAAAGGTATGCACCATGCATATTCTTCATAGTTCCCAAAGGGATTGTCCTAGGAAGACAGATGTATGTTTTGTATGAAGGCAAAACAAACCCAAAATCCAACCAAAAAACCACCACCACCAAAAAAACCCCTCGTATAATCCTGTGAGTGTTTGATATTGTTTGGACGTCTTTTTGAATTCTCTCTTTTGTGACTCCAAAAAGTGGTGGAGGTTAATCAGGAGATACTCCCATGGAGAGAAAGCTGAAAGTCCATTTTTGTGGAACTGTACATTGCACCTGTAGTCAAGGAAGCCGCAGAAACAAGGTATTCTGTGTCTTAAAGAAAGTGGTTAGTGGTCTTGATTGAAAACTTCATGCAAATAGCCAGGAAGGTTTTCAATTACCATTTTCACAAGAAGTTGGTAAGGAAGAGAAATACATACGGACTGCAAATAGGTGCATCTGAAACAATTGCAGTGAAGCTCCGCATAATATGGAGAATGTATCTTTTGGTTCCTTTTTTCAAATGGTAGATATCTTAAATAACAAGCACAAGGTGTGATAAGAAGTTTTATATAACTGGCAGAATCATTTGAACTGAACTAGACTCACTGTATGAAGGATAGAGAAAATAACAAGTCAGGTAGCACTCTGTTTTTTAAGGACTTCATTACCTTTCTTCGTGTTACTGAGAATGTAACCGTAAGGTTTTGAATGTGTGGATCGATATGCTGCCGGAGGGATCTGTTACTAACCATCAAATGATACCAGAGGAAAAAAAGTTACCTTAAGTACTGCTGTAATTCACAGTTAATGAAATGGTGGTGTTATGGGGGAACTTCAATTTAAGAGACATTTACTATAAGATCTGGGCAGTTGGACATAAAACAAGCTATTGTTGCTAGAAAATAGAGGATAATTTGCTAAAGCAAAAAGGTATTGCATTGACCATATGATAAGTCAATTCCAGGCTTCATTTTGATGGATAAAGATGAAATAACCACTGGACTAGAGGTTGATGGTTGCCTAGGGGCCAGTAATTCTGACCAGATTGTATTTAGTATAGGAAAACAGCGCACAAGTCCAATCATAAGCTTATATCAAAAGGGCTAATTTCCTACAGCTGAGGGAAACTGTATTTGAATTTGTCTTGGAGGAAGATATATACAGAAAATTTGGAGTTCCTTTAGAAAGGAGTAAGGAAGAACACCAAGATAAATATCTATAGCTAGGAAATGGAGGTAAACAGTGAGTTTTTTATTCTAAAAGGCATTTCAATGAAGAGAAATTAATAGAATGTTACAGACTTATGACTATAGATAGGTGGGAAAGTCTTAATGTTGATTTAGGGGGAAAAAAGTACAAGAATGATAAACATTTTTCTTTGTGTATTTCGAAGTGTGTATCACAGGATGTACCAATGAGATTGCGGAAATCCCTCATCTTTTCAGATTTTTTAGGAACAAAGGACAGCAGTGATAAATAACGTGGACTTACGGAATGAGCACTGCTGTTACACCTGCACCACAAGAGATTGAGCAAACCTACAGAAAATTGTTGCAGTTGGTTATTGGACTTGTGAAGAGCCATTTAATCACTCAAAAAGTTGTACCTTGGTGCCTTACCTGTCTTTAAAAACTACACTGCTTTCTGAGGAAAAAAATTGCAAAGGCAACACTGTTTGCTGAAGGCTTTTATGGGACTCACAGGACCCTCATCTTGAAGGTCTACAGCTATACTATGGATAAAAAATTGATATTAGCATAAAAAGAAATCACTGCTAGTAATTTGTTAACACAGCTTGGCCAGCTATGAGCAAATGTGACTGTTGAGCTTTTACTCCATCAAAATAAACCCCGAAAGGACTAAATTCAGTTAGAAAGCAACTCCAAGTAACTGCACTGTAGCTCTGCAGGTATCTTCCAAACATAATATGTTCTGGAATCATAAAGGTGTTATACTCCCACCAGCTGGGTCCTGTAGGTAGGCTGGAATCAGAGGTAGAGCATGTTCTATTCTCAGGCAGATATGATATGTTATGTCCTGTTCTGCAATGTTTGGAATCTTTTGGTTTGCTGCGCAATGCAGACCCATCCTTAAAATCACAATAGCTCGAAGTGGTGCTCCCTTCACTATAAGAAATATAAATTGCCAAGGATCTTCTTATAACATGTTAGTTAGTGACAGCTCTAATGGGGGTAGTAAGATGGCCAGTCTGGTGGGATGGTTAGAAACTAAATTGCAGTGTGCGTTTCTTAGGAAAATAGAGGACAACTTCTGTCCTTTTGCAAACAGTTTAATCAGCTGTTATGTGAAAGTATTGGGAGGATTACTTACCACTAATCCATCTCAGACCTGCTGTTTGTGCTATTTTAAATGATCTATTTTTTGTTCAAATAAAACTATGTCAGATCTGTTTGCATGTAATTACCAATGCTAGTTTTTCTTATCCTTTCCAAGCTTCAAAATTAATGCAGGGGAAGAATACATATAATGTTTATGTGAAGTTTTATCAAACTTGCTCAAATAGGAAAAGCCCCCAAACCTGCAAGAGGTCTGTGTCACTGATTGTTGTTTCCAAATGATCCAGTAAATGGCCACAGTGCTTGATTCACCTCTTGCATATTTAAATCTTACTTGTCTGCAATACTATCAGTGCATTTTAGGCCCTATTATGTTAGGACTAGATTGTTCAGAGTATGATGATGCAATGATAGAACAATACTGCAGTGATACAAGTTATACTATGCTAAACTTATCAGCAAAATAAATAAAGTTTCTGTGGGACAAGCAGGTAAAAAGCATCTCTTCCTTCTGCAACAGGAAAGAAAGTCTTTTCTTTTTCTTTTTCCCTGTATTAATTATCTAAGGATAGAAGCCTATTAAAGTATGTTGAGGGACAATATTTTAATAGGTTAACTGAGAAATATGTGTACACAGTGATGAGTCAGTTCTTATATTGTTTGGGGGCAGCCTATTTACAAAAGTAACTATGATATCTGTGAACAGAAAGGTTTAACTCTGCAATAAGTGGTAGGAGTTCATACTTTTTTTTTTTTAGGGACTCAGGAAGAACAATCTCAAGTTGTGGTATTGGCTAATTAATACAAACTGTGAAAGTTAAAAGGTAACACACAGGCTTATCTTATTGCTTTGTGACACACATCTTTGTTAATTACATTTTTTGGAAAATATAATTCAAAACTACAGGCTGCACACTGATTTATAGGATTGCTAATCTCAAAAGCTAATATGAACTAAAGTTTTATGAAAGCTTTCTTTGAACTGTGGTAGAAACTAGGATTAAACCGTTCTTTATTCCATGCATACAGGTCCTATATTTGCTCCCTATAGAAACAAGTAAAAGTGGCAAAAAGGTGGAGGGAGGATCCAAAAGAATTGCAGTTTTGGCATGATAGGATAATCTTTCAAGATTGTTGTGTATGCTTTTGAGTTTTGTGCAGGATCATTGTAGCTGGACTCGATCTTAATGGTCTTTGCCAAACTAAATAATTCTATGATTCTATTCTTTGTTAAAATTTCAATATTGGTTTCTGATTTTTTTTTTCTGTTAGAACAGTAAACTGGATTTAGTTCAATACTGTTGGTTTAGTGATCATAAAGAAGGGATCCCTAGGTTACAGGGAAATGGTTTCCTACCTCATTGGCCTTGCTGTCTTTTCAGGCTTCGTGAACTATCTGTCTTGCTTATGGCAGTTCATGTATAGGAGTTATCCTATTGGACATGAGCAGTTCCAAGCTTTTTGTATTTCCCTGTAGTCGAGTTTGAGAATACTATGAACACTTAAGCCACTTGTTGCCATTTGGTTAGTACCACATCTGTTTCCTACCATCTCTGCATTACACTTACACTGCACAAGCGCCAGGGAGAAATATTAAATTATTTATGTCAAGTGCATTTTCCTGATTTTTCAACAAGAGAGATACTTGGAAAAGTCTGCCAAGCAAACTGAGCATTCCTCCTCACGGTCCAGTGTGTGTAATAGTTCTAGGTCACTTGAGCCTCAGGGAAGAGGTGGGACAGATGCTGTGGTGCCACTTCAAATGGCAGACAGCATCTTTATTAATTCATGTATATTTAACGATGCACCTGTTGTGCATACATCTAAATCTCAATTAGGAAGTGTGTCAGGCAAAGATGATCTGATTCTGCTCTCTTACTGTTCTTCCGGAGCTCATGTCCACCAGTCCTTCTGATTTTATTTTCTCTTCCTTCAGTCTGACCTTTGATAGTACCATATGTCTGTTGGTCTTCTGCCAAGTTTTACATCTGTTGAAACCTTTGGCCATCTACCCCTGTCACTTGTTACAGCTGACTTCGAGTTCCTGACCAGTTCATTATGAAAGCAAGAAAGCTCTTTGATGGCTTTCAGTCTGGGCTGGAAGGCAAATTGCTTTCTGATCTTCCTAATATGAACAGCAGGATGCTGCATTTTTGTGTCATTGACTACTGCAACTGGACAGAGAGTACAGATGGCTGGGTGCAATTTTTGTTCCAGTTTAAGTCTGGATGAGATGGCCCTGGTTCATTTAAGTCCAGAATTTGAAATTATTCTGCTGTTCAAGACACCCCATCACATGGCTTCCTGGAAAGGAGGCAGCCAGGGTGGTTGAGATTAATTTACATTGTTGTAGTGGTTGTTTCTGGGAGAGGGGGCCTAGTTATGCAACACCTACAGGTATAATTTGTCCTTCTTGCTTAATATACTTGTTTACCTTCCTTATGTTCCTTCAAATAACATCTGTGTAGTTCTCGGTTTTGATCTCCAATAAAAACCAACCTTATATTTGTATTTTTGTTTACTTTTCCACCCTCTTATGATGCTGTTTCTGTTGAAGGAGTTACGTGTTTGTCCAATAGTGAGCTTGGGCATGTTACTGTCACCTTCTGGATAAGCAATACACAATCTCTTCACATGTTATGAGTTACCAGCATCATAGGTCATGAGAGGTAAAGAAAACTGTTGTGGTCTCTCCAATATCAGTGAAGCTCAGTTGTTGACCATACCTGCCAAAGAACGAACCAGTCATTAGAAAAATATAACAGGAAAACAGCCTCTATGTCTTCCTTTCTCTATGCAAGAGAAATGGGGAATAAAACCTGTTTCTAGTGTTGACAACAGAAAATGAAAACACAAAATGACAGTATATTTCAAGGAGGTCATAAACCAAGTATTATATTTGGTTTCCTGCAATATATAGAAAGAAAATTGCTCAATTTGCTGAAGGATCATCCTGCAGGTGAGGAAGGTCAATCTGTTAACTGAAGTAAAATTTTTAAATTATTTAAATAATGATGTAAGCTCATCCCTGACAGTAATAGGTCCAAAAGACCACAACTGATGGGAATTGTTCTGTGAAGTGTAAACTTAATTTTGAACTCCTCACAACCCATTTATACTCTGTCTAACTTTTCAACTCTGTCAGGTTTGCAGGAAGTTACATCACTGTTTGTTTGCTAGAAAGAAGTTAAGTTCAGAAAGTTGTCCTCCCAAGTAAACCCCTGGTGGTTTTCCACACTTCTTCTTTTAGTTTGTAAAGTTTTTGTAACGTGGTTAATAGTACTTTGTCATTCTATAAGTGAAGCAGGCAATTATTTTCCTCTCTCACCTTCCCTAATGTCTATTGAAAGGAGTTGGGAAATTTGTTACATTTTTTCTGTGGAAATTCAGTGGAAATTAGGTAAGTGTCAAGGAACTGCTTTTCTCTAACTTTTCTGCTTACATAGTTGAACAGAATATAGGGAACCAAGTGTTCCCTATATATCTCCAGACTAAGTGAGTCCTAAAACCTGAATGGTCAGGGTTTTAGCTACCTACTGCAAATTTGAAGTGTGTAGAAAAAGAGTGAATAGTTCCAACTTCCAGCAAATCTGCATATGCACAGATGAGAGACAACTTAATGTGCTTCAACAGGGAAATAATTTTTATTTTGAACTCTTCTGCTTGTTGTGGACAAAACAGTTGTTTTAGGCATTAAAGGAAAACACTTCACAACCCCATAGAAAGTGGATTGAATAATGTGTGCATGAAGTTGTAGCATAAAGGAAAGTAAGTTCCACATAGCTACGAGCATGAAACGCTGAATTAGATGCCATTTTACCCCATGTGGAATACTTCAGAAGGGGTGTAATTTGGAAATGTCAACTACTAAGTAAGAGTTTCAGATACCTTGGAAAATACTTATAAATGGCTTCCAGGCATTATACTTTAAGATGAAATTACTACTGTGCACCTAAATGAGATGCTTATTTCAGTCCCTGAGCAGCTTAATTTCAAGACAGCAAAGGTCAGGGAGGCTCTAGTAATAATCTAATAACAATTGACTGCACGTTTCTAGGAGATTTATCTGCATCAGAGCCTGGTTGCTGAGAGCAGGATGAATTAGTGATTACTTAACTGGCATACCTTGGAGCAGTGTCAGCCATCCAATGTGACTAATACAATGTCATGGAGTAGCCAAAGGCAACTAATTCTTGGACAACTGCACTAGAAGGTTGGGGCACCTTCACTGAGGTTTTGAGCAGATTTGTCTGTCACACCTAATCAGGATGAGATTAAGTTGGCACTGGGGTACCCGATGTCATGGGTTTAGCTGATAAGCATCCAACCATGGTTCTGGAGAGGAATTAGATTTTCAATGCATTCACTCAAGTGAAAAAGTTACTTCTTCTAACAGCCTTAATCACTCCAAAGCTTGCCTCCCTCTGAATCTTGGTATGATCAGATGGTATAATCAGTGTAAATGCACTTTCAGATGCACAAATCTTAGGCACTAAGTGCCAAGAATTTGTATAATATTGATAGAAAAATAATATTCTGATCACAGCACCTTATAACAGTTTCCCTGGAACACTGAATGGACACTTATGTCTCGAGACTAGAGGCTTGTTTACAGTTCAGTTGAAGTAAAAGTACATTAATAGTGATATTATTAGTATTGGGTATCTTTGGGAATCTACAGGCAATTAATCTTCATATTTCCTAGGGGAAAAAATGATAATTTGGGGATGACTAATTTGATGTAGTAATTCTAAATATAATCTTGACATTTATTATTACTATTTAAAAAACATTTCTCATTTATTTTCTAGTAATCTAATGAAGACTCAGTTTAAAAAGAAAACTTTTAGTTTTGAGTGAGTATATTTGTGTCTTGAGTTGGAGGTTAAAACTTGTATGTCATGGGAGGGGCAGAGAGAGTCCTGCTGTTGCAATTTGCCCTATCCCCTGCCCTCGTGGCTTGGAATTGTGTGAGATGGGAGTAACTCGTCTCAAGGAAGTAGTGCTTGTGCTCAGTGTCTCTGATGTTCACCACACTGCTTTGCCTAAGAGTTAAACTTACTAGCCTGGAAAGAAACCAGGCCAGTGAAATAAATGAAATTTCTTTCTGGCTACTGATTTGAATCAGTGTATGAAAAGACATGCTAGAATGTCTTTGCTGATGCCAAATGATTGTGTGAGTAGGAGAGAAGGCAAATTGTTGCTCTTGCTTCAAGCTTAGCTGCTAGTCATGGCATTTAACCAAAGTATTTCAGCATGAAGATTGACACTTTCTCAAAGCAATATTCAGTTGGTCACAGTGGTCCTGTCTGGATTATTAAATCCTGTTTGAGAAAGAACTTGGAGAAAGCAGGAGGATCTGCTGAAGAGCTCTGAGGGATCATGGCAGTCTCAGGAATACAGTCATCTCTCATCTTCCCTCATCATCTTTCAGGGATCATGGCTTCCATTTTTCCAGTCATTAATTTCTTTGAGACTTTGGGATCCTGGAGATAACATCATTATTTTGTTGTGTGGGAGCATGTAGAGCTTAATTTTATTAGCAAACTCCGTTTGGGAATAATGTGAGATAGTGTTGTATGGAGTTAATATGATGCTTCTTTGTTGGGGGAAAGTTACCACAAGTGGCAGGAGATTATGGTTGGGATCTAACTGGAATCTCTTGGAATATGTACTATTCAACATACTTCTGAATCTGGAAAAATGACAAATAGTGAAAAGAGATAATTCTGTAGCATCAAATAATTAAAGCATTAAATTAAAACCAAAGAGTTACAGAATAATCTCACGATACTTGGTGACTGGGCAATAATGCAACAAATGAAATTGTAGCAATAAATCCTAAGTAGTGTATAGGCTTTAAAACTACTGCTGTTAACACAGTGATGGGCTGTAAATTATCCATTAGCACTCAGAAAAGAGGTCTGGATATCATTGCAATAGAAGGCTGGAAATGCTGGCGTTGTGCTTAGTACCAATCAGAACAATGTTAAAAATTATTAGGAGAGGAAGTGAGGGCAAAATGTAAAGTGTTTTACGAATGTACTGGGCACTGGCATCTTGTGTAGGACAGAGGTACTGTATGAGGAGAGAGGAAGTAGACTAGGACTCTCCAGTTTATGAAAGAGTTGATGGAAGAGAAACTGATTTTATTATACAAATATTTAAAAATATATGTATTATAAAAATCATAAATGTCTTGAACAATACTAGACTAGGGTATATTCAGTAAAATGAACAGGACACATCTCTAAATTAATGGAAATAGTTTTCATACTGTACCAGGTTATTCTGTGGGCCTCTTTGCACAGGAAAAACTTGGACATGTCCCCCAAATGGATTATACGTGGAAGATAAATTCAGGACTGATAAACACAAGAATGTGTACAAATTCTTCAGCTTTAGAAGTCTTTAAAATACATATTGCTGAATATTGGGAGAGTTACTTTCATGCTTTCCCCATTTTTTTGATGGCATTTTCTTCAGTGTCTTTTACAGCTGCTGTTGGAGAGAGGGGCTTGGTTAGACTATGATGGTCTTATCCAGTAAAGCTGATCTTACACATAGGCTTAACTTTTAACCTCAAGAGGTGTATGTAATAGAAGTGACTGCCTGAGTAGTCTCCTAGTGTTCTTAGGCAAAATAGATGCAGGAAGCAACAATTGTATGTCTCTGGTGGTCTCTGTCCAGATCAGTAAGTCCATGTGATCTGTAGTACTGGAGGTATAGCAGAGATGAAGGGCAGTTGTGGAAGAGAGCCAGTGACAAGAGCTGGACACTAACACTGTGTGTGTGTGTGTGTGTGTGTGTGTAAAAAGCTTTGATTCTGGTCAGAAGTGGTTATGACTATTAGAAACAGTTAAAAAAAAAGTGGTAACTTTAGGAGCAATTTTAGAGCTTGTAGCTTTACTGTTAACTCTCTTGCTTGATTGTTGGCAAGGCAAGTTCCTTGATGTTTCTGGAGTTTAATATTGTTTTGCTTTTGTAAACATTGTGTTGTGCCTTTCCTATTCCAGTTGTTGGAGTAGAAGAAAAACATTTAGGGGCCTATAGTCTGATGGGAATTGAAAACTGGGGGCTAGAAATTGAAGGATTGCGTAGATATTTGCCAGGGTTTAAGAGGCAGATTTTCCTGCATGTGAGGGGAGAAATTTATGGAGCTGAATCTTCAGCTTCTCTACCCAAATATATTGTAAAAGAAAATTGTGTGGAAAATAAAGCTTTAAAAATGGCATAGAGAAAAACTAGGAGTAGAAGAGTATGGAAAAAATGTGGAAAGGAACAGTGTGCTTCTTACTTGATAGAAATGTTAGACTGGGAGGTGAAGAATTTTGGACTTTTATTATACTGAGTTCATATTTTTCAACTTGTATTGAAAGGATAAAATTGGAAGACCACCTGTGGAGAACTGTAGCTGAGTGGAAAATTTTGTGTATGACATGTTATGTGGAAGGTTATGGGTCCCTGTGGATCCTTATGGCTCTTAAATGGTGATTCACTTCTGGTGGCCAGAAGCCTGAGGAATTGATATCCTAAGTACTTTTCATGTAACAGCACAGTAAATTCCAGTTAAGGCCACACAGTGTTGCCAAAGACATTTGCTGTACATATGGCTGGTTGTTTCTCCGAGCCCCAGAAAAGGCGACGCTGTGCACCCTGCTTGCTCCATTAGCAACACATTACTGGCCTTATAGAGTCAAGTGAAACAGAAAATCATTTTACAATGGTCATTATTTTCATAAGTCAGTGCTTACTGACAGTTCTGATCCTGCATCTGAAATACGTGGAAGATGTTGGCAAATGTTGGGTTTTCAGTGGAATTCTCTTGCCTTGACTATCTTATTAATTTATGAATTGTTTAAGAATGTTTTTTCTATGGTCTGTCTTTGTTTAATTACCCTTTGATAAAGGTAGTTGCATCAAATTACTGCCCTCAGAAGATAGAACTAGTGATGAAAAATAGAATTGCTGCAAAGGAGCTATTTCTGTAAAGAGCAATCAAGTCCATATCAATATTGGATGTTTTAATTTTAAAAACCCAGAATATTTTTTTCTTCCTTAATGGTTTTTTGATACCATCACCACCAGCCCATACTCAATATGTCGCTATTTCCTAGGTTTCAGCACTTTTCCTTCATCTGTGGTATTTGCTTATTCCTCACCTCTTTCCAGTCCTGATCCATGTTTTTAGGGCTTGCTGTAAATTTCCACAACATCAAAAAAACTTCAGGCTTTGCTTTACATCTCATCCAAGCTGGTCCCAAAATTAGAAATTTTATTTTCTTAAGATCTGAGATATCAGATTAAAACATTAAATTTTAGGTCTCTAAGTGTTACTTGACGTTATTGCCAGATATTTTTATGTTTAACTTTCAACACCCTATAGTTAAATTCATATCAACTATAAGCAACTTGGTTTTAAAAGAAAGGGGCATTGAAAAGTAATGGCAGATTTACAGGAGATGTTCATATCTTGGTATGAAGGTAATTTGTTTGTCTGACAAACACTTTGGAACGCAAATTGGGAATGGCCATGCTGCTGTCTTCCCTTCCCAACCACTTCTACTGTAGATGAAACTAGTACTGAAATGGCCCTCATCCAATGCTGCTCATCTCATTCCCACTGTTTTTTCATCACACATGCAGCATGAGAAGCTTCAAAAATAATTGTGCCCCCTGAGAGACCTGGATGTCCCATCTTTCTCTCTTGACTCCTTGTCCCTCATATGGCCATGGCAAGTTGTGGACTCAGTCAACTCAAAATCGTTTGATACTTTTGCCAAAATATTTTTCAGGGAGTCCTTAGCAAGCATCAAGCCCTCAGTGAAAATGTAGGAAGCAGCAATTGTAACTATCTTTTACAATACAGACTTTTTTTCTGAGTAGGGCAACGCTCAACTTGCATGAGGAGAGAGATCTCTAGAGAAAATTGTACCATATTCCCATTTCATCCCAGCATTATCAGCCTCTAAAATTTAAATGCTTAGGGAAAAATCTTCTGACTTAAAATAAAAAAAAAGTAAAAGTCCCCTTAAGACTTTTCTTACTTTTTTCTTCTGACATAGATGAATATATGTATTTTCCAGGGACTCCATCTCATTTCCCATTGCTGGAATCATCTATGTGGTCATAGCACTTAGCCCAGCTGCTCTCTAAATTAAGTCTGTGCTGCTTCATGAATGCACTATCTAAAGTAATCTTTAATTAGTATAGTTTACAGCTTGGTGTTACTGATATCCCATATAGTTTAAACTGTATGGACTAGTTTAAGCTCACCCTTAGAGCTAAGAATCTGATGTAGAATAGCAAAACAAACAATGTAAACAAAAGAACTCAGACAAAGCAGTTGGTGTGAAAATTCAGATTCAAGTTTTCAACTCCCTGTCCAAGACCTCCAGTAGCAATAACTGAAGAGCAAAAAAATAGGTTGCATAGAAAAGAATCCCTGCCTTCCTCAGTAAATGGATAGCAAGCCAAAGCCTTATTCCCATTAAAAAAAAAAAGTTGGAAAAGCTCTACCTGCTCAGTGGTTTGCTGTCCAAGGCTGGATTTTTATAGTAGACCAACTGCTAGCTGGGAGAGACTTATTATTCAAATGGTAATTGAGACACAAGGCAAGCAAGTGGCTTGCAAAGTTTTACACAGAAAGTATATCAGGTTACAATCTTTGAACTACAACTCAAACCACAGTTCCATACCCTCCTCCCTGATTTGCTTGAATACCTGATTAAGACAACCTTGGAAATTGCCTTGAAAAATCATGTAAGACATGAAGCCTAGTACTGAAATGGGAGCTTAGTTTCCAGTTGCTTCAATTCTAAAATCTGCAGTTTCTTTATTTACAGTTTAAGCCTCTCTACTTTATAAGATTATTCTTATCAGTCATTGTCTGTAGAAGGAACTCTTGATAGGAGATATATGGATATACATCTGGGAAATGTGGGATTACATTTCTTCTTGAATACTGTTTCTAAAAACCAAGTCAAAATATTCCATCACAACATCACAGTAGCAATGTGAAGTTTACATGAACCAATGCTGGACTGTTGGCAGAAAAGAAAATTCAGCTCTATTGCTTCAATTCTATGGAATTCCTTCCAGCTTTAGTCGGTAAGATACTGATGCTTTGAGGATATAGCAACTTCTTCATGTGTTTCTCAAAAAAAAAAATCTGTAAAATTTCATTATCAAAACACAGGGCCATAAACATGCAGATAAGTAGTAAACTTTAGAAAATGTTTCATTTAATCATATTTCTTTTGAATTCTAGAGGACCTGACTAATGAAAGCAGAAGAAAAGCAATCAGTGTGATTCCCTGACTTTTCTTGTAATGATTTTTTATTCCCTTCTCTTAAAATATCAACTTTCTCCTAAATTTGACATATTAAAACAAAATGTTCTAAGTGAGGTTTTCAGAGTTTCCTAAGTATTCTGCTGTTGTCTTTAACAAACATGGGAATAGTGGACCAAATGGAGTGCAGAGCTACCTTCTGCAGAGTGGAGCCTCACTATGTGGATAGTTTGGATTGTATTGGACTGGGCTGAATTATAGGCTTCATAAACAGGTGAATGTGCTTTAGATTTTCTGAATGTTTGTTTTTCATTGGTTTTATTTGTTTTCCCATTTTTATTCTTTTTCTCAGAATCACAAAAATAACATGTAAGCTATCTTCTGTTACAGTAATTAATAGTACCATCTGACTATTGAATTAATTAACTGTGAAAGACTGAATTCATTTGTTTTGATCACAGTCTGAATTCTTTTCATTTGTCAAGAACACTTGATTTATTCCCTTGGGGAGCAAGAGAGAACTGTTGGACACCTCTCCTTCATGCAGGATTGGGTAGAAGTTGCAATTTCCCTTGCAGCAGGAGATAGAAGTTCAAAACAGGCCTCCACACAGCTGCTCAGAAATTCAGCTGGATGAGCTGGGTCCTGTTAGACAGCTATGTGTGCATCTGCAAACAGACACTGCAACAGGAAAGACCCCAGGGGGAAAAAAAAAAAAAAGAAAGGAAATAAAAAGAAAAGAAGTGAGCTGGGTCCTGTTAGACAGCTATGTGTGCATCTGCAAACAGACACAGCAACAGGAAAGACCCTGGGGGAAAAAAAAAAGAAAGGAAATAAAAAGAAAAGAAGAAAAAGAAACAAATAACAAGAAAAGGAAATGTGTCCTGAAACAAAGGAAGCATTTTGATACAGTGTTTCTTCTACAGAAGCTCGATGTTGAGAACTAATAAATTATTTCACTTTAATTTCTTCCCTGTTCAGGCGAGACTTGGTGAATACATGTCCTAGTTCAGCAAGTCAGGACCAGTTTATCAATCTGTGGGTGTGACCAAAACTGTGTATTCTACATCCTCTACGTCATTTCCCATGAACTGTTAACAATGGACCATTTGCCGCAGTTGGCCAGGGCACACCTGAACCCTCAGTCTGAAAGCTGGATCTTAAAGAAGCCTGTGAGATAAGAGCTGTGATAACTCCCCTCCAGGAAGTCGTTAGCACCTTCACACCCAGCCTGAGGGGGCGTGTCTTCTAATGGGCCATCAATGATTCCAAAGATACCCCATGACTCACAGAGTCAGATCACCCATTGTGGAACTCCCCAC
>JAOXXN010000001.1:41387343-41401878 GCA_026770055.1 Myrmophylax atrothorax | reverse complement strand
AAGGACAAGTTGCTAATTCTGATCATCACCCAAGTTGTCTGACAGTAATACCTTCCACCATATACACAAGCAGAGCTGTTCGCAGTGGGACTGGAGCTGAGAGGCTAATAAATGAGAAAACTTTTCTTCTAGCAGCTCAGTTTTAAAAAGAAAATTACTATTTTGCGTTTGGGGATGGCCATGCGAATTTGGTACTTACTACAGTGCTGCAAAGATAACTTGAGTCCAGCTTTTCAGGGAACTCTTGGATTGCTTTCTGTTTTCCAATCCTTTAATTATGAAGTTTGTCTCAGCAGTATTACTCTCTGATATTTAGTGTTAATTTATTCAGGTTGTAGTATGTAATAGAAAATACAGTCTTCAAATTACTTTAGTAGCATGTGTTTATAACTACCTTATGGAAATAGTTGAATAGATTAAGTGGAAGTGAACATACTACATATGAACTTAAATTTTGTATTGAAATTTTTCAAATGTATTATCAACATTTAATCTTTACATATATCACTGGGATTTTATGCCACTACTGAACTATCCTTAGATGTAATGAGAAAAAAGGTATTGATGAGGCTGATTTTTTGTGTAATATGTGTTAGACTAAAGAGAAATGTGTTAGATTCTAGTAAGTTGCAGCTTATTCTCCCTAAAGATTGCTAATCAATAATATGCTTAAGTGAAAATGCTTTGTGAAATCAGGATACCTTCAGTGAGCAGATCTAAAAATAAATCCACTAAATAAAAATAAATGAAGAAATGGATAATGATATGGATATGTGATGAGCTCAAAGTTCTTCATGTATTCAAAAGTGAGTTACTGTGCCTTAGTGATGCCAGATGGTATAGTACATTGTGGAAAATGGAAAGAAATAGATTAAGGAGAAAAAGTCTGGCAAGCCTATTTTTCTGGTCTTTGGTATAATTCTGTGCTGTGAAGTGCTAAACCAGGATCACCTGATATTTACAGAGGAATAAATCAGGATGATTGGCATATTCTATATGACACAAAACAGACTGTCTGTGACATTGATTAGAATATTTTAAAGTAAAATCAACAAGGTAGTTACAAAATGGAAGGAATACTCTTCAAGGTTTTCTGACGACTTTTCTTTTACAATCATTTATCAAAATTGTTTCTGGTGCCTTTCACAATCCCAGTGGTAAATTTGTGAGTTACTGTATCCAAATCAACACACAAGCCATGACTAAGATTATCTTTTAACATGTCCCATGAGTAACACTGAATCACTCTGCATCATCCAGCTATTAGAGAAAGTGTTGGTATTCTTGTGTGAGAATTTATCTTCTTGTTCTGTGCGCCACAGAATTTATTCAGGTCAGTAAGCTGAAGCAGAATTTAATCACAACCAACCATCTGACCAAGCTACACGTGGCAGGAGTGCTTTGAGTCGTTTTATTTCATTATGAAGTAGTGGAGTCAATACACACTTCCAAATGAGAAGCGTGATGTGAAATTTGGGCAGTGTGCTCTCCTGTTCCACTGTGTGATTGCTGTATAACCTGCGTAGCAGAAAGATCATGACACCTCTCAGACTGGGGTAGTAGAAGGTAAAAATTTTCAGACAGTCTCTTTCAAGTACTGTTTGTTACTTGTAATGTTGTTCAGCATTCATACACACATGACGTTTGAGGTCTCTGGTCTAGGATCAGTCATTGGTTACACTTCTGTTGCCCTAAGAGACACAGATTTATGTGACTACTTTTATATCCTAGTCAGAGCACTGGAATTATTAATGTCTTTCAAAATACAGTGTACATGCTTCTGTGGTTACCTGCTTGCAGACATTTGAAAACAGCTTTTGAAAAACCAGAAAACTGGACACACTTTCATAATAACTCAAAATCACAAAAGTTTATAAACAGAATGTATTCCTTTTGACGTTTCTAGCTGTAATGACTCAGGCCTCATCAGACTTGATTTATAATGTAACCCTGAAGAATTAAATGGAGCTAATTTGTGGCTCAAATGATTCACTGTGTTCTGTATTCACTCCTTTTGAGTTTTGTATCTGTAGTTTTCAGAAAGTAATAAAAAGTTCAACTGAAGGCATTATTTATTTTCATCAAGTGTGGGTACTTAAGGAATGCAGTGTTCTATTTAATGAGCTATTCATAGGGCATTTAGTTTTATAACATAGCTTTGTTTCACTGGGGGAGGACTTCCATTGGCTAGGGAGGTATGAAATCAGTCTCAATTGCTAATGTTTATAAATTCTTTTTTTTTTTTCTCCCCTCTGCAAGTAGGCTAGAAATTGTCTTTCAGTTGTGATCCAAAATGAAATACCGGTGAAATTTGTGTCTTTTACCCTTGTTCTTAGAGAGTAGTATTTAGATGCATAAATGTGGCTCTTTGTCATTCTTTTTAATACCAAAAATTGGAAACATTTTGAAAATCATTGTTGAAAATATGAAAACTCTTCAAACACCTTGTTGTTGGCAAAAATCCCTGTCTCATTCATCCCAGAGGGTTAGTCTTGTCGAGCGAACATGCACTTGTTGTTTGCTCCTGTTCATTGTGCATTCTTGTGCGTCATTTATGCACGACAGACACATCCTACAGCAGATACAATCTTTTCATTTCCCTGAGCTGTTCTTTGTAGCCCTCACTGTAAGATGTCAGGTTATCAAAGGCGCATTAGGAAACACAGTCTCCTCCCTGATTACAGCAACCTCTTAGATCTTTGCAAACAATCTTCAGAGCAACCCTGTGCGGTGAGGTGGTGCTGCAATCACTACTCACATATGAGGAAATAAGGCACAGAGATTATAATAAATAATTTTGGCCAGAGGAATTTGGGAAGTCTGGAGCTGGACATTTTTATTTAGTACTATCTTACTGTGTTTTTATGTCAATGGTAGTTATAGCTATTTGGGTTTATTAAATAATAAGACCTCAAGTGGTCATACTGGGTGTAGTAAAGATGCAGAAAGGTGTCTGATGGAGACTACTGAATGCCCAGTCTCCTCTCTCTAGTTTCTGGAGGAGCAAAGCTCTACAGGAGAGCAGTCAATCCACCTGGCTACCTCTGACCATCTGATGTAGTGACCTGACTTAAATACTTCCAGCTAGTGGAGAAGAATCTGGATCTTTGTGATTATCTCTAAAGAGGAGTCTTGTTCAATATCGTACAGGGATTGCACAGGAATGTTAGAGATTTTTGAGGTCTGGAGAGCATAAACCACCCCAAATCTGCTTCTCAAGTCTCCTATCTGAGTCATTACACACTATTAACTTTTGTGACAGCAGAAGTACAGAGAACCATATGGCTGATTTTGTAGACAAGTTTCACTGACATTTTCAGATTCATCATTGTCCTTTATGTAATTTAATGGAAAAAAGAGTACATTATCATGTAATTACATAGTACATTCTAACAAATAGTTGACAACATTGCTTAAGTAGGGTTTGTTTTCTCATCTCCTGATTTTTGTATGGTGAACTTGAAATTTCAGCATCCTTTTTGTGTTTTAACATTCTAGCTGTCCAAGTTTGAAAGTCTGAATATGTTGAAACTCTATGGATTCTCCTTTCCTTCACCTTGATGGATTATCTATGGTGTTTCAGATTTTTTACAGCAGATGTTTTTTAGGACAAGCAGAATGTCATCTCTGTACAGACTTTCTCCTAGAAGGTGGAGGAAGCTGAACTGAAAACAGAGTGGTGTTTACAGTGACTTTGCGCAAGCTTTTACTTATTATAGCCAAGTCAAGAATCTCCCTAATTTAGGTAGCATTGGTGGAGAATAATATACCATCCCACAGAGACCAATAAAGAATGCAAACCTTCCAGTAGAGTAGAGCTGGCTTTATGAAGAATTGCTCTCCAGTCATTATAATCCCACTCACACCCCGTTTCTCAGGGCTCGTAATACCTTTCTTTTTTTCTCCTTGATTCTTCCTTTTTTTTTTCTTGTTCTCTAGAGGTTTTTTGCAGGCTTGTTATCTATATCCCATCCCTCTCTCCTCTGGTTCTGTTCATACTCACTTCCCATTGCCATTTTGCATTCCCTTCCATCCCATCTTTGTTTTTTCTGTCCTACATCTTTATTCTGTTCACATTCCTCATTCTTCTGAGTTCTTGTTTGAAGTGCTTACTTATCCTTTTTCCTGCTGTCTCAAGGGGCAGTACAGTCTGTCTTCTATGGCTTGAGGAAAGGAAAGTGCTGGAGACTCCAAAAAAGGAGGAGGAGTTCACAACTTCCTTGTGAAGGGAAGAGGAGGGGCAGGCACAGATCTCTTCCCTGTGGTGACCAGTGATAGGACCTATGGGAATGGCCTGAAGTTGGACGCAATTCTTGTCTCCCACCCTTTGGAAGGATGTAGTAGCATTAGGTAAAGGATGAAACAGATTCTGCAGATTAAATTATGTTCTTCATCTTGAAAAGGAGTAGTTGTAGGAGGCTTTTCTTAGAGATGGAGCAATTTCTGTATGAAGAGACTTCAAAGAATTTTTCAGTTTAGAAAAGAACTGACTGAGGAGAATTACGAGTGAAGTATATAAACTCATGAATATCATGGAGAAGGTGAAAAAGGAATAATTATTTGCCTTTCTCATAGTACAAAAGTAAAGTCATATCCAGTAAAATGATCAAGCTGTAGCTTTAAGACAAATGAAGGGAAGTACTTCTTCATGATGTGCATAATTAAATTGCAGGGTTCGTTGCTGTCTACTGTTGTGGAGGCTTAATATCTGAATGGGTTCAAAAGGAATTAGACAAATTCATGATGGTTACTTCCATCTGGGACTGTTAAGCACGATAATGGGAACTGGGAATCCCTAAACCACAATTTGTGGGAAGATGAAAGATTGCTGGAGGATTGGGCAGAAGGAAAGTATTGCTCTATGGAATAGGATGGCATATTCTTTTTCTAAGCATCCGGTGCCAGCCACTACTAGGGATGGAAGTAGTAGGGAAGGAGTGATGGCTTCTTCCTATTTGCACCTTCCTGTTATTTATATTCATTGATGAGATCCTCCGAGCCCTCCCTTCTCCAGAGCTGAATGATCCCAGGTCTCTCAACTTCTCATCAGAGAACTGCCCCAGGCCCTTCATCTTTGCTGCTCTCTCTCCAAGACTGGACCCAGTGCTGCAGGTGTGGCTGAACCAATGCTGAGTGGGTGGAGTTTATGTTGTGTTTTGAGGGCTTGGATTGTAGCAGAACTCAAGGCGGGTTAAGCAGCCAGCTTGCAAAATACATCTGACCATGTCTGGGTAGCAATCAAAGAACATAGAACAAAGCAAACTTACTGGTTTTGTTTGTTTTTACCCGATTGTGTTTTTTTGGTTTAGGCTTTAGAAGAATGAATGCTTGTACTTTGCTATTTGAGTGTTAGGTGTTGTCTGAAACTCTTAGACAAACAGAATTTACTTCATACTCTGAAGCTGTTTCAGGAGTGTCTGTATGCTCACTTGTAATCTGCAGTCTATGCTAAAGTTCTTTGTTTAATGTTACCACACAAAATTATCTACATGTTTTAGAAACATCAGACAACTTACCAGCAGGATGAGAGTGCAAAACAAAAGCAAAATTTTTCAGGTGCAAGATTAAACTGGGTTCTAATTGATTTTCTTTTCCAAAATAAGAATTTGAGAAATCTAGACAGTGCTGTGTTTCCTCCTGTAGAAGGAACATAGATATTTGCATATGTACAATATGATGGTATAGGGTACTTTTGTGATGTTGCAATGGATGAATTAGTGTGCTGGATTAATTTTGCCACCTTCAAGTAGAAAAGATACTGTGCACAAAGGAATATTTAATCGAAATGTTTTTGAGAAATGAATTCCTTGACTTGTACTTGTTTTTATTTCTTAATGTATCTAGAAGGATCCTTGACATTTGGAAGTGTTGCAAGAGTCTGTCATTTGTATAATGCTTTTTTACTGCTGAGGACAGTTCATGGGTGTTTTTACCTGTGGATTTTGTGTTTTCACATCATTCATCAAGTGATGAAAAATGCTTACTATTTCTGTGTAAGAGAAGGGAAAAAAGAATAGCTATGTTTCATGTTTGAGAACTTTGAAGCCATTAGAAATTGGAGTTTATGATAGTCTCCTAGAGAGAGAATGTGTATATTATTTTACATTATATTTTTATTATAAGGTTTTAGTGTTTGTTATACAGGAGAACCAAAAAGCAAACTGCCATATGAAACTGCAAGCAGAAAAACAATTCAATTATAGTAACTACTTAATACTTGGCTGTGGTTTTACTGTGACACGTAGTGTGGTGTCCCTGACTAATGCTGGTTTTGTAGCCTCTTGAAATTTGGAAATTAAATACAAAGATACCACTGAGCTAACCTGAAAACTTCAAGAGAGTCTATGACTTTTGCAAAGCCTATATTTTCTTTCTTTAAAAGAAAAGTCTCACAAGTTACTGTAAATATAAATGCTGTTCAAGCAAGGAGACGTAATTAGCTTTTTGTTTGTTCAGTAAAAATTAAAAATTAATTGGTGGCACCCATGGCATGCTTTCTATCCTTTCCTGCAAGCTCCCCTGGATGCTTATCTCTCTGATGGGAGTTTTGGAGCTGCTCATGCTGTGGTTGTCCTATCCTTTTTGATTACTGCTTGCAGAATGGTAAACAGGATAGAATCAAGATGTAGCTAATATATGTGTAAGTCTTAGCATGACAGTTCTCAAATTAATATGCAAGAAACACTTAGGATTGTGTTCCAAGGAATCAACTAGAATAAGGCAGGAGAAAAAACATCAATATATTAGATATTACTTATACTGTTCCTTGTCATGCACAAATTTCTTTTGTCCGGTTTTTCAAGGGAAAGGAATTTTCTAAGCGTTTGTAAAACTATGTCCTAGCTGGATAATGTTTTATATGAGACATGATTGTCATTACCTTTTGTAATGTAAAAACTAAGAGTCATGAAATGTCAGGAGGTGACAGGTTCAACATAAAATTATTAAGATAGCTTTTTGCTTGAATTAATGAAATGGTGAAACTTTTTGCTGGAGGATGTTTTCGTATGCTCAAAGTTTTCATGTCTTTTAAAAAACAAGTTGATGGAAGAAAAAACTGCTGTGGGTTATTAAACACAAAGACAGAATCTCTGTATCAGGAAATCCCTGAACTGAAATCTCCACTGTGTTAAGGAAAAAGCATTACAAGCTTGGCCTATTTTTATGATCTTTTGGTCTCTCTTACTGGATACTGTCAGGAACAGAAAAGCAGGTTAAAAACCTTTGGTCTTACACAGTATCTTCCTTTGGTTGAGGAACAGCTACATTAGATTTCAATAGGGAAAGCATTATGGATAATTATTTCTTTTCGTGGATTTTTCATACTGGTTTATTGATTTATTTTTCCGTATCAGACAGTTGCACATAAAACATTCTCAGTCTAGGACCCTTGGCTCGGCCTCACATACTTGCTTTAAAGTTTCATCATTGCTATTTGAATTTCCTTTTACTTATTTCAGATAGGGAGTTTAAAGGGAACAGTAAAGTTTCACCTTGTTCTAAGAATATCTAATTTGTTCTTCTCTACCTTTATCCATTTCTGTATGATGTTTGGGTCTGCTGGGTTACTCTAAAAATATTTCCCTTTCTTGAATGCAAGTAGTTCATGAACTCTCCTCCCTGGGGCTCAGTAGCATCTTCCTATATTGAGTAAAGGGTTCTTTTTCAGTCCTTGTTATCTGGTAAGCTTGCAATAAAAGTTGCCTCCTCCTACATACAGCCTTTGGACTTTAATCATAACCTGATTTTAAGTTGATTGTCATCTTCTCTTTAAACGGCTGAGAGCTCAGTCCAAGCAAAGCTGATAGATGTGATGTGGGGCTTGTGAGAAATTTTAGTGTTGAGTCTAGTTGTGTCATCCTAATCTTTGCCAAATTTCCATCAAGCCCCAAATCCGTAAGTGCTTTTAGCTAATGTAGCTCCAATTAAATTTCCTTGGTGCCTGAAAGTCTGCTTGTACACAGTTCTAGCAGTGCAAGCAGTCTTAGCAGAGATGTCTGTACATGATACACCAATTTTGAGTATTTTTGAGTGTCCCACTCTCTGAAGAACATTTGAAGTGTGCACTGATCACCCTGCTTACATGTGATGGAATGAATGATGTACATAATACATTCATCATGACTTCCTGAGACACTGCCTCAACACAGTAGTCGCACTCAGAAGTATAATGTTTAGGATTTGTAAAATGAGAGGGAACGTTAGACATTCACATTTCCTGCTCCAGATTGTTCATACTCTTCCCCGATAAGGTAACCATTGACTACCCCTCTGACTTTTAAGTCAGGCTTACCTTTCTGCCTTAGGAGCAGAGGGCACCTTGTTTTCTCCCCCTGTGCCTCTGCATATCTTAGAGGTTTCTGTGGCTTGTATGTGTATATGTTTTGGAGATAAAATGCTGTTGGTCCTCTGTTAAACCCTCTTTGACATGCAAGGTAGAGGAAGTCACATCTCTCTGCATCTGCATTAACTTCACCTTGTCAGCTCCAAGGGGGCTCTATCTAATCTTATGCCAAGTTTTGGATCCTGTATTTACTTAAAAAGCAAGCATTAAACCAAGAAGAGAACCAAGTTTCCAACATATTTTCCCTTAAGATCTATGCCTTTGATATTATCCTGAATTTACAGCAATGTACACTCTTGGTCTAAAAAACTCAGTGTGTTATTGCTCTGTTCACCCCATTGAGTAAGAAGAACTATTGCATTACTTTAGTTAGCTTAGGTTAATTCCTAACCAAAACATAGTATTAAATGATCATTAGGCCTGGTATTAACCGTAAATACTGGTTTAGGTTTATTTGTTTCTAATTGCTGCTTTTCTTTGCTATTACTTTGCTAGGGACATGCCTTGAAGCTTATTGAATGTTGATATGGGACAGTAGTCACATTAAATGCTTTCTGAACTTAGAGGGACATTGTCTTCTGATCTCTAACGTTTCCTTTGCCGTGTTTATCTTACCTGATAAGTGGTAAACATCTCAATCACACAGGTCTTATGCGATTTCATGATGTTCAATCTCCTTTCTTAAAGAACTTTTTCACAGTTGACCCTTTCTGTCTTACAGATGAAATAACTTTTAAAGCACCGTCTAACTTGAGCGATTGCTTTTTACCCAAAACCCCTTTTCTTTTTATAAAGTTGATGATGCTCCTTGAAGGAGCTGTGGGACTTCAGGAACCACACATTATTCAAGTGCTTGCTGAGAAGCAGCAGATCTGTGGGACATTGAAGTATTATGAATAAAAAAGCAAAATTATAGTGCTTCATTTCTTCCAAGCTGCAATGCTCTATCACTCATTCTGATAAATTCTGTTTATGTACCCTTCCAGGTTCTGAAATAACACAAGAGAAATGCATTGGGTTTATAGGTAAATTTTTCCTCTAAAAAAAAAAATTATCTAATAATATGAAAACAGCTCAGCAAGGACCACACAATCCAGAATCGTTTGCAAATAATTTACCAGTTACTGTGTTTGAAACTAAACAATTCAATTATGAGAGTTGCTAAATAATCAATATCTTTGCCAGGACAGGTGGTAGTTCTAGTAAATAGCTCATGTAGATGAAGTAATTTATTCACACATTTGCCATAGAGTTGTTTTCAAACACTGTACGTCATTTAACCTTATTATTTAGTATTATTTACCTTATTATTTAGCTGTACATTGTTTTACCTTACTTGTGTTCTACTCTAATGGTTATTTCTAATAAAATGACTTGTCACTCCAAATTCTGATAAATTTAGAGGCAACTTGTAAAACAGTTCATGTTTCATAAGGATAAAATAGATTTAAAAAAAAAAGTTAAGCCTGTGATAAGGCATTTCAACTAATACATTTTCGTTTAGAAATTCAAGGTAAACTTTTTGATTCCTATTTTGGTTATTAACTATTCCTACATCTTATTGTAATTTGAATTTCAGGAGTATTTTGCTTTTTGAATTCTTGTGAATTCTGGATAGGGAAAACTGTTCCTCTCCTCGATATGAATACAAAGAGAGTGAGGACATGTGATAAGGCCACACAGTTGATGTTCTGCAAACTTCCCCCCTTAGGAGAGGGCTCTATGATGGGACCATGGATGAAACAGGTACCTTGTGAGGCTGCATCACAGCTATTCACATAATGAAATCTGTGAATATGCTTTTGAAGTGTGTTGAGGCAGGATGTCTTGGGTCAAAACATCCCTGTGGTTATTAGGCAAATCTATAACCCATGTTACCTCTGTAGACTAGAGTAATTTTCCTGTAGTTCTGCAATGTAGCTAGGTTTTCCTAGATAGCAAAGTTATTACAAAACTTACATCTCAGAGTAATTTGTCGCTGTGTGATTTATCTGATATGCTCTGAGTTCTTCATGATGACGTCACATAAATATGAAAGTAATCATGTAAAATTTAAATCACGTAAAAATACTCTTTGAACCAGTAAATAAAAATTTAGTTGCAGTGAAGCCTTTTTATACATATACCTGAGAGTCTGCTTGGGTGATAACAGCAAGGAGCAAACCGTGTCTCTGAGAAGCTGTCTTAGGGACTCATTCCTGTGTACTATGGTGGACAGTTTAAGGGAATTGCTTCTTAATTACAGAGTTGTCCTTGATAACAGGGAGAAAAAAATTGGTTTGGACAGTATCGATTCCAAGCACTTCTGTTCATCTTTCAGGACATTCCCAGCCAGCGAAACATTCACTGATGGTCAGATGAAACAGTTTAAGTTCACCCCCTGCTTAATTTAATCGATAGAAGCCAATTTACATTGCAGAATGTTGGCCATGTTAATTTAGCTGTGGAAATACCATCATCATCATGTGCCTCTGAGACTGAAAAGAAAGCTAGTTTGTGTTAAATATGTACAAGCCTATCCAAGTCTCTGGGATCTACCCGTTATTTTTTTTAAACAGTATAGTTTTTCCATCATGTTAATTTTGGCAAGTTTTACCCATTTTTCTTTGGCTGCATATAATGATTCTCTTTTTGTAAACATTTGTTTTGAAACACATTTGTTTTTAGCAAGAGGTTTGCGTCATCCCTCATGTATACCAGGGAGAATTGAAGACAGCCATTGTGGGATAACACTGGGTTTGTGTTTAGAAGACCTTTGATGGAAAATGTCACCTTCAGAATATTTACCAAAGCTGCTCACAGAGTCTGTGAGATAAAAGAGTAATAGCATAACTTCTTAGAGAGAAATTGGGATAAAGTGAGATTAATTGCTTTGCCTAGAGCCCCTGTTCAGCTCAGTCATGTGGTCCAAAAGTAATGCTCCACAATGGATAGGACTCAAGTGCTTTGCATAGAAGTCTATCAGTGTAATTATAAAAGGTCATCCATATGATATATTTTCTCATTACTGGAAGTGAATTATTAAAATTCAGAATAAACAGTAATGCAGCATAGTTTGTTTCTTTGTAAACAAACACCTCAACTACCAATGGATTAATATTCCCACACAGATATGTCTGTTTTCCTATCTACAGTGTCCAATTTTGTGTTTCTTTGTTGGCTCTGGGCATTTTCTCAGCTGTGAAATTTTTGACTTGCTTTAGTAACAACCCAGTATACAAAGCAAAACATTTTGAGATTGTGTTTTGGGGACTTGAATTTCCCTGTTGATATTAGTTTTACTTTTGTGTGTGCTGTGGCAGCAAGTCCATTAGCAAAACAAACAGGGGTTAGAGTGAGAGCTGGTGAAATGAATACAGAACACAGGCAGAGGCAGATAAGATGGCAGCACGGTCTGTGGCTTAAGACAGTGCTTGAACAAGGCTCTGTTCTCACCTGAGAAAAACAAGAAGCTAATAATAATCCTAACTGTAAGCATTAAAATAACCATAATAAAATTTACTTCTGAAAAACATGGCAGAAAAAGGTCTGTGTCTAGGTGAGGAATATTGCAAGCTGTGGAGCGTAAGTAGTACTTGATTTCAGCAGTATTGCTGTAGTGACCAGTGGAGTTCCAAGAGCTGTGGATCAGTGTCAAGAATCAAATGAAGGTTGACTTGGCTGCAGTGCAGATCGCATCATACGTGTCAGGACATGGCACATGCTGGCATTCATGGGACTTCCTTTGTAACTATTTCCAGCATCTGATGGGACAAGGAAGGCTGTACAGACAACAACCAGCTAGGTTGTTACAGGCTTGTGTCTATAAAAGACAATGGTAGAATAAAATTGGTTTTAAAAAGAAGGGAAAGTAAAATACTCCTTCAGTTATGGTCTTCTTCTACAACTTTTTTTTTTTTTTAGACAAATACAGCATTTGTAGACCAACTGTCAAAAGGGTTGTTAAATAATTTTGAAATGCATACAACAAAGTATGTCTTGCATGCCAGTAATGGTTGTTAATGAAATCATAATTGAGTGGTGTCATATTTTGCCATTTTTTTACCATGTAATTTCACAATGTACATGAAATGAAAATGAACCAATTTATTTCTACCTGTGATCCATTTCAGCATTTTTTTTTCCACTATGAAAATTAAATTAATACTACTTTTTGTCTCTGGTCTGCAAATACAGTGTTACATCTGAGTTGTGCTACATCTAGTAGCATCACATTTAATAATAGCAAAACCTCACTATTACAGAAAAGTGATAGAATTTAAATAATTTGAATGTAAAATTGCTTTCTCTGGCCAAAGGACTTGCTTCTCCAGTTACAAGATGCATGAATGAAAGAAAAATACTATATTTAAAATGTTCTTTATATATAATTTTTGTAATGGAGTAGGGCATTGCAAACATAAATGAGCATTAACCAGAAATTTGGATTTTGAATGGCACTGTTATGCCTTAATTAAGGTCCTTGTGGAACGTTTCTGGATTTCTTTTCTGTTTCTCTTAGCACTTTTTTTTCCCTTTTAATTCTGCTTTTTGAAAAAAAAATATATTACACTTCTGTTTAAACTACTCATGTACTAACAGCTTGATTTTTGATAGATTACGGGTTTTTTAACCTGGTAACGAATAACAGTAACAACCTAGGATCTCGATGGATGCTTTCAGATACTCCATGTTCTAGTGAAAAGTTAATGTCCTTGTTTCAGCATCACAGGTATTGTTAAAACATTGACTGGCAATATTCTGTGCTTGGAGAAGCACAGATTTAAAAACCTGGATATTCCATTTGTGTTAACATTAAGCTGTGTTGCTGGAAACATTTTTACTGCAGTGGGGAGTGCATAACTGTCCTCCATTTCTCGCTGTCTGAATGTGCAAAATTTAGTTGTAGCTGCTTTGATAAGTTTTCTGCAGTGACCCCTGGCACTGTTGTATGTAAAAGCAAACCCACAATTTTACATATGTTTTAAGTAACTTCTTGTAGGCAGGTGTTGGGGTTTCATATTTAGACTGTTGCTTTTTTTATTTAAATGTTGTTTTAAGTTTTTCTCTCCATCCTGTTTTTCTGTGTTCTCTAAGAGGAAAACAGAAATTCTAGATGATGGAAAAGCAGCAGTGCCCTCTATTCTGTCTTAAAAATAAAACCCAAGCCAATACAGCAAAGAAAGGAAGAAATATTCTCGGAAGATTGTTTACATGAGATACTGTAGTCAGAAAGTGATAAAGAATAACTGTTTTCTTAGCAGCTGGAGGACATAAGAATATAGTCTTCAATTCCCTCACGTGTTTTGTAATGCAGATTCCCTTTAAAGTAGCCTTGCCAAAGTACCTTAAATATATTTTAGAATTATTTTACCATGAAATTAGTTTTTCTCCATCATTGGCTTAGTTGAATCTTTCTTTTTGATCAATGTTGGGACATTAGAAGTGAAGCCATGGCCATACATACTGTTTTAGTAGGTTTCTGTCAGGAAGTGTTCTGCAGTAGACCATGCCCATTGAGAGTAAAAGTTATTAGCATAGCCTGACTGCTCCTCCAGCTCTCACCAGGAGTCTTAGTTAATTCCCACACTCTATACTGCTGCCACCAGGTTGTATTTATATAATTAATAACCAGATGAAAAGCAGCGATGGGAATTTCAGTCTCGAGAAGAGCAGAATTGCCAGAAGCTCTTCAGGTTTTTCTCTTGTCCTGCTAGTCCTCCCTCAGCCCGATTTAAACTGTTTCCAGATTTCCTCTCTAGGAACCAACTTGCAAAGCATTACCTGCCTTTTAACCTTACATTGTGTTTTACTTTTTGGGTTTTTTTGTTTTCTGTTTGTTTGTTTGGTCAGTTGGTCGGTTGGTTTGGGGAGGCTTTTTTTGCTTTGCTTTGTTTTTTTTTTTTTTTTTTGAGAAGGGTTAAATGAAACACTTAGAAGAAATAAATTGGTCTGGGTAGACAATTTTGGCTTACTAATGTTTCACCATCAACATCCCATTAATGGCTATTTTTCCTGTTCACTTACAGGTTATTTTCTTGACTTTTTTATTTTATTTTTAAAGTGTTACCTAATAATAACAGTGGGGGAAAATTTTTCCTTGTTTTTGATTTGTATGTGTGGCCAGACTTCGTGAATGCAGCTTTGGGCAGGGCTCTCCCCACGTGGGTGTGCCCTTCCAGCCTGCGCAGGGGATGTTTTAGGTGAGGCTC
>JAOXXN010000001.1:41371819-41387162 GCA_026770055.1 Myrmophylax atrothorax | reverse complement strand
GAGCGAGCTTGGACAGTGACAGGGAAGTCCTCGGGACTGTCACAGCCCCCGGTACTAACCGGGGCTGACCCTGCTGATGAGCATCCGAGATGTGACAGGATGGGATGGCAGGGAGGCATTGAACTGCCAGGGGATGGTCCCACTGAGACTGGAACTCATGACCTTGGGATTCGGAGTCCAGAGTGCTCTTCTTTACACCACGTGACTGCTCTTGTTTTTGATTTGCACAGCTTGTTAAGGAACAACTATATGTAAATCATGATGCACTTTTAATACTTTTATGAGGTCACTTTGGAGCAGTTGAAGGTTAGGGAAAACTATTTTTCCTAGATATTCATGGTATTTGCTTCCCATTTTACCTGTGAATATATCCCGCTTTTAGGTGAAATGCTTGTTTTCTTTTTAAACAGTAGTTTGTTGCCTATCGTGAGCAAGAAGTAACACAAGTCTCTGAAAGCTGGGTTTCAGGGCATTGAAGGCCATGTTGCAATTTTTGTAACTAAGCTTCCTCTGAAGTGGAACATAAGTGACTTTCTGTTTCAAGTAAGAGTGTACATCTGTTGCTGCACTAATCTAGGTTTTGTGAGAACCAGGAACTCCAAGCATAAAAAGAATATGGAACATTTTTTAAATGTAGTCCACGGCAGAATCTGTTCTACACATCTAGCAGCCTAATCTGTTTTATTCTCATATACCCAACATTGCCTGTATGAGTACAGTCACTGAATATCCACAGGGGCTCTGTTTTCCATGGCTAGTGTTTTAAGATCAGGAAAAGAAAGCTTATATTTTTTATGATGTTATGTTTTATTGTATCTGTTGCAGGTTGCTAACAGCTGGGCAGCACATACAGAGATTGCCATGGCTCTGCTTGTCTACATTTCCATCTACCACTGCAGGCAGAGAGACTAAACACATTCGGCATCCATTGAGTTTAACAGGCTAGGTTCAGACATGCCTCAAAATTAGTTGTGTTTAAATGTTTGCAGCTAAAAAGAATTGTTTCTCTGTGCATCTCTGGAGAGCAAACTGGTAGTTAATACCTAGGTACTGTGCTGTTTGAAGAAAGGGAAACTGGTTAGAAGCTGATGCTGACTTTTATTATCTATTCTTGGCACAGGAACAGAAATTGACATAACAACAGGATAAACATTGTAATCTCAACTTATAAATAAAAATTCTGTTAGTGACAAACACATACCAGCACCAGATATCTAGTTTTCACCTGAGTTTCAGATGTCTTAGTTCAGCAGGATCTGCTTACTACCATTACCTGTGGTGTGAGTACAGGCATTTCGTTATTTATCATACTGTATGTATTACGACATATATCACATTCCATATATACAGACATTCTGGTTGCATCCAGAGACCCTCACAGGGTGTGCCTGCCCACAGCTTCTCTCTAGGGGCTCGCTTCATTACCTTAAAAGCTGGATCACATGCAGCAAACCAGAGCTGGTGCACACCCTGGGATGTCACCGAGCACATGGATTCGGGAATTAAGTGCAGAAGGCAGCTAAGAGAGATGTAAATTCATTCTGTAAGTTTGGCAGCCTGCATCTTAAGCTGAACTTAAAGCTACATATCTTTGTGTACCCTACAGTTTTCTGACCCTTTAATATTTTGAGTAGCATACATACTGCATGACTTTACACTTCAATAATTTGTAAAATAAATTTCCATTTTGACACAGCTGATAGCGGCAGGGCAGTTTGGCTTTTGTCCAGCAACCAAAATGTGATGCATGGACCTACAATTTTTTTAATAAAATCTCCACTGATATTTTTAGAAGATATGCACATCAAGCTGAAGAGCTGGCCAGGTGCCAGTCAGGTGCTGCCTGACGAGTGCTCATTTCTAGGCTCCTCTGCCTGTAGTGTATCTTTGTGCTGCAGTGCTGAGTAAAGGGAATGGCAAAGAACCGTGGTGGCTCGTGTTTTGTTTCTGTGTCTGGTGTCTGGGCAGACTCAGCCTGTGACTTTGCACATTCATGAAACCTCTCTTAGAGGAGTAGGTGTCTGTCCTGTGGGAAATGGCTTGCAGGCTTGAGATCTTGGATGCTCCACTGCAATCATGTAGTGCCCAGTTTGTGCATCCAGGAACAGCAAGTGTGGATTCATTTTGTTGGGACTTTGACTTGCTGTTTGGACAGATAAATCAATGCTGCATGTAAATCAGAGCTCTGCTTCCTCAGTTAATTTTTCACTGAATGCAAATTAATTGTCTTTCCTAACCTGCTCAGGACTGAGTTTTCTTACTGTTCTGCGCTTCTCTGCTTTCACTTTGCTGTTTGCCCCAGCAGCTCTGCAGGTCTGACTGCCCCTTGATAGCTGAGCTTTTGATTTAGGCTTAAGGTTTTACCCACCTGTTCTGTGGAAAACTTATGTAGTGACAGAAGCTACTCTGCTTTCTCCCAAAACCTCGGTGTTTTCTGGAGTTCATGGCCCTTACTTGCTGGTCCTGGGCAAAGGGTCATTTACCAGCCCAGGAAAAAATGGACTCTCTGTTGAGCTATCTCCAACTAAATAGAGCCACATTTCTATGCAAGGAGCAGTCAGTGACTGAGGGACATGCTTGTTGCTGCAGTCCCAGTTCATTAGCCTGGGTCTAGTGTTACTCACGTCGTAAGCTCAGAAGCAGCAGGGCAGCATTTGAGCTGCTTCTTTGGGCAGTTGTAGGAGTTGCCCCAAAAGAGTGAGCACTGCTAGGTGCCCAGCTGCTCCTGCACCGCACTGCATTGCTGTGGCACCCAGCCCAGCCTGACAGTTTGTGTTTCTGTGGCTGATAGCTTGGTCTTGTGAGGCCAATATCGTAGGCTTGATCCTATTATTTTAAAACCTGCAATATTCCCATAAGTTCTCAGGTGGGGAGAAGTAAGTAAACGAGTAAAACCTTCGTCCCCCCAAGCCTTTAAGGCAGGGAAAAGCAGGGGAAAAGAAATTGTAGAAAAACTTTAAATTGCATGAGTAAACTAGTAAAAATTCTGTCCAGTCACAGATGTTTTAGATACCTTTATTTCTTTAGAAGATCCTTTTTAGAGGATCACAGAAGGGAAAACTACTTGTTAACTCACCTCACCTGTCTTCTCACAAATGTACTATTTTGTTACCTATACATGCTTCCTCTTCACTGTATCTCCTGGTGTGTCAGCTGCTGACATGTATTGCGGGCAGAGTTGGCTTGAAGTGATTACAAGGAAAACATGGCATCTATGAATACTTGAAATCATTCCCATGTATGCTTCTTAGCTTAGTTGGATAATGTAAAAATAGTACACTGTTGGTGATGTGTTGAGCCTGTCTGAAGAGATTTACCTGAAGAAAGAAAGGAAAATCTACCTGGATTGCACCCAGACAGAATGGAATACACAGAATGGTATTAGAGCACTGTGTAATAGCAGTCTGTGAGTAATAAATCAGCTGAGCAAACTTATACTGGAGCGGGGGATAATGCTGCTTGAGCTAACAGGTGTTTTTTATTTGTTTTGAAAGCTTATTTTCTGCTTAGTATAACCAAAGATATGCAAACCCAGTAAGTGACACTAACATGGAAGAAGGATGTTTATTCAACTTAATGCTGATTTGAAATACATGATTATAAGTATTGAGTGGCTGGGTGATAGGTGGCAGATGAAACACTAAGAAGTGCATTGAAGAGGAAGAATTATCCTATCTTTATATGTGTTGCAGTGAGCTCTTGAACATTCTGTTTCAATTCAAGGAAAAAAAAATCTTAGAATTATTACAGGTAATTCCATAAAAACATTACCTCTGTGCTTAATGGTAGTCCAAGAAGCAGAATATTGGGGATGATTATGTGGAGAATAAAAAACAAAGCAGGCAGCACTGCAGAAACCTATAACTTGTATGGGTCTGTCCCTGCCTCTGTCTTGAAAAGGAATGAATAGAACTGCAGAAAGTACAATGCAGAGTAATAAAGAAAAAATGGTGTGAAAGTAATTCTACACAAGTAAATTATTAAATAAACCCGGACTTACCATCCTTGGAATGAGAGGTTTGAGGAGTGGAAATAATAAGCACAAACAGAAAAGGTGAACAGCGAGTGGTTCTCATTCAGGATGTTTGTCTCCCACCAGACCTCAGAGGCAACAAATGAGGCTAACAGAGGGCAGGTTTGGAACACAGGGAGGTGCTTCATGTGTTATATGACTCAGGATATTGCACCTCGCAGGTATTTACATTGGTTCAGAAGACAAAGTGAAATTGAGTAAAATGGAATAAAAATGTGTCACAAAACACAGAAAAATCTCTGTCAAAAGCACTTGGGTAGTATGCCAGCGATTCAGGACAGTGCTGGCCTTCATACAGCTGGGAGCCTATCTCTAGAATGTGTCTCTGTGGGATCACTTTGTCCTTTTGCTAAAGATCTTGAGCTAAAAGACCCTTTGGTCTGACTCAGTAAGACTGCTCTTCCATTTCTTTTGCTGCGTGTGAAGAGTTCAAAAGAGCAGTGCAGGTAGGTTCACTCAGTTGAAAAAGACATCTGAGCAGATCTTTACAGTGCACCTGCCCATCAAGGATTATTGGTCAAAGCCTTTTCATCTCCTTCTACTTTTCTGTTCATTATCAGAAATTAGTCTAAGCTACTTTTTCTTGTTCTGAATAATCTAGTATAATAGATTGCAGAGTATATTAGATTTATATTTTATTTATTTTATTTTGCATAGATTTTAGTCTCAGAAAACCCTGTGCAGACCTAAATAACATTGGTACAGAAATAAATAGTAATAGCTGTGTGTGTGCAGAGGAGCTTTTTATCACATAAGTGAACAGAAGGAAGGAAAACAAGCAGGAAGGAGAGGGGGAAAAGTCTACTTAAATCTAAAATGAGATGGAAAGTGATTAAAGCAGAGGGGAAATGGATGTCTGATTAAAGATAAGGAATCCTGATGATGTGACCTTTCATGCCTGCTGCATCTTCTATGGTCAATGCTAAGTCAAGAGAAGGGCTGATTCAAAGGACTGCACAAAGTGAGATTGGTTGCCACACACCAGGAAACGAGTTCAAAAATAAGGAGAAAGGCAATATGAAGTTGTGTATTAAAACATAGGAGGAACAAATAGATGTGAGGGACTGGTAGTGTAGTAACCCTTGCCCTTGTCTAAGAGCTTGCAGGGTGGAGAGCTGACATCTGTGTGACAAAGCTGCAAGCAGACCATTTCACTACCACTGAAAATGTAGCCAGGGACTTCTGTAGAGGCTATTGTAGGGCAGTAGTGAAATAGGGGCAATTTGCTGCCCATGCTGTAAATTTTAGAGACTGAAGCTGTAATTCAGCACTAAAGGGTAATATATGTTGAGTTCCCAAATAAAACATTAGATTTGTCTATACTGGCTTGGCTGAGAAGCTGCACCTCTCACCTCTTCGATGACTTATTGGCCACTCCTGGTGGATATGCAACCACTGCGTGAATTTGCAGAGAAAGGGATGTGTGGCTGAGTGACAGCTGAAGTGTTTGCTAGAGTGTGTTTTGTATGTTTTAACTCACACACGCACAGACAGATGGCAGATCTCTGTTCTCCCAGGGCTGTCTTTCTGAGCTGGAAGAACAACTGCTGTTTAAGGTTGGAATTTCATGCAGCCATGGTGTCCCTGTAATTTCTGTCCCCAGGCTCCTTTGAGTGACCTCCAGGGTCCCAATGAGTGCTGGTTGGTGTCCTCCTGACCAAACACCGTTGGCCAGTGCTGCAAGGGAGGAACATACATCTTCACTGACCTGTGGGGGCTTTGGGTGAGAGCACCAGCTGCATTTCCTTTTCAGTGAACTTCTAGAGGGGACATAACGAAACCGAAATCCTGTCTCACTACCATAACATTTTCCCCCTCAACTCATGGCCTGGCCCTTCTGTAAGTAAGCTGCCTCATATGGCAGGGATCTATGACTGAAGGGGGATTTTTAAAGGCTGACTTGAAACCTTCCTTACACAACAGCCTCCCATTGTCCTCTGGGTCCTTTACTCTGTGTTCAGCCATCTAGTTGGGCTGGAAGCAGGCAGGATTCCTGCAGCAATAATACTGGTAGATTGATAGTGACATTGGAGAAAATGGGGGAGTGGTGGTGGAGGTGAATTTTGGACAGTTGTCCTCTGCTGATGACACCTCTGAACAGCCTTCCTTGAGAGGGAAGTGCTGCCTTTCAGCCTTTAGTGGGCTGCCATCAATCCTTTGTTATCCCTTCAGGCTTACTATTAATTAACAGATTTTCAATTGTAAATAGCTGGCTTAAAAGCCTTTCTGGTGTTATCCCCGAACATCCCTAGCATTCATATGAGCTGTTGTCCTTTTCCCTGTAACTCTGAAGTTGATTGTTGTGATAACTGAAGAATTTCTTCTATGTAGATCTTTTTTCTGTTGCCTAAAACCGTGTTATATTTGGGTGCTTCAGCAAAGTATTACCCTTTCCTTTGTTCATTTCAAAATCTTTTTCAGCTTTGGGATGTTCCCTGAACAGGTCAGATTTTTCCAGAAAATCAGGAACAGCGGTGTTAGCACAAACCAGTAACATCTTCTTTCCAATATCCCACATCTGGTGGTGCTGCACAGTGAGCATCTGTCATGGGTTATTTTGTGAAGCACTGCAGGGGTTTATGCCTTTTTTATCTTATATGTTGCAATTGTGTATTCCCATCATTTTGTGTGAGTGTGTAATCTCATTTCATGGTAATGGATGCACATATGTCAGTATCTTTTCTGTATGTATATACATGGTAATTATGCATGGTTTAGCAATAAAAAACAACACTGAAGTAAAAACATGTTAAAATTAGATCTTTATTAATTTTAAATATACTACTTTTGCCTTTCAGTTTCATTTTTTATTCCCTTGGTCTTCTAGATTATAAACAGAAAACAGTCAACGTATTATCTCTGCACTGGTTTATTATGTACTCTATGTACTTTGCTTACTTCTGTCCTTTCTATCTTAGATTTCTGTACCTGAGGAGGTACCTTAAATAACTTTGTTTTCTAATGGCCTACTTTTAAATTTTACATATTGCCTGCTACCGCTTTTATTTTTGAGATAGGTGGCAAGAAGTACCAATCGTTTATTCCATGTTAACATGTGTTAGAGCATGATAAAACTGGATACATGATTAGATTTTGTTCATTTGTTGAGTGTGACCAAGTCCTTGGTAATTATGTTGTTGTAAGTGGACAGAAATTGTGTTCTGCGTTGCACAAAAGCTGTTGGGAGAAGGGAACAACAAAATAGATACTTTGCTGTGGAATTTTAGGTTCTTTGTTCAGATATTTTAGAAGTTTTTTGGAGAGCTCTGTTTTCAAGGTGAGCTAGAAACCCCAGACAGGTTCTGGAGCAAAAAGAATGATAACTCATTGCACAAATCTTGATCAATTTAGGAAATCTGGTGCTTCAAGGTGTGGGGACTCTCTTACCCCACCTGCTAGATAGTCTCTCCCAATAGGAGTGGTCTTACCCAGCCTCCTCCATGCACTTTTTTTTTGAAGAGTATTACTGGTCAGGAACAAGTGTTGCTTCGTCTCATAGGCATAAGGGATTTAGACAGCACATAAGGTACTCCTGTAGCATTGCACACATCTTTTTCTGTCTTAATTGGCAGACTGGTTGTGCATTGCTTCTAGGAAATGAAGTTTACTGTTCATATTGCTTGTGTGCCTCCTTGTTTCACCAGGACACACAGTATAGAAACGCTGCCTATTGCCTTTGGCTGTGACTCCTGCTGATTGCATCAAGCAGTACCTGGGAAGGATTGCACCTTTCAAAAGAGAGGTAGTGGCAACTTGTTTTGTCAAAGAAAAGAGAATCCTTACATTAAACCTTAAGTGTATAGAATGAAAGGAAAACTACCATCAGCTTCTTCAGTGCCTTTCCTGTCATGTTTCTATAAAGGGCTGATAAAAATCTAAATTTATTTTCACTTGTCTCATTAAAAGTCAGTGTATCTTTTTAGCATAGAAAATTGTAAAAACATCTGGTAAATTATACCCTGAAATAGGTTAATTGTGAGTTTTTTGTAATTATAATCAAGTGCTTTCATATTTACTAAGGAAAAGCACTATGTGGGAGTGTAGATAGTATTATTGAATATAAAGCTCTTGATTTGATTTCATCTTGTTTTCTCTTTGATCTGACTATTCTGAATAACAAATATGTCATCCGTGAGCACTAGAAACATTGACTTTTGCTTGGTGTGTATTCAGTTATAACAGGTAAGAAACTTGCTTGTAAATATTTCTGTAGCATAATTTTCACCTATGCCCTACTTTGAGCAGATGACAGTATTTTCGTCTTGCATTGTGTGAGATGGTTTTAATTAGTTTAGTGTAGTCGGCTATGAACCATTTGCTGTCCTTGAATGCTAGAATTGATGACTGTCATTATGATACTCTGAAGATGTGTGAAAGAATCCAGTTAATAAAGTAGCCATTTGGGCACCCTTATTCCTTCCATGTATGTTTTTGTTTCAGTAGTGACAATAAGAAAGTTTGTGGTTCACAATATGTTTGTGTTTAGATCAATCAGCTCATTTTAGATGTAGGTTGTATGGAACCCTTGCAGACAGTCAGATACCTACTGTGAAAAAGGTTATACAGTTCTTTTAAGAAAGTGAAGGTCACACAGAGTGGTTATTTTCTGATGTATGAGAAGGTTGTAGAGAGCTGCTGACTGTTAACACTGGAGCTTAAACTGGTGATATGGGGATTAACTCTTTGACTGTTACTCAGATATTTTCTTTCCTCGGCCAATTTACATGGTTTTCTCCCAAATATTATTTGTTCAGATGTCTTCACATATTTGCTCATTGTCATTTACAAACATTAGAGCCAAGCGATGGTGTGAGCTCATAAAATGGTACAGATTTTAAATGCAAAAGAAACACACTCATGTTCATCTCACACTTCCAAATCACGTTTTAAAACTCAGCTTTGTGTCTCAGTCACATGAATATTGTAAAATAATGCGTTGCTAAGGCATACAACAGTATGAACTCTGAATTAAACTCTGGCTCTTTTGAGGATACGTTATAACACATTGGTTTTGGCGTCAGTTTCTTAATCTGAATTACTGTCAGAAAAGCAAGTGTCTGAATATAAATTTCAGAAAGACAAATGTGATCTGATTCACTAAATGGTGTATTTTCTTCTTTTTGAGGAAAATCACTTTTCCTGTTGATTCTATTTTTTGATTAATGTACTCAAAATATTTAGGGAAACAAGAAAAACTGAAGGGTGGGGAGTCAAATAATTATGAGATCTATATTTGATTAGAAGTGTTCCTATATAAGAGAATGCAGATAAAAATTGATTTTTTTCCCTACATTTTACTGTAAGATGTCACAAAAAAGCTGCATCTAACTCAAATACAGCCTTGTTTTTTTCAGGCTGTACACAAGGGAAGTAGATAGGAAGGAGACTATAGCCCTTTCCCTTCCATCTTTTCAACTCTCTTTCAGCAGCATTTGATGGTGCCTCTCTGTGGCTTTGTTTACTTGTTTGTTATATATTTACATCTCTTGAATTTAAAGAGGAGGAAGGAAAATTGAGTGATGTTTATATTCATCTGTGTTTTCTTAAACGTCTGTTTGGATGGCCAAACAGAGCAGGAAAAATTGGAGCTCCAAATGTGATGGTATTGGGCAAAATGTGTATGGGCACCAAATGAATCAATGCTTGCCACCTGTTAAAACAACTGGCAATATTTGCACCTGAAAATGTTTGGGAGAAATTATTAGGAAACCAGCAAGAACCTGTTGTGAAGTGATCTCAAAGTCTAATGTTTTACAGAAGTGGCTTACCTACTAAACTAATAATTTGGTGGGATGGAACAGGTGATGGAGAGCTGTTCTGGTCAATATAGAGTGTTGTGGAAAATGTAGGAGAAAGTCTCAATTTTCTGTATTCCAGTAGACAAAGTTATGCAGGTGTGGATGCAAACTGAGTTTGGCCTTCACTGAAAACTCAATGTACACCACAAGGCAGATGCCAAGCTACAACAGGGTGCATTTCTCTATGTCTTTCTCCCTAGTATTTCCTGCTATCTTGTTTACTTTTGTTGAGTATAGGGCATGTAGGAGGTGATATAGATCTGGGAATATCCATGGGCACTTGAAGATGACAGAATACAGTCACACTTGGCATTACCCCACCTGAGCATTTTGTGTGACTCGCTTGAAAGCTGTCACTGGTGCTGACCTGGACTTAAGTGAGCAAGGAGTATGCTTGTCTGATGTCAGCTGGTTGGTGCTGCCCCATTGCTATTTCAGTAACAGTCTCCAATATGTAACCAGAATCATAGACTTGTAGAATGGTTTTGGTTGGAAGGGATCCTTACTTGAAAATCACCTAGTTCCCCACCATGGGCAGAGACACCTTCCATAGACCAAGTTGCTCCAAGTCTCATCCAGATTGGTCGTGAACGCCTCCAGGGATGAGGCATCTGGAGCTTCTCTGGGCAATCTGTTCCAGTGTCTCACCACTCTTAGTAAAGAATTTTCTCCTAATACCTATTATACACCTGCCCTCTTTCAGATTGAATCCATTGCAGCTTGTCCTATCACTACAGGCCCTTCTAAAACTTACTCTCCATCCATGGGCCTCTTTTTGGTACTAGAAGGCTGCTGGAGAGGTAAATAATTTTGCTGTTGACTGGAATATTTGTTAGCTGATTCAGCAATTTATTACCTAAAAACTAATCATCTCATATCGATGTGTGCAGGCTAGCACAGTAATACTTTTATCCATGTTAGAAGAACAGCGGTTTGTCTACACAGGGTCATTCAGGAAAACTAATCCAAATTGATTTTTAAAGTAGATTAAATAAATTATGTCCCATCTTTTTGAATTCACTAAATGGTCAAATTTGAGTTAGTTAAATTAGATCAAATCCTTGTTTAACCTTTCTGCTTCAGAATTGTGATGGCCTTAATTTGGTTAAGTCACTTAAAAATTGAGACAAACTTAAGTGTGCACTTCTGTTCAAAATCAGAGTCTTTTATAAAATTTAACTAAAGAACTTTAAATCACAAATGTTTTGTTAAGTGGTGTTCAACTTTGGGTGTCCTGAGTGAACAAGTATCTGGAAAAGAAAAGGTTGTGCAAATGATTTGGGCATTTTTTTTTAAATGCACATTTGCAAATCATTAATGGTGTCTCATGGAATTAACATACTCTTGCTATGACTGTAAGTTTTGCTTGTGCCTTCAGTAAGTATTTCATGCATGAATTTCATGCATGCAGTAAAGATGAAAGAGAGAGCTAATATTTGACAATGAAAGAATTAATTCTATCTGCTGATAAAAATTGTACTATTAATGCACTGTAGTTTGAAACTGTATGCAAAATACCTGATGATAGAGCTATCAGAGCTTGTCCAACACTAACAACCAAGTGTTACCTATCTGTGTCTTGTGTGTGAGTGTGTTCCTGTGTGTATCAGTTGGCTACATAAGTTTTATGCAGCATATTTTTTAACCTTATGATGCTTTTAGTGTAAAGGATAATGGTGCGTGCAATAAGCAGATTATACAGTGGCTGGTAATAATATGTATGTGACAATTCCCTCATTCCTTTGCCTCTGGCACTGTCAGTGACCAGGGTAGGCAGCCTGACCTTGACAGGAGCTTTCAGAGTAGAAGGACTAAATATTTGGTTATGAACACTGCGGGTGAACTGAGGTCTCTGATGTGGGCTGTTAACTAAGGTATTAGTTAGACTAACATTGTCTCAGCCAGTTCTTTCCTGATTTATGTAGCAAGACTCAGTGGCATATTGCTTATTTATTGCTGATAAACTGTTCTTGGACAAAACTTTTTTTTATTATTTTTTTATATTCAGTCTCTGACTGCTTTGGGCTTTTGATAACATTGTGATTTATATTTACCCGTGTTTTTGCCTGGCAGTAGTTGAATAACAATAAAATTCCTGTTTGATTTTGGGTGGTCAGATGAAAACTTAGAGCTACAACCAATGTATTAATCAATGCCACCCATCAAAATGCTATCAGTCAAAGAAAAAATTGATGTAAAAGTTATTTTATTTTGTTATCTTAGTGAATGGCATAAAGTATTTCCTAGGTTTCCTTATCACTGGTAATGCAGTAACGTTGGCTCATCCTCCTTCAGAGTCTGTTGCTAATCGATAAATTATTTTGATTTGTGTTTTTTTTTTTCCAGGAGTCTATAACCTAGAATCAAATTCATCTTGGTGGAAGAGTGAACCTGTGTGTTTTCTGGATTCAATTATTTGCATTTCTCCAAATGTCTGGTTTTCTTTGGCTGGAAAACTGCTTTCTGAAATTATAGATGATTTCAAAACAGTGTTTTACCATTGCATAATGGCAAAAGCAATTTCAATTTACAGATTTTTTTTTTACATGGGAAGCAACTAGTGCTGGTAAATTGTATATAGTCTGCCCAGCTGAGCAGGTAGTTTGCTTATAGAGTCAAAAAAACTGAAACAAAACAAGTACAGTACAGAATGGAGTTAAGTCTTTTGTTGTCTAAGAAGAACACATCATATTCTCTAGAAGCAAGGTGTAACAAGAAATTTGTTGCACTAGTCAATGCCTTAATGGTACGCAATGATGCAAGAATAGCATCATCTATTCATGGCAGTATTTCTGAGTTAAAAACAAAAGGTGTAAAAAATTCTGAAGATGCCGGCTTGAAAATTATACTGGTTCTTTTTCAAGACAAAAAAATTGGATCGCCTGTTTCCCACTCCATCTTCTTTCTGAATTTCAACTCCCAAGTTACTTTGGTGTTGCTGGCTTTCTGCAGTGTTAGCTAATCAATTAGCAGCAGTAGGATATGATTTGGTGACCAATCACATGAAAAAACTGAACATAGCAAAAGTTCTGAGATGTAGTCTACATTATAAAGCTCATTTCATTGATATTGGATCATCCTTAGCTATGAAGATACTAAAATGATAATTAGTACCTTAAAAAAATTAATTAGGAAAAAAAAGCAATATTCAGTTGCTGACTGCATGTTGATACTAGTGAACATCATGTCAATTCACTTTTGAGCTTTCAGTATCCTCTTTATGTTGTTGTCCTGGTGGGTTGTGATCACCCTCAAGTATTGTTGCTGTAGTTGACATCCTGTGCTGCAAAAATGCCTTTTTCTGTCTTCTGGTGTTTGTTGCCTTGACATCCACTGGGTGCAACTTTTCCATGTTTTCTTTAAGTGAAAGTATGAAAAATGTTGTGCCTCACTAGAATTCCAGAGCATGGGGTATGAGCAGCAGGATTTCTGTGGCAGGGTGCTGCCAGGGGTAGCCCTTGTAGGAGGAGGCTCAGAACTGTTCTGTGTGTGGCTCAGGAAATCCCAGCCAGCTGTGAAGCACCTCATGGTGTGGCAAAACTTCAGGCAGCCAGGAGAGTATGTGATGCCTCTGCTTAGACACATTCAAGAAGAAGTTTTAACTGCTGTAAGTAGGAGACATAGAAGGAGATACATGACAAGATATGTGCAGACGTGTGTCCTAAATACTCTTTTTGGTCAACAAAGCTCAAATTTCTGAATCTGTGGGAAATTCAAAAACTGTAAGAAGTTCTAAATTCAGAATGAGTATTAGAATTTTCAAGTCTTTCAGGGAACAATAATTCTGCTTTATTTGGGGAAGCTATCCATTCCAAAGTAAACATGACTAATAGCTATCTTGATTTCTGCAGCAATTCGGCTATGCTGTCACAAACAAGAATTAAATAGGAAGGAATAATTAAAAATTACTTATGCAAACAGCTGTCACCAATTGTTGCAGGTACTGCTGGAATGGTCACTGTATCGGTTTTCTTATCAACAGAGTAGTATTTCATCCTTACTCGAAATTTATTTCTTAAAATGCCTCTTTTTTTCTATTGACAAATTTTGTAGGTCTTACATTCATAGATTTACTTCTTAGTAAGTTTATTGCTAGAAAGTTTTCTTAAGGAAAATGTTTGCGGTTGACATATTTGGATTTTTTTGTTATCCTAAATTTTTGTTTTAGCTGTAGGTTCTTCACATCTTGGTTTTCTTCTTTCTGTACCTTCCACCTGCTGCTGGTGATAGTGTTTTGTTCTGCTTTCATTAAATATTACCTTGTTTTTTCTTTAATTACAAGAGGTGCTTCTGTTTTGTCAAAGATAAATTTGCTAGTTCTGTTTGTGTTGGTGTTGGGAGAAACACTATTACTTCATGTCTTCTGGTTAATTTATCTCTTAGTTTTAATGCTAATCTGGTTAAGACATGATTAACAGTTATTCTGTGGGCCTCGTTTTTTTTCTGTCCAGAGCCTATTTTGACACTCAAATTAATGCTTTCCTATTTGCTATATATTTACCCAGAGTTTAAGTTTGATATTTTTCTATACTCTATACACACACCAGTGTGTTTGGTTCTTCAAAAATTATTTTCAGTAATTGAAAATTGAAAATTTTCACAGAAATGTAGGCAGATAGGGCAGTTAGTTACTAAAGTGTTCTTGAAAGTGCTAAAATTAATGACACTAGAGTTTAAGAATAATTTTTGAAGCGCTTGAGAGTGAAGCTTTTTCATTAGAATTTTTAATTTGGTACCATTGTGTAAGTGCTGGTGAAGAAGTCTCTTCTAGTTTATTGGGACAAAATCATAGACCTTTTTTGTAAAATCATAGAATATGCTGAGTTGGAAGGGACCCATCAGGATCATCGAGTTCAACTCCTGGCCCTGCACAGGACAGCCCCAAGAGTCACACCATGTGCCTGAGAGCATTGTCCAAATGTTTCTTGAACTCCATCAGGCTTGGTGCTGTGACCACTTCCCTGGGGAGCCTGTTCCACTGCCCAATCACCCTCTGGGAGAAGGATCTTTTTCTATTATCCAGCCTAAACCTCCCCTGACATAACTCCAGGCCAAACCAATTGGAGCCAGTCTAATATTTTAGTAGTGACACAGAATTATGCACTATTCAAACCCTGTCTCTCATGCCAGTTAGAGCTTCTTGCCTGTACCGCATTATCGTCATGCCATTTCTTTCTACTTAGAAACTATGTAACAGTCTTTGTAAATGTATGATAAGGAAAAGTTTCAATCTCATGTAGCATTAAAATTATACAACACTTTCAAATACTCTGGGACTTCAGATTTTAGACCTTTGAACACATTATATCTCTTCCATGTGACACTGAGGTGGACTACACCAGGTAACTGCCCCTTCTGTGTTCCTCCTTGTGGAAACTTTCCTAGATACCTTATGCGATCCCGTCAGATCTCGGAAGCTAAGCAGGGTCAGCCCTGGTTAGTACTTGGATGGGAGACCTCCTGGGAATACCGGGGGCTGTAGGTTCTAGTCCCGAGCACTTCACTGTCACCG
>JAOXXN010000001.1:41339167-41353262 GCA_026770055.1 Myrmophylax atrothorax | reverse complement strand
AAAAGAGTACAATAATTATTTTCAAAAAATGCCAGGATGGGGAGAGTATGGGGCACAGGGTAGACAATGGCAATAAAAATGTATAAATGTTGCTGCGTGTCTCCTTCTGCTGTGTGAAGCTTATTGACTGGGTTATACTTCTGGGGCTTGTGGGTTAAAACCACTTTCTCTTTGTGCCATTGTATTTATGGTAATAATTTAATTGTAACTGACTTATAATCTCTCTCGTGTTGGGTTTGTTTTTCCTGGCAGTTTACCTTTGAACCAGCACAGGGTGTATGTGGAGTTCAGAAGTTTCAAGGTCCAGAATATGTTTGCTTATTTTAACATTAGTAATACACACCCTACTTGGTTTTGATACATGTAATTTCTCTCTATTTTGTAGCAGCAAGATAAGAAGGACAAGTGGTTTTGATTAGTGGAGAGAACACTGTTTGAAAAGATCTTGGCTACTCCAAGACATCCTTGTTGTTGGATACACCATCTAGGAGGGAAATGCAACACTCCAGCTGAGCAGGGAACGTGCAGCGAACTACACCTCAATCAATGAGAGTATCTGGTTTTTTAAGCACTTCACCTTATATCATGTGGTCCTATTTTGGAAAAACTAAAAACTACAAACCAAAATAAATAAACAAAGCCCACAAAGAGCCCCCCCTGCCATTTGTACCTGTGTTTGGAATTTGCTTATGTAAATACAGTAAGCAGAAATCTTCAAAAGCATGGACAGAAATATCTCCAGGGATGCAAGGGTTCTGTAGAGCAGTAGCTGTGGCCACATACTTAAATGTGCTCAAAGGGACACAGCCTGAGCATCATCCTTTCTGCCTCAAAAGTAGTTTTAGTTGCAAATTCAACAAGGTCTCTATGAGGCTGGGGATTTTGCTTGACTTAGTCTTGTTTTGCTTGGATTTTTAAATTGTAATGCAAAACCTGCAGTTTTGTTCCATAGAAACTTGACTGTAAACTATATGTAAAACAACAATATTTAGGACAAAATGGCAAAAGGTTTATTTCCTTTTCATTGCATCTCTGCTATTTAAATACAATACAGTAGGCTTACTAGTAAGTCTGTGAAGAATCTGATAACCAAGGGTCTTTGGGGCCTATACATCAAGTCTCTTCAGTGACTATTGAGATTGTATCTGTGTTTGAGCTTAGAGGATTTCGAAAGGATGCATAGTTTACTAAACTGTTGAAACTACTGAAAGGATTCTATAAAAAGGAAGCATGCATTTCAAATACATTTAAATTAATAAATTGAATGTTCCTGTGTATTAAAACACACACATAGGTACTTAACATCATGGCCATAAAGATGACTATATCAACTTGTTAGCAGGAAGCAGGGAAATGACAATGTGTCTGTTGTTCTTGCTTTTGAAAGATACTGAGAGTTTTTTTAAACAAAAATATTTTTAAACTTTCTCACTTGGTTTGGTTGATCCTGACCTCTCTTCTGGTCAGTAGATTGTGAGCAGTAGTACACTTGCATTTCCCTTTAGCCATGTGATTGCATGCCAAGACATACATGTTGCCATACTGTTTGCAGATGTCTTTTTTGAAGCATATAGTACTATGGAACTTGAATTGATGCACAACTTAACAATTGTTATACATTAAAGTAATTGGTATGGATTTCTTTGCTGGTAAAACTGGGAGAAGAAATTAATCATAGATTTTTTTTTCATTTGCTGGTTTAGTGCTAAGGAGCTCTGGGTTTTTTTCAGTTTCAGCAATGATTTCTTATCCTACCTAATAATTGGTAACTACGAAAAATAGCTTATACCCTTAGGAAGGGACAAAGTTTTTCTCTGTTAATATATGGTAGAGCACTTCTGTTTTGCATTGTGTCTTGTATAGATTGCACCTCAAGATTTCAGTAGTTCAGTAAGGTAGGAGATGAGGAGGCAATATCCATGTGGAGAAGGTGCTATGAGGTTTCTTTGGGGTTTTTTTTGCAATGAAGACATGCAAGACTGTAGTTCTTTTTTCTTGTTTAATTTTAATCAGGGAGCTTAATCGTATTTCTGTGTCAAATTAAATGATGGTGCATTTATAATTTGGTGCATTTAAAATTTGCTTCTGTTGTAGTTGAAGGTATTTTGTTAGCATCCCCATCAATAGGGCAATGTCACTTTTGCAGTTTAGAAGGAAATGATTTGGATTTTATGTGTTTTGTAAAAATAAGATACAAAATAACCCAGTGCTGACTCATGCTTACAGGGCTGTGATTACAGCGCCTATTTGCTTTATTTTCAACAGCTTTTCATAGCAGTGTTTAATTCTGTAGGATCATTCCATTTGCTTCATGCTCCTGTTCTTGAAAGACAGTCTGATTTCTGTTCTGATAAGAGGGTTCATGCAGAAGTCAAGGCCTAGTAACACCTCCTTCCTGAGAGATTTGATTACAGTTTGCACAGTAAGTGCCCTTCACTTTCCAAATGTAATGAATTGTCCAGTTAGTTAGGACTATGCAAGTGTAAACTCTCCTGCAGGTGATAGCTTGAATAATGCTTGGTAGAGCTTTGGCAGAAGAGCAATAGGATGCTCACACCCATACAATCATCATCAACCTTGCTTAAAAGCATTTACAACGCAATGCCGAAGTAATGATTAAAGAAGTGCTGTGGTGGCACCCAGCAGCTGTGTCCTCACCACTCCTAACCACGACAACAGGAGCACCCTATTTCTGCATTCAGCTATCTCCTGTCTACACCAAGTCAGTGCAAGGATGCCTTTGAGCCTTCCCAGCAGCATATGAAGCTACTTGAGTGCATGTTAGTGAGCTCCAGGGTATGCTTGGGTTCATGTCATCACGTGCATTTGCAATGATGCTTTTCCATAGAGGAGTATCCAGCTTCACTGATGTCCCTTTCTTTTCCTGCACTGTCAGAAGTGAGAATATTTCTACAAATGATTAACCATCTATATTTAGTGTGTACATCTCTGAACTGCAGCAATACATGCTATAATGTGTGATTGAGGTAATGGTTTGGGATGTTTTAAATGTAATGACCTAACAGTTTCTTTGAAGAATACTTCATTCACTGATATTTTCCAGTATGCCAATGAAAAGTTAGTAAATGAGGTTTTAAAGACTCTCTAAATTTATTTGTTCCTGTTCTGATAAAAGATACTCAAAGCCTGGCAGGTACCTGCCTTTAAAATCTGTAGTATAAATATCGCAGGAGATTATGTTTTCAATTGAAACAGAAGTCAGCAAAAATGACATGTTGGGCAGAGAACAAATGAAATAATAGCTTCTGTTTGTGGAGAAATTCAATTCAAAATAGAAAAAATACATGACCTTAATATTTTTCTTCCCTTTTCAGAAACTACAGGCAATCAAGTGTTTATTCTAAATGCAAACTCAAATGGCTGCCAACACTCAGATAAATGAGTGGTACATAAGCATTTCACGTTAAGATTTCTTTTTCCTTCCTCAGAGTTTGTGCCTCTTGTGCTGAGTTGCCCAGATAAAACTTTGTTCCGAATAAATATGGCTACAGGTATTATAGTACCAGTAGTTTAAAATGATGTTAAAAAAATTCCACTACAAAGTGAATATAGATACTAGTAATACAGGTCAGGCAGTAAAGGGTGAGATTTTCTCACCTGACAGCCAGAGCCATGTGTGGTGTAAAGATTTTCTGGCCAATCTCTCCTCTGTTTGCAGTCTTCTCCCTTATGGTAATAATGCATCTCCAGGTCTTCTCCCTTGCAGTAATGCCTCTGAAAACTGGTTGTAACCCAAATACTGACTATTTCTAACTTTTCTTACTGTCTTCAGTTCTAGCAGAACCAATTCCTTGTCTTCCTTAGCAGGAGGAACAGGCTTCTCTGTGAGTCTCGATTATTGTAGGCTTTTTCATGGTGCAGAAATGATAAGGGAGTCTTAACTTTTTTTGCTGCCTTTTTCTTTTCCTGTCAGCTTTTTCTGTCAGAAATGCGAATGTTTCTGTAAACGATTAGTCAGCTCCGTTTAATCAGGCTGTGTCATAATTTCCTGTAAAAACATGTGGGAAGAGATGTCTGTCTCTATTTTCATTATTATGTCTACAGAAACTTAGGAAGGCTAAAGCAGATTTTGGAAATGATTTGATTTGTCCAGTTTTCTGTGACACAAGTTTCAGTGTGGAATTTCTTCCCCAGGGCTGGCAGTTTTAGCTTTAGAAGTCTTTCTGGTCTCCATCCTTCTGGAGGATGCTTGATCCAAAGCATCCAGGATTTCAGAGAGCTTTCTAGGCAAGGTGATACTCAATTGTATTAATGGTCTGCAATGAAACAGGGCTCTGCAGGATTTCCTAAGTGTCTGTTTCACATGACAGAGATTATTCCCATGATGTTGCTGGGACTTAAGTAGCATAGGACCTGTTCATGTTCTATGTCTCTTTTTTAAGGCAAACCTTATAGAGAAGGTTGAAGTTTTATGGTTGTGGGATTGTTATGTTTAGGAGTTGACAAAGGTAGGATGTCAGGATTACTGCATCTTCCAGTTATTTGTATGACAGCTTCGCAGGTGGCTTGTTGGCAGTCTCTGACAGTACTCTTTGCAGTAGTTCATGTGTTGTCTTTGCAAAGAAATTCCATTTGTTTCTTATCGTTCACTCATTTTTGCACTTTCTGGACTCATTATTTTATCAGTATTAGTAGTTGCAGACTGAGTAGTGTGTTGTGTAATGGCAAATGGCTGACTTGCTGCGTGCTGAAGCTGAGAGGTGTAGGTATAGTAGCTAAATGTGTCCACAATATGTACAGTAAGGGTATCTTCTTTAAGTGATTATGGATTCTGTTTACCATTTAGTAGGGTACTTTCCATTTCTGTTTCCACTGTCCCAAAGTGCAAGTTTGCAAAGTTATTGTGTGCCTGTGAACAGGGAACAGTGTTTGTATTTCTTGTCCATTCATAGCGTTTCATGGCTTGTAGTTAAAGTCTCTTATCAGAGAAGTGCATTGGCGGAACAGTTCTTAAAATACAGTGACAAACTCAAAAGTCACCAAGCTTGTACTCTCCTTTTCCAGTTTGTGTTAGGGGCGTGTATGTTATGGAAGGAGTTAGATAATCACAAGTGATGTGAGCGTGGTATGCCATACCCAACACCCCTCTGGCTCTTTCTTTGAGGACTCTGGCATGATGAAAAGCTAATCTGCAAGAAAAATTGTGAGTATTAAAAACAAATGAGTAGTTGCTGTGCTCCCTCTATTTCTCACTTATGACCCTTGTCTAGCCTCCTAAACAAAAGAATGTAGCAATCTGTCACACAAAGTATACTTGACATCTCCAAAATGAGCTTCTCCCCTCTCTTTTTTTTTTTTTTTGTCTTTTTCTTACTTAGTTTTAAGTTGTTGCATAATTAAAATCTCTTTGACATCCTGCTTACAGTCATATCCTGTCACAGGATTGGTATCCATCTGGCTCACAGCTGATGGAATTTTATACAAACCTACTTTCCTCATATCAGACACCATTTGAAAACCCATGACCTTAAGTGTCGCCATGGCTATACTTTTTCACCCCCTACCACGTAATCATAAAATATCATGAATTGGAAGTGACCCAAATTGATCATTGAGTCCAACCCTTAGCCCTGCACAGAACCAGCCCAAGAATCACACCATGTGCCTGTGGGTGTTGTCCAAATGCTTCTTGGACTCTGTCAGGCTTAGTGCTGTGACCATTTCCCTCTAGGTGAAGAACCTTTTCCTATTATCCAGCCTAAACCTCCCCTGACACAACTTCAGGCCATTCCCTTGGGTCCTGTCACTGCTCACTACAGAGAGGAGATCACTGTCTGCCCCTGCTCTTCCCCTCACAAGGAAGTTGTAACTGCAATGAGGTCTCTCCTCAGTCTGCTCTTCTCCAGGCTGAACAGACCAAGTGACCTCAGCCACTCCTCATATGGCCTCCCCTCAAGGTCCTTCACCATCTTCATGGCCCTCCTTTGGACACTCTAATAGCTTGATATCTTTCTTATATTGTGGTGCTGTGACCTGCACATAGACTTGAGATGAGGCTGCACTAGCACAGAGCAGAGCAACCTCTTTCCATGGGGCTGCTCTCCAGCCTCATGTTCCCCAGTCCGTACGTACATCCAGAGTTTCCCTATTGCAGATGCAGTGTCCAGCACTTGCCATTGTTAAACACATTAAACAGGAAGATCATATGGGTGAATATCAGGCTCCAAACCTGGTGTTATCAGCAGAATTTTGTGGGTTTTGATCACAGGTCAGTTTACACAGCACCAGGCCTGCAGGCAGGAGATATGGGGTATGCCTGTCTCAAAGGGGAACAGGGTCTTCTCTCAGGAGTTGGCAGGGCTCACTGAGAGTGCTTTAAACTAGATTTGAAGGGGAAAGGGAACAAACCATGTTCACTAGGGATAAGCCTAGGGGTAGCACACTGATATTACAGGGACAGTAGTGGAGGTGAGTGGTGTCTTTAAAGGTAATGAAACTGCAGCAAAACAAGTGGGAAAAGCTAGTTTCTCACTAGAATGCTGCCTGACAAAAATAGTAGCAAGACACTTGCAGTTGGCTTTTTTTATGCAGTCTTCATATGTAGCTTTTGATGCGGATTTCTGGGAAGCAAGACCTGAGTGCCTCTGCACGCCCATGCATGGTGCTGCCTTCCAAAATAGGTCCACCCTTCTCTACCTTTCCTCATTCCATGATTGTGCAGAAAGAGGAAACTCAACAGTGGACAGATTCAGGGATTCCTGGACAACAGGAGAATGTTGGGGAACCCTGGTGGACGACATGGCCCAATGGGGCTATGATATCACAGACCCCTGCTTTGACATGCTGTGCCACACCAGTTCTGGGCAATACTGTGGCAGCAGCAGCAAGATGTTGAAAGCACAGGTGGTCATGGTCTTCACCTGCTGCCTCTTCCTCCTCTTTCTAGTGGCCCTGAAAGCCCAGGATGTCCAGACCACTCCAATACAAGGGCAGGGAGCAGGCAGGTAGGCAGGTGCCAGCACCCAGCCTGAGGCTGATGGCAGTGGGGCCAGGGCTAAGGGGGGGTGAGCCAGCAGGGCACCATGGTGCAGTCAGTGGGGAAGACACACCACGAGGAGGTGGGTTGGGGCTGCAGCTACTTCAGGGGAGTAGGGGGTCCCTAACAAGCAGGGAGATGAGGAGTGACAGCGTGGGGCCAGAAACTTGGCACTGAATTATTGACTACTCAGAAATGGTTATCCACTCTCCTGGCTGGGTTCCAGGCCTGATCCACAGCAGGTTGTGTGGGTGCATCATGACTTTTTTGCTGCCTTTCAGGGCTGCCAAGTCAAAGTCCCAAGGTCAGCCAGGTGCCTCTGTGAGAATATAGACCTGCCAGTGTGTGCCCTGTCATTGCATGGCCCCCTTACACGTTTTGGTGTTCAGGTGTGACCATGGAGAGCAGAACATGTGATGGTAACTTCTCATGGGTGTTTGGTTGTAGATGTGGCCAGAGAGAAGGCTTTTCCTGGTTCTCAGATGAATTCCATGCTGATTCCCAGCTGGTATCCCAAGGGATATCTGTGAGTCTCTGCTGACTTCACAGAATAAGCACTCCTTTTCGGTGTGTTATTCATGTGAAATGTAACTTCATACTTTCCGTTAATGTCCTTGTATATAGCTAAAACAGGGAATGATTTCCAGAAGGCACTTGAAGTTCCAAAGGAGGTCTCAAAAGACTCGGAGAAAGCCATATCTGATTAGTATAACTCACTGTATTAACCAACCATAGGGTCTGGGAAGCTGAGCTTTTTGCTTCCTATAGCGATGTGCTGTAGTCTACACAGCAGGAAGGGATCAGGCACAGCCTCACTGCAGGGACACTATTTCACACCTTGCATGGGCTGCTGATCCTCAGCAATGGTCCAGCACAGTGCACACTGCCAGCTGAGCTTCCAGCTTGTACAATTACTGGTCAGAGCTGCTTTGTGCAGATGTGGGTACCCAGATGTTGGGAACAGGTGTGAACTGAATTTGTGTTCAGCTCATGCGCAGCCCTGCTTCAAGTCAGGAATGACATCCCAAGTAATCTTGGCTGCCCTTTCCTAATGTTGGGAGTCAGGTGCAGGTGCTGATTCTGCAGGCATTTCTGCTTGTGATGGATTTTTAGCCATCACACTGATAGCTGTGGTGCGGAGTGTGACTGTTGGTGGTGTGTGAGGAATGTGTGGAGGAGCTAACTGCTCCTGAGCCAGGAGAGGGATAGCACCTTGCCAGTCACTGGAAGGGAGAGGGCCCCTTGGCTGGTGGAAAGGATGTGCAGGCACTGCCAGGGACTGGCAGGTTTTGCCTGGGCTGCAGGCAGCGTTGTGAAAGAAACCAGGAGCAGCTTGCTGAGGATGACAGTTCTCTTGAGTGTGTGGAGCTTATTGCCCGCAGTGTGCCAGAGAGATGCTTGTAGTCATCTCTGGATGCGGTTAGAGATTGCTGACCTCGCAACACACACAGATCAGAGGAATTTTTGAACTTCTCTCTTTTGGGAATGAGGCCACCTGTGAGATTATTTGCAGAGCAGAGCACAGTAATATGTGCTGTTTTCTCTTCTCCTGCAGGGCAAGCTGCTGGGGAAAAGGCCAAGACTATCCATCTTCAGGAGCTGGACATTTTCTATATCCCAGGGATTGAAGTAGTCTTGTGTGTGCTGCTGCTTTGGACAATTGCATGTTGCATAGGCATGTCATGGCTGAGGATGAGAGGCATGTGAGCTGGCTTTGCCCCAGAGTTATTTATTCCTGGCTTTCCGGCAGTACTCTGTTGAGACTTCCACAACACTGTCCTTGGACTGCCCTCTTAAGTAATATCAATGAGTAGTCTTTTCTAAAGTGCATTTGTACAGAAGGCCCCAGAGAGATAAAGGAGCACCAGGACAAGCTGATACTGACTCTGTCTAGAAGAACAAAGATCAAACTAGAGATAAAGGCAAAGCAGAGTCAGGAGAAGAACTAGAAAGGGGCAAAAGAGCCCAAACAAATGAAAAGTTCAACAACAGGTGCCACCTATCATCAGTGATCTTTGTGACAGAGCTCACACAGTTGTACAAGAACGTGAATGCAGACCCCTCACCTCTGCCAGCTTGTCCCAGGTGCTCTCTGGCTAACAGTGCCTCTTCATGGGACAGCTGGATTTCTATGGACTCACCTCAGCCAACACCATCCTGCTGTCCTGTTACCAGTGTCGACAGGGATATACTGTACCTCAGAAGGCTATGAATTTTTCAACAAATAATTTTTTTTTGCCAAAATCCTGTTTTGTCTGTTTTGGTTGGGGTGGAATGCGTAGAGCTGGCACTAGAGCTGGATCTGTAGGAGAAGCTGTCAGAGACCTGCAGTCCAGTGCCAGACACCTTTGTCCCACCATCAGCCTGGTTTTCCTGCTGAGGCCATCAACAAGCCTTTCCTCCACCTGAGTGGGGAGATGCTGGTGAGACATGAGATGTAAAGGCTTGTCAGTGAGCTTACTTGAGATGCTGCCCTGAATCAGGATTGGCTGGACAGAGAGGGAAGGAGGTGCTGGAAAGGGTGACTGTCGAGTGCTGAGAACATCAGTGACAAAGACTGTGTGTGCAGCAGTGTCCCCCACCCCAGGGCTCAGGGATAATAAATGAGTGGAAATCTGGAGCACAGCTGAGTGAGAGAGGGAGTGGAAGCAATGTCATATTAGTCACAAAGGTGGCATTGAAAACGGAACAGAGTTAAAAGAAATAATAACAATAATAAATATAAAAAGAAAGGAGTTAAGCTTTGCAGACTGTCATCAAAGGAGATACATCTAAAGTCACACTGACTGAGTACGGTGGATCCTGTTCAATTCAGATGTGGAGTCTGACTTTCAGGAGTCTTCTCAGAGCATGTCAGATGACACAAAGGAGAGACCCCAAAGCCAGTCTTATGACACCTCTGCCCTGCAGCTGCAACTGAAGGGTACAGCAGCCAGGCAGAAAAGGCTTATACGTTGTCCTACCCTGCCTTGCAGGGCATTAGGAACACTTCCTCCCAGCATCCCTCCCCTTCTGCAGAGCCACCCCCTGTCACCCAGTCAGCCCAGCTGCTGACCTGAATGCCTGTGCATTCCCATTCTATGTGCCTGCAGGAGCTTCCCCCAGTGCCTGCTCTTGCCCACTCAGCAGCCAAACCCCAAATTCGCAGTACAGGGAAATTGTTCTAGTATATGCTGAGAGCAGTTCTCTGAAGACAGTTGTTGTCTCTGGTGTGTGGCTACTGCAAGCAGCATGCCAGAGAGACACTTGTAGACATCTCTGGATGCTGTTAAAGATTGCTCACCTCTCACCACACCCAGTTCCTGAAAATTATGGAACTTTGTCCTTTTGGGAATGAGGCCATCTCAACCATGCTTAGCAGGTGATGGGAACTGTGTCTTTTGATCAGATGTACCTCCCTCCACACAAAAGAGTTAAAAAATAGACTCACAAAATCATAGAATCATCTTGGAAGGGACCCACAAGGATCATCGAGTCCAGCTCCTGACACTGAACAAGACATCCCCAAGAATCACACCATGTACTTGAGAGTGTTGTACAAATACTTCTTGGACTCTGTCAGGCTTGGTGCTGTGACCACTTCCCTGGGGAGCCTGTTCCAGTGCCCAACCACCCTCTGGGTAAAGAAACTTCTCCTAATATCCAACCTAAACCTTCCCTGACACAACTTCAGGCCATTCCCTTGGATCCTGTCACTGGTCACCACAGAGGAGAGGTCAGTGCCTGCCCCTCCATTCTCCCTTCTGAGGAAGCTTCAGATTTCCTCAGTCTGCACAGGGTTGGGTTTTTTCTTGTTTGTTTTGGGTTTTTGTTTGGTTTTTTTTGTTTGCTTTTTTGGGAGGTTTTTGGTTTTTTAAGGTTTTTTGGGTTTGTTTCTTCTGTGGGTTTTTTGGAGGTTTGTTTTTTGTTTTGTTTTTGTTTTTTGTTTGTTTTTTCTTGAAATCCAATTAATTTAAACCAATTTGCTCTCATCCTCTTGTTTAACAGGTAGAAATGTATTGATTTTTTGAACATATCAAATACATCATAAGTGCACTAACAAATGAACAGAGATCCGGTGACTATTTGGAGGCTGTTTCTAAGCCTGTTGCCTTTAGCTGTTTTACCAACTCGATGTATTTGAAAAGGATACAGTGGTGCAGTGGTGCAGATACAGCCCACAGAGTCGTATCTTTCTATTCAGGGTGTCCGGGCAGTACAGCACACCTGCAGTGAGCCCAGGGAAGCTGCTGTTTGCTATACATTACACAGTATGTACAGCGAGGGTGACACCCCTGGATGCTGCTGTGCTTGTGCACATCAATGCATTGTTTATTCAGAGGGTCCCAGTCATCCCAACCAGCTGGTGCATGTGCGCTGGGTCTGAAATGTCCCAGATATTTCAGAAATCCAGACGCAATTTTTATTCTACCACCCAGGCACTGATCTCCAGGAGGAAGAATAGGATGGATCTTTGGAAAGAGTGCCTTTTTTTGTAAGGTACCAATAGTATTCTTGTCACCAGGCTAATATGTTCAAAGAAGTTCTGCTGAAAAACTATTCAGATGCAGTGAGCAGCTGAGCAATGGTGTGATTTAATGCTGGGCTGAACTTTGTGGCAAACAGCAAAGTATAAATTTTTCAGGCCCCACACTGTGTAAGTTTGGATGTGTTCAGAAGTTTGTCTTGAGTTGGGCTATGCTTTTTTTGTTTTAGCTAATGGTGCATTTATAAAGATCTATTTATGGAAATAGAAGAGTTGCATGAATAAATGAGGTGGCATACTCCTTTCTTCATTTCATGAATTACAGTATCAACATTTTAGAGTCTGTTCATGAATTAATAATTACTTTAATCAATAAAAATAATTACAGTGCTAAGAACATTTTAACAATGAATGCTTTCATGCCGTTTCCACTCCTTTTTAATTAAAGCATGACAACTCATATTTACCGTTTTCATCATGATCGCTCTAAATGGTGAAATTTGTCATCTTTGACTTGGGCTCTAATTATAATTCTTTTAGATGGTTCAAATTTCTTCTCATTATTCAATTATGCTTGCTCCAATTTTAAACTGACAAAATTTTCCTCTCAAAATCTCTTTCATGCTGTAAGAATATTTTTGACTTCATAATACCCATTTTAAATATTCAATGCTAGCCAAAATAAATGCAAATTAAATATATGAAATAGAAAAACAAATATAAACTGCTGAATATAAATAAATACGGCAGAAGACCAATTATTTCCAGTTTAAATTAATCTATCTTCAGTATAGCATGAAATATTAATATAAATTTGTTGCAAACACAGAAATTGCTATAAGACCATAATAAGCTTGCAAAAGCAGCATGCAAACTTAATTTTTATGCCTGTGACATAGTCTCCAATTAAATGATCTTATTATTTTTCCATACAGAATCTCTTCCTTGTTTTTTTAGTGGATAGCATGGCATTCCCTTAAATATAATAACCTGCTATGATAGTCTTTTACAGCCTATTCTCCATATCTGATTTTAATCTTGGCTATGTGAGAATTAATATCTTATCCTCATCACAGTAAGATCTCTTTGCCTCACAAATGTGTGTGGGTTTTGCTTGGTGTGCAGCTAAGGTAGTGAGCCAGTGAGGAACTGTGCTTGAGTTGATCATATTCAGACATGTAGGACCTAGGTTTTTAAAGTCTATACTTTGTAAAATATCATGTAATGCTAAGACATTTTAACACAACCTTCAGATGCTTCAGGAATCAGCTTAGACTGGGGGCTTCCTCACATGGTTTCATACCATCTGAATTCAAACATGTGATAGGTGGGTCACTGCAATGTCTCTTTGTATTCTGTCTTTCCAAAACCCACAATGGTTCCTTTTTTCTTCTTGATATTGCTGTCATTATATGCCTTTGTTACAAACTTCAGCAACAGCTTTCTTTCCTGTGCATCAGGTTTGCTTGTAAACTGCTGGGTAGTAAATAAGTGGTGTATTTGGGCAGGTACCAGCATGGTTCAGTTGCTGTGCCTGTCAGATGCTTTTTCCTATTCTAAGGATGCTTTCAGTTGACCTTTATGGTTTTCAAACACTGCGTAACATCTGCATAAAAAGCCAAATACCTCCTCCTGTGCCTGTCACAAACTGTCACTTACAGCCAGACTGCTGCTTCAGGATTTTGTCAGGCATCAGTCTGCAAAGAGATCCCACCATTTGAATCCAACCTCCATGAACTACTGTGATGGGATAATTAAAGACCAAATTATAGTGTGTGTGCATGGAAGGAGGGATTAAATTAAATTTGCAGATGAAACCTGATCCTGCTGTTAGATTTCTTGAATGCTTGACTTAAAATCATCACAAGGTTGTTTCAACACAATTTTGTGCATGTGGTTTCCAATAGTTTTAGAAGATCAATCAGGAAAAAAACAACAAATAAGCCAGCACATAGAGAGATCATCATAAGGACTAGAAAATTTGAGATCAATTATGCAGAGCTTTGGTGTTAAACCTAGTTTAGCAGTCAGCAGCTTCTTCCTCTGAATGATTTGTCATTTCCCAATGGCTTCATACAAAGTGGCTTACCATGCTGGGAATCTTGGGGCTAATTCCACCTCTGGAACAAAGTGTGTCTCTGGGTGTGCACATCCCTGCCTCCTTTTACCAAACACTTCTGGCCTGTCCTGCTCTGTCTTTTCTTTCTGCCCAGTTCTGTTTTCGGACTGTTTCCTTGCCTCTTCCAGACTCCTCCATGGAGGTTCTTCAGGCTTTGCCTAGGCACTCCTGTCCCACTCCTGGGTGCTGCACTGGTTGCACAGTGAATTACACTGTGGTATTTAGTACCAAAATAGTAGTTAAAAAAGGTACAAAAGTACAAAACTTGATAATGGTTACACTCTTGTTTTTTATCTAGAGGGCAATGCCTCATTGCAAAATATGTATATAAGTGCTGCTTTACTTGTCAGTGTAATGGACATTAAGTTGGTGTCTAAGACTCATGTTGGCTTTTTGCACATAACAGATTTGTATGTATGGCCAGCCTTCATGAACAAAGATTTGGGCAGGGCTCTCCCCACATGGGTGTGCCCTTCCAGCCTGCGCAGTGGATGTTTTAGGTGAGGCACAGCGT
>JAOXXN010000001.1:41323944-41339067 GCA_026770055.1 Myrmophylax atrothorax | reverse complement strand
GCCAGGGGATGGTCCCCACTGAGACTTGAACTCAGGTCCTTGGGATTCAGAGTCCAGAGTGCTCTCCTTTACACCACTGGACTGCCCTATATAACAGATTTAATTTGTGGTATATTAATTACACTTGGAGTGTTAACATCTTAGTGCATTTTAATGGCAAAAATATTTTTAGAAATTGTTAACTTTATGTGGGTCTCAGAGGAAGCAAATTTTTTAAGCTGTTTACACAAGTCAGTTTTTTGCAAGGAGTATGGACAGGCTTTGGACTTGGTTGTCATGCATGCAGACAGCTAAGATGCAGTCACTGATTTTTATATTTGCCTTTTTTTAGTCATAGAGAATATGTTTTTATGAACTCCAAAAGCAGTCACCTATACTCAGTTGCTATTTCCGTATGAACAGTAATCGCTTTAATGAAGCAGTTTATCCCACTGAGAGAGGAGCTCAGAGACCTATTTTCCTGGCACACATTTGGCAAGAGACTAAATATTTGAAATATTACACCCAAATCCAATGTCAAAGTACTTTTTTTGTCTTACTTCTTGAATGCAGAAAATGAATATATATCCAAAAAGTATCTTGAACGAATATTTTCATTTGGTGGATTTATCATTTGCTAGTGGCAAGTACTTCAGATTATTTCGATGTATCTGAGATCTGAGAATACTTTGCCATGACATGATACATCTTTTCCTTTAAAAAAAGGCATAAAAATAATTGCTCTATAAGATGTAATGTTTATGAGGTTGTATTAATGGTTGCATAATGTGCACATGGTGAAAACTTGCTTTTGGTGTTAAATACAAGAATGACTGTGCACTGGGAAGGCGTATTTAAGAAATCATGAGAATTATAAAGGGCCATCTGCTTCATTCTCCATTTTTATTTGCTGGATTAACCAACTGCAATATTTTAATAGATAATGCACTGCTGTTTCATCTACTCATTAGTTTTCATACCACTAACCTACCTTCCCATGAAAAAGGGTTCTCTTCTGTGAACAGAGAGTACAATTGTTGGAGAAGAGCTAAAAAACAAAATGTAATATGAAAAATGGCATAAACTATACCTTTACTGTTAACCTTTGCTGTAATTCCGGTTTTTCCCCTACTTGCACCTGTCTTAAACAGTGGTCCTAATGTTGCTGTGGAGGTACAAAGGAGGAGTAAAGATTGGGGTCCTATCACTGTGCTTCCCGCACTCTTCTGGGTGATTCCCTGTGCTGTGAATAGGAGAGCAAATGGTGAAAATGTGCTGTGCTCTGGTTACTCTTGGCTGCTTACATGGACCTCCTGGGCTGTTGCTGCCTAAGCCTTGATTTGAACAGAAACATGGAATTGTGGAATCATTTGGGTTGGACCTTCAAAGATCACCTAGTTCAAACTCCCCCTGCCGTGTTCAGGGACATCTTCCTGTAGAAGAGGTTGCTCAAGGCCCTATGCAGCCTGACTTTGAACACTCTGAATAGGTCTTAGGCTGCTCTGAGCCTTCTCTTTGCAGAGATCAACAAACTTGGCAGGCTGAGTAGCATGAAGCTTGTGCAAAGCATTTTTTCGTTTCTTTCTATTTTGCCTCTTTTGTACCAAACAGGGGACAAGGAGAAGAAGCTAATGTGTGGTTGCCAGTGTGCTGAGACTGTGCTTTGCTGCAACACCAGACAATATTTGACTCTCATAGTTCTGTAAATACCCATTACTGTTCTGCTTATCTTAATAAGCAGTGTTGCTTTGTTTTCTGAGGGGTTTCCAGGGAGTGTTCTTTTAAGGAATAAGCATTTCTAGATGGTGTGGAAAGCAAGCCCTTTCCATGAAGGGTAAATCCTGGGTAAGGTTGCATTTTTTTAAAAAAGGAGAAGTCAAGCAACCTGTTGTTATTTTTAAGATGTGAGGATGGCTGAAGAGTAATTCACCATAGTATTATTTGAAGATGATAAACTTCATAGTAGAATTTACCTAAATAGGCCTAGTAAAGTATTTTGGTCTTTCCAGCACGAAGCCAGTTACAGCCCAAGCCTTGTAATCTGATGTTTGCAACAGAAATATGTTGCAGAAAGACATTTGAATACATTGTTAGAAAAGAAAGATATCTAGTTTGGATTACCCACCAACCCTGGAGTAAATGCAGATTATTGATCTAGAGCTTATGTTTTCACAAAAATTCCTGTTATGTCAGTCTCATTTCTGAGTGGAAACAGCCCATTAAGGTTTCATTGCTAGGCTGAATACATGGTTCAGATTACTGTTTTCCCCATGTGCACCACGTTTGTTTACACAGAATTTCACTTGCCGTTTTATGGACTAATCACTCGATTTCATGGGCTTTTCTTGCAGTTCTCTTCCCTCACTGCGTAAATTGCAGGCTCCACAGTGCTTCTGCCTAGAGCCAGGCTGTTCACTATCTGTGCGATTCAGTTTGAGCTATCTTAGCATCCTACTTTAGTGTGCTGAAATAGAACCTGATCCTCAACACCTCCTTCTGAGTTTAGTTTTCCAGGAACTCAAACTCTTCCACCTTTACCTCTCCTTGTTTTGTAGAAAAGGATATTTAAACATTCAGGGACTGAAAGGCTTCTTCCCAAATTTCCTGCTCTGTATGAGAGCTTTTCCCTTTAATGATGAGCAGTTTCAGCATTGATTTTGTTTAGGAAAACGACTTGACTGAAAATGTATTTTGTCCAATTTAAACAAATTGACATGCTTATGTCTTACTTTTCACCTTGTCAGCCTTTTATCATCACTGTCCAGGTTATTCTGCTGGTTCTCTGTTAGAAGAGCAAAAAGTCAAGGATGAGTCTTTCTTTGACTCTGAGAACTTCAATAGATATATTTTATAGCTTATGGCTATAGGAAAATCATCCACCACCGTACAGAAATAAGAAAATGTGTGTCTCTTGCTTGCATTTTCAGTTCTGCAGTCAAGAAAACTGCAGAGCTTAGAGTGGAAACTCGTGAAGCTTCATGGCCAAACATCATTAAAGTCCTAAGCATTTGTACGTGGGATGAGATTTCTTAATACAAACATGCTTGAAAATTGTAGAGGTTTCTGTGCACCCACCGATCACATCAGAAAGGCACAAAGTGAGCTTATACCTGAGCACTTGTACTCTGTTGAACCTACAGTCAGAGTTCAAGCAGTATTACTCAAATGAATTGTAAAGATAATGATAGGAGTGTGATCTCACTTCCCTAACTGCAAGACAGCTCCACAGAGCTTCACTGTTCTGTAGATAGCTTTGACAGATTACTATGGTTTGTTTCTCAGGTACTGGCTTCAGCTGCAAGGATTACATACTTCTGTGCTATTTCCATAGGTCATTACTTGAAGTCAAGTGTATTTTTGTTTTAATCCACTCAAGCCCCTATGAGCTTAATGTCTACATAAACATTAAAAATTGACTTAAAAATATGAAAAAAAATGTTGATGCGTTTTAAAGATATTTGCAAGGCTGTGCATTTAAGGTGATTTTTTTTCTCTGTGTCCTTATGGCTTGTTTTGTCAGCAAAAGAAACGCTCAAAAATACATAATACCGGATTGCAGTAGAGAAGATGACTGATGAAAGGGATATTACAAACTTTTAAAAAGACCAGGATGTCTTGGTTGCCATCTGGTACAACTGCTGGAGACAATAACATTTAAAAATACTTCTAATTGAAAGTTATGTGAATTGGCTTTGATCTACCTGGCTATAAAAATTATTCATCGATTTAGAATAATTATGAAGCACTTCTGGCACACTGTACCTTTGCCAGTTGCAGTGAGTTTATGGACTTAATTAACAATGGTCTTAAGAATGTAAGAAGCACTTTGGTTATTAAGTAGGACAAAGTCAGTTAAAAGTGAGAATTTCTAATTTTCAGGGTGTGACACATGTTCTTTGAAAAAGTGAGAGCTGACATAGCAAGTATATTTTGTTTACCTGTCATGGTTAATAAGAAAAAAAGCATTCTGCAGTAGACATTCCCTCATTAAAAGTTGTTAGTGCTTTACAGAAGTGGTGAAGGCCTCCAAATACGCAAGAGATTTCTGATGATTAGCATGTCGTCCTCTGTACTTACCTGTACTCCAGAAATAAAAGGCAATATGTTGTGTCCCATCCTCCAGGTGTAGAGGATGACTCCTCCTGCCGTTTACTCCCAACATTTGTAACATTAGACTGTAAAATCAAGGTTAAGCTTCAACAGGTCTGGTATAGGTGGATGCCCCATCCCTGGAAACGTTTCAGGCCAAACTGGATAGGGCTCTGAGCAACATGGTCAAGTGGAAGTTGTCCCTGCCCATGGCAGGAAGTTGGAACTAGATGATCTTTGAGGTCCCTTCAAACCCAAACCGTTCTGTGATTCTATGATGATTCTGTGTTGCATGGTGTTTGCTAATTTGGAGAGTCTCCCTTCTCTTCTCTCTATGTGCACAGCTGAACAGAAGTTACATGAACAAATTCAGAGCCTCCAGGCTTTAGATTATGAGGCCAGAAATATGTTGAGCACATTGGAAAATGTAAGTCACATCAATAATTAAGCATGCCTTACAAATTTTTAAAACTTATGAATTAGTAAATAAAACATAATAAAATCTTTAGATGTGAAATAAATTAAAATTAAATGCAAAGTGTAGTTTGCTTTAATAATTATAATTCTTTATTATGTGCTACAACATTATCCTATTAAATCTTAGCTCTGAATTGCTGAGACTGACATTTTTTTGGTGCCTGAATTATGGTAGATTGCACTGTATTGAAATGCCTGAGAGTCTAACGAAAAGGAAAAATTAGGAAAATGCATAATATGTATCATAAAATGTTTGCTCTGCAGCATTTGGAATGCTATTTAAAATTTGCTTTTTAGTGCACTACCTCATCTTTCCTTTAATGCAGGAAGGATTTTTTTATGTAGGTGGAAGTACTGTCAATTCAGACTTTGAGTGCTGTACTTTTAGTACTGGGATTTTCAGATTTTCCTTCACGTACCAGAGTGGAAACATTGGCAGTGGTCTTTTGGTTGTCTTTTAGAACTTGAGGAAACTCTGTGTTTTAAATTGCCCTGAAAGTCAGAACCAAATAACAAAACATATGGGGGTTTTTTTGCCAGTTAATGACTCCCAGACTCCAGTGGTTTCAGAGCAGGAAGCAGGCGGGGCCCTTTCAGTCTGTGTGCCTTTCCTCCTTGCGGCCCCAGAGGATTTTGAGACCGTGCAACTCCATGCTGATATGTAAGAGAAGAGTGTTCAATAGTTTTGATGACATTCTCATGCTGATCCTGGACCATCTTTCCACCTTTTGTCCCATTTTTAAGGCATCTGGTTTTGATGATAAAGTCATTTTAGCAGTCCCCTGTTATCTTTTCAGGACAGAGGCATTCCTGGGGTATGCAGCATATTTCTGAAGGCAGATGGTTTTACCAGGTGTGGGTGCACCTTGCATGAGGATAGTTGACTGTAGGGGCTGCTCTCAAACAGTGTCATGGACAAAAAGGCACAAGATTCATCTTCTTCATCTGTGCAGTTCTCTGACACTATCTGAGCAGATTTGGCACTCTCCAGTGCGGCCACATGACTACCCATTGCCAACCATGGCATTCAAGTGCCTACCAGTTTCTTGCTATAAAGCAAGAAAGTTCTTGTTTTTTGCAGCACCAACCGTTCAAAGTGCTTGGAAAACACACAAAAAAATCATTCAGTCTGGGCTAGGTGGGACTATCCCAAAATAAAATGCAGCGATTGGTGGGACAGAAAATCAGGTGCTGGCCCTCCTTTTGCAGTGCAGACAAGAATTCAAACATCTGCAGGGTTAGGTGAGTTTCTAGGTAAGGTACTCTGAGATTTACGTGCCATCCTTTGGTGTAAATTGTACAACGTGCCTCTTTGCCTTTGAACCCGACTTCTCTCGTGAGAGATACAGGCTTCACTTTTATCCTAGGCTGTACAGCTTTCTAAGCTGTCTGTGGGACAGAGTATTATCCATTCATGAGAAGGGGCGTGGGAAAAGGAGCTGTTGTTTGAGGGAACTGAATATGAGAACTCCAGAGGTTCTATCCAGACATGTGTTTCCATTGCTGTTATTTTTCTGCCCTTTTTTTTAGCAAGTTTTCTGAAACAAGGTAACAATGAACACAATGCATAAACAGGGAAAACTCTTGTGTTTTTTAATTGCCCTGATGCTGGAGGCTAAGGATTTGCTCAAGGAGTTTAGGATGTTCTGCTGTCCACCTGTGTCAGTCTACCTCCAAGGCAGCAGAGTGAAGTTTGAATCTCTTCAGCAGCTGAATCCATTTTGTGATTCTTTGTTGCTTTTCTTTGGTTAGCTGAGTGGATCTAGATTTCCTGAGGTGTTTACTTTGGTGTCTGTTATGCTATTAATTTCCTTTTCAGGTATCCAGAGAAAAGCTGTGTGTCAGTGTGAATCATTACACTTGCATCAGCATTATATTTGTCACTTTCTGCACGTCTAAGGAGCTATGCATTTCATTAAAAGAAAATAACAAAAAGACATTAGGGTAATTTTGGAGTGTTGTCATAATCCACAATATTTTTGGTTTGTATTTTTTATTTGTAGCAGCCTAGTTTGCTCTTTACGTTGTGTGAATGTGTTATTTTTAATTTTTTTTAAGTTTCTTTAATTGGACTTAAATGTATTATCTTTGAATTTGATCTTGCAGGAAAAAAATAAATTGCAACAGAATTTATACTTTTAGTAGATCTATCTGCTTAAAGAGATATTCTTATGTCTTTTAGCATTATCACTGTATTTTTTGATCTCTCTGACAGTTGTATATTCTGGAACTGAACGAAGCAATTCAATACATGTTTGCAATATATAACATAAAATACAGATTTATTATTTTAATTAATTTTCAAATTCATTCCATCTCCTTACCAAAACCTCTAATAAAGCAGAGCTTGTCAGTGAATTATCCACTATAAATTTCACTCTTGAAGTGAAATCTTGATGTGGATGTGAATTGTTTATGATCAAACCTAGTTAATTTTACTCCATTAAAACTCAGACTAGGTGCTGTGATATTTTTTCATTTCAGTGAAATATAAATATATGTATGTTTTTTTCCACAAGGCTCCTAAATCTGTGTTTAATGTCCAGAAGCCACCCAAGATGCTACACAGTTACGTATTTACTCAAGTATGAGTCATTTCAAATGACGTCAAGGAAAATGGAGAAGGTTTTTCTACCTGTGACCAGGACCTGGATAATGGGATCTGCAATTCTTTTCCATTCTTCCCCTTTTCATCCTTGGGTTCACTATGCTACTGCTTTAGGATCTGAGTTATAATTTAAAAGAATACAAGCTCATCTCCATGTCATATGACTGTCTGGCCTCACTCAATACTTGCTTTTAGTAGCCAAACCTTCCTTTCAGTGGCAAAAAACCCACTCCAAACCAAAACAAAAGTAAATAAATATCCATGTTATATAGTAACTGTTCTTGGAAAAATATATGCCACATGCTAATAAGGCCTCGTTCGTATATTTTTCATATTGCTTTAATGGTATGTTCCTTTTGTTTATGATATGAGGGAATGTTTCTCCTGGGAACCATTCAGTTTGCACTGGAGGGGGGAGTCGGTTCTAGGAGAGTGTTTCTCATCTGTTGCCTCCAACCATTGTAAAGTTTTCTCTGAATGTCAAAGGTAGTGGCCAACTTTATCTCATGTACAGTAGAAACCGGTTAAATCTATCATATCATTTCAACATGCAGGCCAGTTAATGAGTTTGGGTCACCACTGATGTGAGTTGGATTTGAATTCGTGTTCTGAGGGTGAAAGACCGAATATTAAATTATTATTGCTTTGCAGTCTCAAGTTTCCTCACTGAAAGTGTCCTTCCCTTCCTTCTGCTTCCTGCAGAGGTTTGAATAAAATACACGTCAGGTCTGGTCTGCTCTCACTGGCAACTTGAGATTTGGGTTCTCCTTTCCTGTTCTCCCCTCCCTATCCCCAAATGTGTACCAAGTCGACATTGTTTTTGTTACTCTCACTAGGTCTCCAGCCACTGTCTGCTTTTACAATACCAATATCTTTTCTATTCCCTGCAGGAGTCTATGGCTTTATAGGTAAAGAGCCAAAGATCAGAAGTACTCCTGTATGTTTGGAGATGTAATTTTGTCTTGCTCTGTTTCTCTGTGGAGAAGGGTCTGTAGAGGAGCAAAACATGATATGCCACAATACGATTTTTTTCATTAGTTCTTTAAGAAGTAACACTGCAGGTACTCGGTTTTGTAACACTTCAATGTAGTTACATCTTTAAAAATAATCTTTTATAACCAAGAAAAGAAACATCACACAAAGTCTGCCTTCATATCAGAGATGGGGAGAAAACATCTTTCAACTTAAATTTGTATAAAGCCTGACAAACATAGTTTGCAGTGATTTTACTTTCAGGGAAAAGTCTTCAAATAAATAAGAACTTGCTCCAGATTCAGATGACAGTGCCTCTGTAAAAGTCAGATCTGATTTTTTTCCCCTTTTCTTGACAGTGATTATAGTAAGTGACCTGGATGTGGTGTGTTCCTTTGAAGTGAGCAGCTTTGAGATGTACTGAGGAGGCTCCTTCTTTTTACCCTTTGAAAATTAGACTAGTAGGATTGTAATGTTCCCATGCCCATAAATGGGAGTGGTACCCGTGCCAGCTTGTGTGTGCTTTTCAAACAGTGTCCTGCTAGTATGCTCAAATGTACTTAGTAGTTCATCATGTAACATATGCCAAGTTTGTTTTCTGTGATTTCTGTTAATGCCTTTTCAATAACTGAAGTATATTAATAAATAGGTCTTTATTATGATTAAAGGAGTAACCATATATTCTAAATTTATTGAGTGCTGACTCGAATTTTTTGGTTGGAACTTGGTTGGGAAAAATTACTGTCAAACTCATTTACCACAATTGCAGCAGAAGTGCAGTTCCTTCTGAGAACACCAGCATTTGTATAATCTGGTTCTGTGGCACTGAGCTATGCTGTGTGTAGTGTATTTATGATTGAACAGAAAGTTTCAAACAGCAGCCTGTGAAATTGGATTTCAGATGTAATGTACCATAAATAAGTGCTATAAAGAATGCCTTTAATGCTATAAATCAGTTTTTATTGGTTTCAGCTATCTCATTCTGGTTATTGTATTACCCACAAAATCAATGGGAATCAAAGAGCTGGAATATATTTTATTTTAATGTCCCATCTCCCATGGAAATGGCATATGAGCCCTTAGATCACCTTTTGGGTAGGTTGGGCAAGGCTGATAAATTGCAGGCAATGAGAGTGTTTTCACAGAAAGGTCTGTGTAAGTAGTAGCTGAGTAAGACTTGAAATGCTTTGGTATGACACTTCCTCCCTATAAAGGGATACTTGCTTATATTTCTGAATATCCTTTGATTTTGTTGTTTCAGTAAATTTACCAGTGTGATTTGATTGCTGTAGTTCTGATTTTTTTTTAAAAAAAAATGGCTTCACAAAAAGAATCAGGTGTCACTACTGTTGCACCCAAAATTAGGAACACTTTGAGGGTAGGACAACTGATTTCTTGGCACCTGTAAACATTCCCTCTAGCAGAGGTTTGCTTGGTCCTGGGAAAAGAGCAAGAATGTTTCTAGCAGCAGTTGTGAAGCATAAAATGCACTGTGAGCTCAGTTTAGGAACATATTATTCTAGTGGAAGAAGGGAAGGTCATGCATCGTGATTCTGTGAATAGGTTTTTAAAAGTAGAAACAAATCATACTGTCCTGTGAGAATGAAGAAACAGGAAGAAAAAATGTTTTCTAACGAAATAATACCAATTTAAAACCGTGTCTGTGTTTCCTCTTTGTTTCTCTTTTGCTTGTATTAGTATGTTATGGCAGGATACAGTTAAGAGAAATGTGCACCTCTGAAGCTCAGTTATTCATGGCTGGAAATCTATGGCAGAGGGGAGAACACTTGTCTTAACATATGTTAGAAACCTTCACTCTGTTAAAAGATGGAAGTACAGATATGTTGCAATTGGATGAGAGTACAGTGGTAAGTATCTTCTAGAATATTGTACTCCTTTGTGAGGTTACAGTAAAGATGACTGAAGAAGTAAACTTTTTGATAGGTATTAAAAATGGGTTATTTATACTGTTCTACACATCAGCTTTGCATTTTCCCTTGTCAGCCAAAGCTAGCATAATGTATATGCCAAAATTAAGGGGAAGAGTAGACAAAGAGGAATGATCACTGTAGGGTTTTGAGTGGTGTGTAATGGGTTATTGTTGGCAGAAATCTGAATACTGGGTGATGGTAGAGTGTAGGAACCAGAAGAGACAATTTACTCATCTTTATCCTATGAATAGTGTTAAACTACCTTTGAGTCCAAATTGCTCATGTTGACTTACACCCACATCACCTCACACTGGATTTTAAGCTTTTATTACAAGGATTGAATGACACATTTTATTATTTGCAATAGTATAAGCAGTTATCCTCACTGGAGCACGAAGATGTGTGGCTTCACGAGAGGGGAGTGTTAATCATTCACATGTAGATGTATGTGCTTATCTGTGGGAGTGGGTTAAAGAGACAGGTGTCAGACCTGGCTGCTTAATAGGAATGTAAGATATGAATGATGCCAAGGAGGCAGCATAAAATGCTTGGCTGCCTCAGAGGTGGTTGTAAAGTTCCCTATCCCTACAGTTATTTTACAGGTGGCAATTACAGGAGATGTAATGGTTTCATGCGAATACAAGATAATTAAATGTTTGATTTGATCTACAGACCTGTGGTCAATTTGCAAGCCAGCTGCTGACCAGCATAGTGAGCATCGCTTAGAATTACACCCTTGGTTTGAATAAAGCTGTGTCAGGCATAAGTTTAGATAGTGTTGTGGCTGCTACTGATTTGGGTCCAACCTCATACCTGGGCTTCTTACTAAGTCCAAAATAGACAAAAAATCTTTGATCGAAAAATGATGCAGCACACATCGAGAGTCTTTGTGCGCTGCTAACCTGAAAAGCAGCAAGTGTAGCTTGTTGTGTCACACTTGGAAGGATATGGGTGAGAAATGCTTTGAGGATAAGAGCTTACTTGGAGGTCAGATGAGCAAATGAAGGGCTCGAGGTTATGTGAGCTTCCAGCTTTCAGCATATTGAAGAGAAGCATGGGATGCTAGATTATTTACTTTCTTCTCCTGATGCAGAGAATGTAGGTGCTACCGTCCGGAACACAGTCCTTGCTCAGTTCGGGTACAATTTCCTCAGTCAGTGAATAAAACAGTGCTTCTTGAGGCTTGTGTGAGCTCCTGGTCCTACACATCAGTTTATATGGTGTTACAGAAACACTAACTCCCAAAAAACTCAGTAACAGACAAAGATAGCTGAATTGTACAACTGAGGTTTTTGCAGTTATGTGCATCACCAGAGGACAGGATCAAGCAGTATAATTTTGGAATATCTCAAAAAGTTATAATACATGGTGTTGGATCTGGTATTAGGTTTGCACATGTTTATTCTGTCTTTGGTGCAGTGAAGGGCAGTTTGGAGCTGTGCAGTGGCCCATCTTCCTGAGCAGGGTAAACCCCTATGTTGTTGCTCATAGCCCTGGCTGGGAGATGTGCTGGGAGGTGGATCAGGCTGGGGTGTGGTCCTAGTAGGTTGCCATCTATCAAAAGATAAGCTGATAAACCAGAGAATTTACTGGGTTAGGCCCTTGGGTGGGTTCAACTGTAATAACAGCTAGTTGTGACTCTTGCGGTCTCAAAGCTAAAAATGAAGTTACTGACTGCCATAACTGGAAGCTTCAGAGCTTTGGGCACACCGTCTTCCAGGCATGCTTTTTATGGTCAGCTCTGCTGGGTGCTGCAGTCTTAATCCAGGCTTTTAATTTTGCATCCGTCCATGGATTTGGAACAAAGACTCATCCTTTCCTTGTGCTTCTCATGGCTATGAAACCAAGAAGAGAGTGATGTAAATGACACAAAACGGCTGTCTAAGTCTGTCCTAAGGGAAAACTGTTCCAGTTCCACAATGATTGTTACCATTTTATTTTCCTTCCATCTGAGCACTGACAGGCATTCTGATACTGGTGGTCTTTATGAAATAAATGATTTAGCAGTTTAAGAGAGCAGATGGGCAAAACCAAACCAAGGAAAACCACAGGTGATCTCAGCAGGCCCCATCTCAGGTTACTCACAAGGGATGCACCACTGTGCTGTTCCAGTGGTGCTTTTGGATCCTTGCTTATTGTTTTTCTGGACATTTCTGTTGGATGTTCTGCTGGATAAGGTTAGGCATGACATTGTAGTGTGTAAAAATATGTTATTTCCCAGCATTTGCTGGTTAGTGCTTTGTCACACATTAGGGCTGAAAATTACAGTGGTAAGAAGGTCAACAGGACCAAGTGGTAGATCTTGTGATTTTTTAGAAATACCACATCAAAATTGTCTAATTCATCAAGTCCCAGTGCATCAGTCCATCTCAGGAGATACAGTGACAGCCATATGGCACAAAGCTGTGGGTGCAAGGCTGTAGCATGAGCTCATGCTTCCTAGAAAAGCTCGTGGCAGGACAGTGCCTGTTGAGAAGCACCCAGTTTGCAGTACCAAGGAATCCCACAGCTTCTTTTCCCTGTTTCACAGTCCCATGCACGTTTAGAGTTGGCCAGGTGTGTCAAGCATATGAAACTAAAAGAAGTAAAGGGGCACGATAGTGGGTGGTTAACAGATGAACATTTATTATTTTGGAATACAAGTGGGCTGGTGGCAGTCTGTGAATGAAATCAATGTGACTTCTCCAGGTGTGCTGCAGAGGGGCACACAGATGAGATGTCAAGGTGGTCATTCTCAAGTGTCACAGAGCACTCCTTTAAAGCATATTGATTTTAAAGTATGGCAGGAAACAAAAATTGCAGATTTTGTAGCATGCAGATTTTCAAAGTGTTAGCAACACTAAATAGCAAAGTTAAAATTGCCATGCTACAAAGCAGCTTGAAGTCTGCAGGACCAACATTTTGCCATTAAGCATCCACATCCTGACTGTTTCTTGTCTGAAATTGCTGTTGTCAGCTGCAGAAACAGAACATTTTCCATACAGAGTATGTACTTTTTCAGAAAGCTCTACTAATTAAAAAACCCAAGCTTTTGCTCTTTCACACCCCTGTGCTATGCTGTCATGGACTCTTTTGAGGCCACACAGTCATCTTAATTAGCGGCCTGAGCTGGCTGAAAAGTAGCCCAGCTCGACCATACAGCCACTCCAAAAAAAATCCAAAGTTTTTCAGCAGGTTCAAATGCTGAACAAGCTCACCAGGCTTGCTCAAATTGATTGTTCAAATGCCTGATCCACCACAGTCCTTCAGTTTAATCCTTCGGTTTATGCCTTGCCTGTCATGAGTTTTTGATTCCCTCTTATACATTAGATCACTGTTTTGTTCTCTCCTTCATCCAGTTTTTGGTTTTTTCTCCTACATATTTACTAATTTTGGAGAGAGGAGGGAAAAAATCTCTTCTTTTGCAAGTCACAGAAGTGGCTTTTTGGTTGTTGCCTGAGCTGCTGCTTTGACTGTTCTGTTCTTTCTCCAGCTGTTTTGAGATGTTTGTCTCTAACGAGCTGTGCTCTGCAGAGTTATTTGAGTAGGCCTGTTCCCTGGTTCTGCAGGGTGGCACAGATCAGAAGATTTGCTTCTGAGCAGGACACCCAATTTTAGCTGACAGTTTTTTCTTTTTGTCCTCTTAAGTCAGTGGTATGCTCAACAGTGCAGGGTAACCTTTTTTCCCCCACTTCAATCCTTTATCACCACTGACAGTGCAGAAGAAAAGATGAAAAAGGGAGCTTCTCTGAATCCTCAATCAGATAAGCAGAATCCCCAAAATAGTAACACTTGTGTTGGGCCAACAGACTCAGCACTTTCTCCTTTTTATTCAATTATTTCTCCCTTCTAATCTGGTTCTTACTAAAAAATAGAGACCATGTAAAATATTTGCATTTTTCCCTCCTGAAATCAGATGATGAGTATTGACAGTGTTTATCAAATTAATTATTTGCCAGTTGAAGAGAAAAGGTGGGCATAACCAACCTAGCTGCCCACCAGGCAAAATTTCATTCTTGAAGTGGCTGTGGGTTCTAAGTAGGGATTACAGCAAATTAACTGATTTCCAGGGGTTCAACCAAGCAGCCCATGTACCTGCCATGCACTGTAACTGAGAAGCACTGAACTGATGCTGTGTCAGGTTTCCCATCATTGGAGTTTCCCCTTTCTTTTGTGTATTTCTCTCTGGCTTTGATGAATGCCAGGGCAGGGAAATACGAGCTTTTACCTTTTGTGATGCTTGGGTGAATACCAGTCAATTTGCTTATTGATGCTGATACACTTTTTCTTCAAGTCAGCTGAGGGGAAAATAGTCCAAATGAGGTCAGCAACAACTCCGTGTGTGTGATAAAATGAAATACACACAAAAAAAATAAGGTCAAAGGACTCCATTGATGTAAACAAGTAACAAGCCCAGGCTAGAATTCTACTTAGAAATGGGAACTTTTCAGGCATGTCTTAATGAGCTCAGCTTCACACTCAAAACAAGAACTCTCACCGACTCTATTCTTCATTTGCCTTAACCTGCTGAACTGGGTTGTGCTCTGCTGACATGGAGAAGGAACATGTCCAGCATGTATCCTCAGTCTTAAATTATCCTGTCACACCTTTGTAAAAGCACTGTGACTTACTATTTTTCTCCAAATTGTGGTAAATTGGTAATCATGGATAGAGTCTGAAACTACTACTCTGCCTTTAAAATGAAAAGAATTTTTAAAAATGGTTAATGCTTGCCACGGAAGAGTGGATGGCTTAGACAAAGTTATTAAAGAAAAGCCCTTCTGTTGAGTTGTGACATGCAGGAAGGACTCCCTTGCTTTCTAAACTGCTTCTCTGAGAAGGGTTTAGGTGCAGCTGAATCCTATCTTAGCCTCATACTGTGTCAATGGTTTAAATTTAAGGAATTATAGAGGTGTGATTAAATCACTTTCTCCCACAAGTTTTTAATAATGGCAAAATAGATATATTTCTATAAAATGAATTATTTAGTATGATGAACAGACAACTGAACAGATGTAAGATCTTAATCAGAATTATTTACTACACAGTGTAAAAGCTAAAAATCTACTCAAAGAGTATAATACAGCC
>JAOXXN010000001.1:41276394-41308200 GCA_026770055.1 Myrmophylax atrothorax | reverse complement strand
GCCAGGGGATGGTCCCCACTGAGACTTGAACTCAGGTCCTTGGGATTCAGAGTCCAGAGTGCTCTCCTTTACACCACGGGACTGCCCTTTGCCTTTTGGGATAAACTTGAAAGATCTATCAGCTGCCTACCTGTACGGTTGCACACCCATGAATATCTGTGCATGTCCTTCATCCTTTGTATTTACTAGGTTTCCCTTCCCTACCACATAATTTATGTTCATGTGTTGGGGGAGGAAAACAAGCTTTTCAGATATTTCGATTCAGAGTTGGTGTCTTAACTGTAGATGAACTCATGCAATCACAGAAAATATGCTCTTGACACCTGTTAGTTGTGCTGAAACCAAAACTAATTAAGGAAAAGACTTAAAATAAAAAATAGAAAATTGTAAGCAACAGCTTTTCTCCTTCTAAACAGTAAGTTAATTTAGCAGCCTAAAAGATTATAAGATACAGTGATTACTATGAAACTATATTGAACCCCCAAATTTTGGGTATCTCATAATTGCCTATTTTTTTAATCAGTGTTATGTGATTTATTAATTTGTACATGATCCATCAACATATGTTAACATTTAAAACACATTTGTGTAATTTTAATAGAGGGCTGTGAGTTTAAACTTGAGTAGTTTGTCAAAATTACCCATTTATTTGTCAACAACTACATTTTAAAGAGAGACGATATTTTTCTATGGGTGTTTTTACTGTTTAAGTCATACATTTTTGTCTGTCCTGACATGAAGATGATTTGTGGAGTGACTATTATGCTTTGGGCACTTTTATAGCACGTCTCAGTTCAAAGGCTGTGAAATGTTTGTTTTGTGACTTTAAACAGCATTATGATTTCTGTAAGCACTTCATCTTCATAGATATACTATAATCAAATTTGTATTTTGAATCCTATGAAGTGATTACAAGAAGAATATGCGATGTTATTGCAATGGAAAGGTAGCTGTCTCTGATAGATGGCTTTCTGAAACATATTTGTTAGATTTCTGGAATGAGTTAATGTCTTCATTGAGCACACCTTTTCATACACATTGAGTATTCAGGTTGTGGGTGTTTTTTTATTATTTCTTTACTTAAAAGCATCTTTCAGTTGGCTGTGTTACAGGAAATATTGAAAGTTACCTCCTTGTGTTCTGCAGTGCTCTTTGTTTTTGAAGGTTTTTTTTTTCAATAGTTCTGATTGATGATCTGTGACCTGTGTTATTAGATGCTCAGAGCTGCTTTGAATGCATACTTAACAGTTGAGATCCTCAAGGTCTTCAAGCATTTGGTCTTGTGTTAATTTACCTGCAGGGAACTATTAGCTTGTCTTCCTTGCTTGAGGTCATTATTTCCTGTCTGAATGAAGTGAAACTCAATTAGCATTCTCAAGTGCTTCAGATGTTAATTTGGAGAAAAGGGAAGGGAAAACGGAAAATAAAAAAAAAAAGAACAAAGAAGTAGAAGGATTTGGCCTTTAAAATACAAAGCTGCAGATCCATTTCCAATTACAGCATTGCAAATCTACTATTAAAAGTTTTACCTTCCAAGGCTGATTTAGGTGCACTTCATTTCTAACTTCAGCTGACATGACAGCTTATCAATACATGCCTGTTTGCCAAGGGGACATCTCCGCTTCTTGAAGCAATGGCAGTCAGTGCTGTACTTTGGTTTGATTTCAGTAGAGTCACGAAAAATACTAGGAGGTCCTGCACAGGCATTCATGATTACAGGCCTCTGCATTGTAACTGTAAAGCATTGGTTCCTGGTGGTACTCAATGTTTCCAAGCCCTACTAGAACCGCATCCATATCTGTGATCTCGGTGCCTGACTTCTGTTTAACAGATGTTGGTAGAGTTACACAGAAAGGAGATCCACGATGCAAAGCAATGCCTTAAGCTCTGGAACTCAAGTGCTGCAGTTCAGGCTGTATCTTGAATTCTTACCCTTTCCAGGCTTAATTGTCAGCTTTGAGCAATGTAAAGATCATCCATGTTCCTCTCCAGAAGCCTTACACAGATGCTGTCCTTTGTAAATGCATAAATCTTGATTTTATTCTAAGAATGTCCAAACTGATGGGGAATTCGCTTGTTTGGGGTTCTTTGTTCTCCCTACTTTCTTTGGTTTTGGAATGAAGTGTTTCAAAATAATACCATATTAATGGCTGAGCACAAATGAGTGAACAGCCGTAACTCTGAAGAACAGTGGTCAGGTTACTCACACAAACAAAATTCTGGGGTACGGTGTCAAGTATCAAACAGGGTGTTTTGTCTTAACAGCATAAAATATGAAGACGTGGGTGTTTTGAAGACCTGACTCAGACCTAACCTACTCAGAAGTTCCTCTATAGAAGCCTAAACTCCTGTATGAGGCTTGTGGCAGGGAGCACAACCAAGAGCCTGGTGGCAAAGCAGGTGATGGCTCTGATGTGCCATGTTGGGGCACAGACAGGTGTGTATGCCTGGAGGAAGGGCTTTCAAACCCTGGCATGCTCACTCCATGCTCACTCCTTTCCATGCTTTTCAGCATTACAAGTATGGAGATCATATTGACAGATACAGGTCAAGTTGCTAGTTATCTTGATTTGTAGCACTTAAATAAATTTTACTTTTAGCCTGTGAAACAAAGCTGAGTTAATGGTACAACCTGTTGCAGGATGTTTGGTATCAATAGTTTCACTTTATTGGCTGATGTATTCCTTAGCCTTATCATCTTGCTATCTCTGTAGCTATTACACATCTACAGGGATTTACAAACACAGAAACAGTCTCCCACAACCCTACTCCTCTGTTAGTTACGGCTGGAGGTTCAGGATGTCTTGACCAGCAATATTTTAGCTAATTCAAATATCAAACAGGGAACTCCAAATAAAAGTGAAATTAGTTGGATACAGAGTGAAGGCAACAGCTGACTTTAGAGTGTGGTCCTGATGGATTATCTGTGGCAGGCTGATTCTGTCCCATAGTGCATGTGGAATTTCATGGGGAATTGTGTGTCCTGGATAAAGAGCCAGAACTGCTGTTTTCCAGGCAGTGTATTGCTGTACAAATTTAGTTGGGTTAGAGTTTTAACAATATTGTTACTGCACACATTTAAACTCTTACTGCACACATTTGAATATTTTGTGGGATTTTTTTTTTAAAGGCTTGTCTTTATTCAATTTGGTAGGAAAGAAAGACACCAGCTGAGGTTATTTTCTGTGCAACAGGAGGAGTGTTAAAGGTCTTCATTTCTGTGTAGTACCTTCAAGAGATTGGTCTCAAAATGTTGGATCTGATTTTCATTACCTAACTCAACTGTTTTCACCTCTTCAGGCAATAGAATTTTTCCCATCAAGTAGTAGTGATTTAAGGCAATATTTGGCATCCTGATGTTTGAGAATCAGTTGATTGTGTGTAATTAGCCAGACTCAGGAGTGCATTAGCAACACTTCAATGAACAGTGTTTCTCTGTCATCAGCTGTGACTTCCATGTTCAAAGTTGATGCATGAGTTTGAGGCAGAAGTGCTTACCTGGAGAACTGAGTAACAAATGGAATATATAACTTCCTATCTGGAGGTTATTGATTTGAATCCAGCCTTAATAATGAATAATGTTGTAAAAGTTTCTAAATATCAAACGGGAAACTGTAAATGAGAGTAGATCCAGAGTGAAAAGATATATTCCCTACCTACCTGGCAGGCACAGTCATTGCCAGAGGATTTCATTGTATTCTATTTTTTTAAAAAACTTTAGTGCCAAGGTTGAAAAATAGTCTATTATTCATTTCCTTAGGGTAAGTCTAGTTACATTATTTTCTTTTTTTTCCTAAACTTATGTGAAGCTACTCAACAGATGTTTAATTTCTGTATTACCCTGTGTGTTGTGCTCAGCTGAGACCCTGTAAGATAAAAAAAAGGTGCATGTTGTTGCCAGAAAAGTAGAAAAAAAGTGTGATGTGCAAATAGAGCACAGTGTTTCATGTGCTGATGGGACAGAGAAGGTTTTGGTATTTTTGAAATAGTGCCACAGGTATTATTTTGTATCATCTTGCACCTTCTGTGTATTTACAGCCATGATGATTCAGACACCAGGTGTGCAAAATTCTCACATTCTGGAAACTGCTTTTTCACAGAGTGCCTTGGTCTCTGTGAATTGCCTGTGAGTTCTTCCGCATGTACTAGCAGATGAGGAATAGTGAGATGTTAAGCTTGATGATGTTAGCGATGATGGAGCAGCAAGTGCGTTAGGAGGATACACAAAGGAGGAGACTGGGAGCAGTGTGAGTACCTGGTTGCAGAATAACAGAACTGATGTGTGGAACTATGAGCACTTGAGAGTTGCAGATATGCTCAGAAGCAAGAGTGAATTAAACAGGAGCCTCTCTTCCTTGGGCAGGCTTGTGGAGAAAGGGCAAGGAGGAGAGTGCTGGTCTGTACAGAAGGCAGGAGCAATCCCCACCATAATTTAGAGCCACAGGAGGAGGTCACATCTGTCAGTAAAATGCTCCCAAGCGGTAAGGGAAGTGGGAGAGAATGACATATGTTTAGGAATCCTGTACCAGATCTGTGTGTGCAGTGAACTTTATAGAACACTACAGGAAGTCAAGAGAGACAACGATGCTCACATTCATGGGGAACAGCATGCTTATCAGAATTATCAGAGAGAGGGCAAAGGAGAGCAGAACAGGTCCTGAAGATAAAGCCTTGGTAAGGTATGGGTTCCTTCTTTGCAAAGTAATCATAGAATGGCCTGCTCCCAAGAGATACATATACGCAATAATAGCCAGGGGAGGACCAAATCCCAGAGTTTATGCAGACCAAGGAAGTCTCTTGGTTCTATTGGTACAGTAAACTGCTATATGAATACATTCATATGAGGTCCCTCTCTCAAAGCTGTATCCATGACTGTGACATCTGATGACTGGATCTCGGCATGCTGGAAATGAAATATCTTTTCTTATTCTGCCTCTGGTTGTTCTCTCCAATTGGTTGTGAGGTTATTTCTTGAAGTGAACATTCAGAATAAAGGCAAGGTAATTTTTGAGCCCTTTTCACAGTAGAACCTGTTTCACATGTGTCACAGTAGAGTCATTGAAAAAGGAAAAAAAGATGCAATGAAAAGACAAAAGTGGAAGTAAACACCTTAAAAAATAGTTAAGGAAAGATTGTAGTTAGCACCTAACCATACAGTGCTGCTTCCTTTCTTTATTATTCTCAGATCAGTTCAGTACATTTTGCTCCTCCATTGTGTATTGAACACCTCACTGTATACAAATGGATCTATAAATGGACATAGAACCTTTTAGCTGAGAGGAGGCCAACTGCTGAACTGCTTGTTCATGACATAATCACGATAAAGTAGGCTGGCTTGAAGGTAGCATTTAAGATATGAAAGGCATCTAATGTATCTTCAAAAACTACTTGCTATTTGCATTTTGCCTTACTACTCACTAGTGCATGCTCCCTAAATCATTTCTCACTGGACCCCCTTGTGTCACCAGGAAATATTCTTCAGTCTAGTGACTCTAGTTAAAACACCAGTTGTAATGAGAAGAAGACTGAAGCGTTGGTGAAAGGAGAAAAGGTGTTGAATGCTATTGAACCGATAGAGAATATTCTTCATCTGCAACAGAAAGCAAAGATTTAGTTCTAAATACAGGGACTGACCTGTTTTGCAGCTGTGCTGTCATCAACTGTTCAATGAATACTATTTCATTTAGTTCATGAATATAGATGGCTAATTCCTCAGGGCAACTGATTCTATTAATACAAAGCATATGCACAACCACCACTAATAGCAGAACTCTGCTCCATTTCTGGTGGTTTGACTTTATTCACTGGGGTGGCAGTCTCAGAAGGAAAGGATGCTGACAATAGTGTTCCTAAGATTGCAGTAGTTTTGCTTTAGTAAATACAGACTTTTAAAGAGACTGGTAATGAATTTATGACTTGAGACCTTCCACATCTCTTAATTTTGAGGCAGCTGGTGAGAGAGTTTTTGCACTGACTTCATTATGGAAATTGCTATACAGTGGAATGATTATCTTGCGTAAAGTTAAGTATTGTGCATAAGTTCATTCTGGGCTGACTGACAACAGAAGAAGTTGGGAAACTGATCTTGAGAAGATAATCTCAAAATAGACAGAAATATTTTTTTTTATATATTTTGTTTGAATTATAAAGTGCAGAATAGGGGAGAAAACCCTATGTAATTCACACTATATAAAAAGTAGGAGATCAACCATAACAACAAAATGCAGCCATATAAAGTGTGAAAACAGTGAATCATGAGGGAAAAGAGTCATTAGAATATTAGGATGTGACCACTAGGAAGACCCTATCTAGTGTAGCCAAGATGCTCTTAAGCCTTTTGGCTCTATACTACAGTTTGGGCAAATGTAGACAAAGCTTCTTCATATGTATAAAAAAAAAGTTAAAAGTTGAAAAAGTCTACCAGTGGGAAAGCTGAGGGAAGAAATTCTACAGGAGCAGGAGGAATTTCCCTTGGATGGCTCTTGAAAACCTTTTGCAGTTTTTCTCTCAAGTGACAAGAGGTTCAGCTTCCCAAGGTATTGATGAACAGACTCCATCTTAAGTCAGCAGCTTGTACAGAGGAAGTATAACTAGCAACTCTTTTATTTGATAAAAATTACACACTACTTGTTAGCTGCCTGAGAATTTTATAATTTGTAATTATTGGGTTCTTCTAGTTTAATTTTCTCCAGTGTGGTTGTAACGGATAGAAATACACATTTCCTCCAGATGTTCTTGGCTACAGGAGAGATCCCAGTCAGTTTTCGAAATGTTTTCCTATTTACTGATGAAAACTAAAAAAGAAACTTTTCTGGTCGTCTCTTCAGTCCCTCTCTTTATGTGACATTACTTCCCAGCAAATATTCCTAAGGAATTTAAATTAGCTAATTGATGATGGTTTCATCAGCTGTGATTACATTACATATTGCTTATGCTATCTTTTTTATTTATCTTTTGGGAGGATTAATGTAGATTAGATACAGTTTCATCTGCTTGGCTGGTCATCTCCACTATGTATGTGATACGAAGCCTTCTCAGGGGAGACTGTTCCTCAAGCCCCTTGGGAAGGGCCACCACACCTACTGCATGAATGGGACACAGTGCTTGTGTCAATGCTTCCACCACATGCTTACTGTGTATGGTGGGCCTTGCACACGTGTTGGTGGTGGTGCTCATAGAAGGCAGGCAGAACAGTGGGTAAGGTGCAGCCTTTGTGGTCGTGGTCTGATCAGATGTGGGTTTGGCTGCAGACTTCATGGTGTTTGCTCATCTGTGCAAATTGACAGTCTGCTGTGCCTTTACTACAGCCCTGTTTAATGGAGAATTAATCTTACTTTGCTCTTCTGTGCTGCCCTTTACTTTGATTCCCAGTTTTGCGATCTGTCTCTTTTGGTAGACCAGTTGTGCATATTCGTCTTAGATGTCTGTATCTTGTATTCTGCGCAGGTGCTGTTTTCTGTCCATTCGTTTCACTCCTTCTGATCTGTCTGCTTCCCACTCACCATTTAACATGTCAGTTTAAAGCTTAGTGTATTGTTTATTGTTTTAAGTTGTAAATGGGGATGTTACTTAAATCCAAGACAATTAATACCATTCTGGACTCTTCTTTATTTTTCCTTGTTTCATGCGGTGTTCACTCATTATCTGTAAGCAATCTTCACTTAGATTCTTTCAAGAGGGTTTTCATTATTGTGTGCTTTTGTTTTTCAGGTGAAGAATTGTGTGTTTTGGCATTATACTCTATATTCTGAAATACTGCTTCTATTTCATTGCCTTACTGGTTCTTGAACTTAAATAAAAGATCAAAATCAAGGTGGTTCTTTCTGAGCCAAGTTTTATTATTTTTGATAGTAACTAATATTTTTCTCTACTCTTGCACAAATAAAGAGCTTAATTTTTAGAGGGGTCACCGTGGAAAGCAGGTAGATTCTTTAAATGCAAAATCTGTATCTTTTTTACTCATAACTCTGGCTGAAATCAGCCTATTAAAGATCTGAATAAGTGTATTACAATCTGAGGTAGATACTAACATCTTGAATTTTTTTTGCTTCTGTTACAGGATATATTTATTCAGCTTTGTAGTTTTATTCATATTTATTTCTCAAAATGTGGAAAATCCAAACCACTGTTTGAGGTCTAAGAATGGGCTGTTTGGCACTGCTAGATACTTGCTCGGTATTTTGGTCTAACTGGGGAAAAGGGTGAGGCTGTTTTGTATTTGTGCGTGAGCATTATGGTTTTGATACTACAGATGGTCATTGCAAATGCAGCCTTTCTTCTCTGTGTGAAGATAGACCAAAGGAGCAGGGTGTGGGTGGCATGTGGAAGGAATTGTATTTCTGTCCTCTTTGGAGGACAGAAAATGAGGTCAGTAGATAGACGAGGGAAATGAAACAAATCATTATGTTCAGTAGTAAAATTTGTGATGATTTTAATTCTGTGGCTATGAAGCCTAATAGAGCAAACCACTGAAGAAGACACCTTAGTGGAAGAGTCTGTGTGTTACTCCTCCACTGCCAGGAAATTTTTTTAATAAATTAGGGATACCTGTGTGGCAAAATTTTATCCAGCACTTAAGCTTTACAAGCTCCTTGTTGCACAGGTCTATCTGTATGTTTGCCAAAGTAGATTTTGGACATACCTGAAGTGAGAGGGTGTGTCAGCTCTTACTGTCTGTAGCTGGGAAAGTTTTTTCCACTAAAGGAGAGATTAATTCTACAAGCAAGAGGCCGAGAGCATTGTTGCTCGGGAGCAGTGTTTTGTATGGAAAGAAAGTTTGTGCCATGTGGAAGTCTTTGGAGTTTAAAGATACTCTGGAAGTAAACATTCTAGACCTATATTTCTGTAATGTTCCCCGTGTGGGAAAGGGAATGGCAGCTGTAGTTGCATTACACTGTTCCCAGTGTAATCATTATCTCGTCAGTGCATTGAGCATTCAAGTGCCTTAGCAATGTCTTCCTCTACTAACACATACTACGCTGGGAGACAGATGTTTATGTCATGTTATTTTATTCCTCATCAATCAGCAGTTTCCCAACCATCTTATTTTTAACTTGATTATTTACTAATGAGCAATAAAACCCACCGTGCCTACAGCAATGTTTGCACAGTGGGTTGTAAAATAGCAGCACACACACTTAGTTTTATTTCTTATTATGTTTACCACAAATCAAATCCTTTCCTAATGTCTATGTCCTTGTTTAAACCTAAATCAGATCAGGGTGCTTCCGTTCCTTCAGTTGTTTCCTTTTAGTTACGGTCACAACATTTTGTCCACTGAATTCTTAGCAGCTTGTAGCAGTCTTGGAGACCAAGTCAAATAAGTTCCCTAGAGGCTATATGTCGGGACGCTGGAAATTCATTTCTGATTTTTTCTGGCTTCCCTAGCCTGCATTAATTCTGATTTGTTATGAAGTGGATCAAAACTAATAGGAAGTGAAGCTTCTTTCAGCTAAAGTAAGTAATGGGTTTGAGGTGAAGGGGTTCAAAGATGCCACAAGGCAAGATGGCTCCTGAATTTTAGAGTGACATTTACAAAGCTCTGTAGTCTTGAAACACACTGCCTCATATTATCTGTTTGCATAGCTTTACTCCAACAGAAAGCCTTTTGTTTTGACCAAATATGCAAGTTTGCAGCAGTGGTGAAGCCAGAGTTGAAAAAACAACATGATTTGGGATATGTGAATGACCTCAGGAGGAGTGGGGAGTAAAGGAGGACTTCATTAATGTGAACAGTTATTGAGAGGGGGATTGTAAAGCCACCACCATTCATCAAATCTATTGAAGAAGAAACAAAGAAAACTCTTGTGTGAGAAAGAAACACCAAAGTGTATGGAATAGCAATGTAATTTTCTTGAAAACTGATGTAGATCTCAGGACAACAAAGAGCATGTATGTATTGAAAGAGGGTTAAGACTGAGAAGCCAGACAAGGTTTCACAAGCTACATTTGTGAAACCATAACTCTAGAATAAACCAGCCATCCCACAATAGCAAATAAAACATGAAGCACTGTACAAACTGAATTGTCTTTTACTCTGCGGAAGTTCAGTGTTTCCAAGTTACGGCATCTGAATTACAGCACCCTGGAACTTCCCCGAGTATGCTAAGCTGCTTGGATCATATCTCACTCTCCCATGTTCCTTTTCTTGGAGGGAAAATTGAGGCTTGCAGTGGCTTGGTTTTCTTTAATAATTTAGTATGCTGCAGCTTTGTGTGCCTGCTGCTGAGGACAGTGCCAGTGATGCATGCTTTGCTCCTGGGTGCCGGGGGTTGTATTCATTCATGAGTCTTCCTGGTGTTTATTTTACAGCCTTTGACTTGACTCTGAAGAACATGCAGTGGCTTGCATCAATCCACTTTATCTTGGCTGCATTGCTTGTCTAAACTGAAATGTTTGCCTGACTGCATTAAACTCTGTAAATGTTTCAGTGAATTAATGTCTGCCGTGACAAGATGGGTGATTATGGTTTCTGAGTAAATTAGTTGAAAGTAACTGCAGAAAACAGTGGAGAGAGTAGCTGATGGTTATTTTCAGTGCAAGTGACTGCTCCTCTCCTCTTTTGCTGACTTTAGGGTATGCCTGCACAGAATCTTGCACCATTGCAGCCAAACTTTTTTCCCCCCATGTTATTTAAATGAATAAAAATGTGGCATATGGAGTGGGCTTTATTATATGTCTTGTATATTCTTTTCCTCCAGCCAGGGACTGAATTGCCTCTGCAGGAGATATTCTGTCTGTCCAAGGTGTGGTCTCCCCTGGGAAAGCCCAAGAGCACCTTATCAGGGAAGAGTTACATCTAATGTCCTTCGGGGACTCATTATTTCTCATACCTGTATCATTGCACATCATAAAGGTGTGAGGAGGGAAATAAGACCCAGCCTACCAGAGCTCCTGATTAATGTGGGATTAGCTTGCATAATTGGAGCGAGATTCCATCTCCTCCTTTGAGGAAGGGCTGAAGGGGCAGACTGAGGCCAGCAGGTGGCTAGCTGTGCGCTAACCTGGTGTAACTCACAGCAAGACCAGGATCAGCCTGGTGACAGATACAGGCAAGCAGTCTGTTGGGAGAGTGAATCTGAACTGGAAGGATGTACCTGAACAAGGACATTATGAAAATTGAGGGGACTTCTTTCTTCGCTTTTTTATAAGAGATCTAACTCCCCAAGAAGAAAAAGGTCACTTTTTTGTTCCATTTTTAAAAGTTTTGGGTTTTTTCCCTGGGCTTCAGATACATTTTGCAGCTATAGTGGAAAATTTTCTCACATAGTTCTGGTTTTTTATTGCCTGGCTATAAAAGACCTTGATACCCACTTTCAACCATTCCTATAAAAGTGATCGGTATAGCAAAATCCCAGTGTCTTCCTTGTAAAGTGCCAGTGTCTCCTTGAAATCTGCCTTATCCTCTAGTAGGTCTTAGTTTTTTCAGCCTGAGTGCACTGCAGAGAGTTCATTACCCTCTTTGCCTAGTCTGAAGTAAGCAGGCAGGAAAGATCCACCAATTCCAGCGTGTCTCAATGCAATGTGTCTGCTTCTGGCACCTTGCTCCTTGTTACCAAGCTCTGTTCTAGACTGGGAAGAAAAATGCTTGCACTTCAAAATACTTCCCAGCCCATTTGCAAACTCTACAACATTTATTATTTTCATCATGTTTAATAGCACAGTTCCTCATTTTCTTGTCCTTTTATTGCTGTTATAGTAATGTGGGCTATGACTTCATTTGACTTTTCTAAGTAGGCAGTATCACCTCTAGTTAGCATTTAGATGGGAAAATGTCTGAGGGTGTAATGACTGTTCTGAATGTGACAGGTATCCATCTAAAATGAGACTGAGAATATGTTGGAAAGTGATTTATAAGAAAATGTTCACTCATCAAAAGTGAATATTTTCAAGTGAAAATTGCAGCTCCAATAAAACCGTAGCAAAACAAACAGTTTAGATCAAAACAGGAAAAGCAATCCATGGTGTGTGTAATAACATGGTACCTAATGTCCTCACTGTGTAAGTACAGGAATTCATTAGTCAGGTCTTTCTACCTCTGTTCTTCCACACTCACTGCATATTAAATTCTTTGGTGTAGCAATTTGACCCTTGCAATCTCTGGATGAATAATCCGTTTGCCTAAAGGTCAATCTCCTTTCTGCGTATACAAGCTCCCAATTGGTCTTATAAAATAGGACAGCTCCTGCAGGAAGGTGAACTGCCCCAGAATGATAGCAATGTGGAACAGGATGGTGAAGGTTTAGGTTATGTCCTTACTCTGAATTAGACTGGGAAAGGACTTGAGTTTACAAGGATGGCCTTAACCACTGTGGTGTGAAATCACTGCATGGTTTGTTTTATTTTTTTTCAATCTTTCTTGCTAGAACTGTGCTGAGCTGTAAGTACTATGAAGCATCACTATCATGGAGTACTGAGAAAGCATCTTCTTACACCCTAATCTAAGGACAGATTTCTGTACCAATATAGCTATTTCAGTCATGGGTATGTGTGAACCAGTATGTCTTTCCAGCACAGCTGCTAATTTCTATGAATGCGTCTTACACAGTTTGTTTTCATCCTTCCGAGAGAAATTGCTAGATATATGTAGAACAACATCCATACAAGCTGAATGTATTATCCTAATTTTATTGCTACAGCTTGATGTTTGGTCAAACCAATGCTGGTTCAGTTCAACTTTCTGAAAGTCAAAACTGAGGCCCCTGATACAAATTTCATGTTAGTTTGCATGCCTTTGCTAAGTTGTGCTGAAAACTGCAGCCTTCAGAACCCAAACCTCCACTTCTTCTGAAATTGATGCTAAAACTTCTTCACCCACTAAAAAAGGGAAGTAAAAAAATAGAATTTGAGAAATAAAGTGGGTTTTTGTTTCTCTTGCTTTCAGCTCAGTTTTGTCAAACTCCAAAGGTTATTTCATTACATTGGAAAAGAGAGATTTCAATCTGAACTTGCAATTTAATTAGCAATTCTGTTGATGATGTGCTGGCCAGAGCTGGAGCTTTCACTATGTAGAAGCTGAGAAGGTAAAGAGGCTAATATGTATCTCTCACACATAACCAGTTGAAAGCCATGGAGCCAGCCAAGGATTGTTGGGGAAAACACACTGGGAGAAAGAAAAATGCAACACAGTACAGCACAAGGCATGAATGAGGTCAAGAAGCAGGCATGGACCAAAGGTTGACTCAATAGGGAGAAGATCAAGATCACCAAAGACCCCAGAAGCCCTCAGACTCACTTTCAGAAAAGTCAAGAAGAATGAACTGTGCATGATAACCAATTTGCATAGAAAGCAAGAAACTTAGCTTCAGGGCAGGGAAACTTACCTATAAAAAGGTACCCCCACAAAGCCTGGGTGCATTCCACCAGGACCTTGGACACCCCATCAGCTTGTTTGACATTGAAGCCAGGACAGGTGATCCCTCCTTCCTCCCTCCCTTCCCTCCCTTCCCTCCCCTGTCTTCCCTTCCTCTCTTCCTTTCCCTCCCTCTCTTCCTTTCCCTCCCGCCTGCCTGCCTGCCTTCCTGCCCCTTACTGAAAATCCACTGCCATGTGTTTATACTAGAAGATAAGGGACCAATTTATACCAATTTCCATGCCAACTGTATAATTTGCTAATAAAACTTTTAAAGTTTTTGTGGGCCCTCTGACTTCTGTCATTCCTTTTCAGCTAGGGGCATCTGTGACTCTTGGATGCTCCCTTCTCCTTAGAGGTGAGACTGCACACACTGCCCTAACTGTCTTGGTTAGGCAGAGCTAGAAGGAGGAAAAAGGAGATGTTAAACACTGCGGAGAGCAGATGTTACCAGAATTACACACTGGGAGAAGAACTATTGAGTAATAGATACAGAATTTTTAAAAATCAGTTTGCTTTCCTTCTGGCATCTCACTTTTATCATAAACCGTTGTGTGGTGTCATGGAGTTCTGCTAAGCAGATGGTGTGTTTCATCTCAGTGGTGTCTGCTTATTGCTTGTGGATGAAGTGATTTTCCTATATAGTTAGTTAAAGTGCGACTTGAGGTTCTTTGGCAGTCCGAGTTGTTATTTGGAGTCTTAAAATCTAAGTCATGGTTAACTTACTGCTCATTTTAGTTTATACATGCTTAGCAGTAGGTGTGATTCTAAAAATACAAGTAAACACAGATATCTTAGTGCACCTCTGGAGGTTTTCAACAAGCGTAGTCTCTGTTCAGGGGAAAGAATTGGTATTTTGTGCCAGCTGCAGGTTATATTAGGAAAACTTTGCAACAGTAGGGATAATGAAGAAATAGATGGAGCTTTTAGAGCTCTTTAGGATTTGGTTGGACAAACATCTGTCAGGAATAGTTTAAGTATGAGAGTGCAGTGACTGACTGAGGTATCTCCACCAGAACTCACATCCAATTCCTAACCTAACAGGTTTTCTAATCAGCCCTTTCAGGGTGGCACACAGATGGTGTTGACCTCATTTTTGAGACTTAGTCATGGAATTTGCCGCCCTGGGCAGCTGCAGAGGAAATACATGTGGTTTTCCACTCCACTCCACTGTTTAGGCTTCCCAGAGAACTCCTAAGATATGTATCTTAGAGAGAAATGTACCTTTGCTTTGTTTGGTTTTGTTTGGTTGGTTTTTTTGTTTCTTTTATTGTTGGTTTGATTTTGGTTGGTTTGGGTTTTATTTCCCAGTTGGTTCCTTCTTTCTGCCAGCCTCACATCTTTGCTAGTTTTCAGGCTACTTGAAGACCCCTACTCCGGTCCAACAAAAGCAGATCATTTCTCCAGTTGGTTTCCTTTGGGAATCAAGTTTGAGAATTTGTATGTTTTGGGTTGGAAACCTGGAATGCTACCAACAACCACTGAAATGGCAGAGCACTGGCTGGGATGCTGGCTTTGTTCTTTCTGCATCACTGAAAGGTTTCTAGGAGATTGTCCTGAAGTGGCATCACTAACCTGTGTTATCTTTTAAAAGTATTTTAGCAGCTTGGGCTATATGTGATCTTCCTTTGAAACTTCCTAAGAAGGAGACGTTTCTAAACATCCACTACTCTCATTTCTGCTACTTTTTGACACTTAGTGAATGAGATGAGCTATTAATAATTTGTAGTCTACTTTTCTTACATAAATAAGTGAAAGCTCTCTATCATGTGCTAAATACTGTGAAACATTGTGATCAAAGGAACAACGAGCATGTTAGCCTCAAACTTGCCTGGCATTCATTTTAATTCTACTACTCCAGTAGCACCCTGTAAATTACCCCTCGATTTTTCAAGCTACAGGTAGTTTTTTTGACACACACATTCCCCTTTCTTTTCTAGTGTGCTTTTTTATTTTTAACACCGTTGTCTAAACTGTTTGAATAGGATGTCATTCATTTTTATCATTATTGGAAATACTAACTGTGTATCTGTCACACACTTCCCACACTAGCAGTGAAGTTTGAACACTTAAAGGATGATTAAAGGAATAGTAACAACATATGGGTCTTCTGAAGTGCCTCATACAGGACACAAATATAGTGCCACCAGATGAGATCACTGCAGGGAGAGGTTTTCAGTCTGCCTCTTCCCTTTGGTTTCCTTCTGCCCAGTTCTTCAAAGGAGAAGGTGCTAGTGATGTCCCAGTGTGATTAGTGAATATGACTGTATTGTTAGTGCAGGCAATACTTCACCTTACTCTCTAGCTATATATCGACATTTATAAATAGACCATCTTGATACTTTTTCAAGACAAGTAGTGTTGTGGTGATTTTATTTGATTTGCGCTTCTTCAGAAAGGGTAATTATGACAAATGTGTCCATTACCTATTGCTAGTTCTTTGGGAAAGGAAGGAGCCTGTGACTGCAATTAGCTCCTGTAGACAGCAGGAGAACTTTAACTAAAACTAGGTATGCTTTGGTATTAAATCTTTCCTTGGCAGAAATCACTACTCACTGTAGTCATTGTAGTCTGACTTTTCTGTGGACACAGCATTTGGGCCAAATGGGCACAGTATTGACATTGGGTGAGGGCGCTACAGAAGTCACAGAAGTTTGAACCAAGAGGCTTGCTTGTTCCATACTCTCTAGGCTGCAGTTTGAATGAAACTGACTCTACAGTTTATCAATTCTGTCTTTGATATTTCTGATGTGATCCCTCTCAGACAAAATCCTTGGCTGACTTCTTCCAGTGCTGCTGCCCCACCCACTTATAAGGCTGTCTTCTTTCTCTTGCATCAGAAATTCTTTCAGCAGCAAGTCAAACCAACATAAATTCCAAATCCTTTCAGAGGAGTTGTAGGAACAAACCTGTCTACTAGCTCTTCCAGTCAGGAGATCTGTACTGGTTTTAGAGATTGGAGCAGGTCCATCATAATTATTGTTAGGATTTGAGTCAGTAAACCCTTTTGGTTCACCTGAATTAAGCTTGACTATATAGCTGGTTGTATTTTGAGATACTCTTAGTCATAAACAGTAGTAGCAACACTGCAGTAGTACTCTTTAAATATTTCCAGTAGTGCCAGCTAGACTATTTGTATTGTGTAGTCTGATTTGCACCTCACAGAGTGTACTAGGATATGGTGTTAAGGTACATGGCTGGTGAACACCATCATTACTCTTGGGTAGTAATGTAAATTACTCTAGTACTGAGTCTCTTGAAACCACTGTATGACTTCTCTCCCAGCAGTGGCTTGCTGTCACCTTCTTCCTTAAGAATACAGACCTTCAGTAAAGCTACCTGCAGAAGAATCACCACAGTGGTTAACCTCCATCAGTCAATTTATACATCTGGAGTCTGGTGTCCTTTTCAAAATTGCTTCATTAACCTGCTTTCTTCATAGTCCGGTATGGCATAAGGGGCTACTAATAATGTTTACATAGAAAATATTAGCACAAGGTGATTCCCATTCACTTTTTGGTTAATATTTGGTGGCTCAGCTGGTTATCCCATGCAGATGAACTACACTTATCATAATTGAATGTTTTCCATGTGCAGGATTTGTAACTCTCAGTTCCTAAGGCTGAAGATCTTTTTACCTCCTTTCAGATGGATGAGACACTTGACTGACTTTGCCCATTATGGCTGGCTTTTGTTCTTCCTCTGTTGCAAGATTGATGAGCACTGCAAATTAGTCTGGTTTTCCAAAAGGGACAATTACATTGGTAATTTTTCATTTACTATGTTTTAAGCATCACCTAATTCTTTCAAGTACTATGTTATACTGAAATACACAGATTATTGAGATTATATTGAGTTTGCATAATATCAGTTTAATTGTACTTTACTTATCTAATTTTGTCAGTCACCTGACTGGTATGTGGCTTTTTAAGTATCTGCAGTGCCATGAAACTATTCAATGGGACCAGTTGCATATAAAGATGAATTAGCTTGAGCCTTCAGTAAATGCTCCTCAATATCAGTGCCATGCATATGCATAGTGGTTTTTTGCCTTCAATATTCCTGGCTTCTAGTGATGATTTTAATGTACTTGGACTGGATCTTCCAAATGCAGACTGCTCTCATTCACTGTTTACACCTTTGTACTTCATGACTATACTTAATCAAGGATTTGCAACTAATTTCTATTCAAAAACAGTAAGATTTCCAGAGAGCAGGTTTATTTACATCTTCTTGTATCAGATCATGAAGAAATGTAAGTAGCAAGGACTCAGTGAAGCTGTGCTACTGCTACAGTTTCTTATAACCCAAACTTTGAATGTCCAAAGCTTGCCTCTTATATGAATCACCCAGCTCTACATTTTTACTCATTAAAAAACTGTAAAGAAGCTTGCAACACATTTATCATGATTAGTTCTCTGAAGATACCAACACAATTCCATGGTGAGTTGCATGGAAATAGTCTGTAATAGCACTGAACCTGTGTTGTACAGGCCTGAGCACTGGAGCCTTCCTGTAGAATGATGAAGAAAAAGAAGCCACGTCCTTTTGTTGGGGGAGATCATTTCAGATCCTTTTGAATCAGATGACTTCTCACTGTGTGCTTTACTCACTGTTCAGCTCATGTCTTGTTGTCTCATATAATGTTCTGTAGGTCTGTTTGTAAGACCTGTTTCTAGATACATGACAGACACAGTTTTAAAGGCTGACATGGAAAATAAAAAGCAAGAAAATTTGAAGAATATGTTTTCTCTTTTGCGAGTGACCTTTGTAGAGGAAGGTGATGGCTACTTTAATTGCAGGCTGTGGTTGAGGCCCCTCCATTATCAGAGAAGTGCAGAAGAGAGATTGGAAAGTAAGGGGGAGAATTCTCCTGGCAGCATCCAAGGCCAGAGGGGCTTATTTGGTCTTGACAGCTCTTCAGTGCCTGGCTTCTCATAAAGCCAAGGGTTCAGTTCTGTGACAGTGGGGAATGGCACAAAGAGCTGACTAGAAATAGGAACTCCAACTGACTTCACTCTGTTTTAAGCCATAATATCTTTCTAAGGCTACTCACTTCAGCTATAGTTAAAGCCAGACACCTGGTGTCATAAGATGTGTGGCAAAAATCTAAGGAGAGTGACAAAGTGACTCCATGAGCCAATCCCTTCTTGTGCATGTGTTTCTAAAAAAAAAAAAATCTTTCTCAAGGAATTTTACTTAGAAAAATATTGTCCAAATTCCTTCACTGAGCTAAAAATTAGTCTGAGGGCCATAAGGAGTTCCCCTACTCTTTGCAGAAGGTATCCACATCCAAAGGCATGCAGCAGCCAGAAGGGGAAGCATCATCTTTTCATCTTTCTTTACAAATGCTTCCCTCTCTTTTGAGGGTGGGGGGAAGGGGATGAAGAGAGTCAGGACAGTCATACAGTGCTTTAAAGGAGGCAATGGATAATTATTTGTGTATGTCTTCTCCCTCAGTCATTTACCCTGGAGCACTGAGGAGTTTTGGTTCAGATTTGGTCCTTGAGCAGTTCCTGATGCAGCATGACTGCATTCCCCTTCTAGAATCAGTAAACACTGTGCTCTCACTCTCTGCTGTTTCTGTACACTAGCAAGAAAAAAAAATTCAAGCTGAGTGACCTGCCAAGGTAACCTTATAAATTTCAGTAACTTTAAAAATTTCATCAACCTTAACCATATGTACTGAATGCCCCCAACAGCTGCAGGTTAAGAAGGGCATTCAACATGTAATTACCTCAAAATTGACTTTTTTCTGTTTAGTGCCCATGAGTCTATCCTTGACATGGCTGGCTGGCTCCCATTCAAGTGATGATCCAGCATGCTGCATGCTGGTGATGCAGCAGCCTCCACTGAGCCCACCGAAGCATGGGACAAGCTGTGGCGATGGTGGGAAGGGAAGTGCTGCTCTGTGTATTGACTTTCACATTTTACTTATTTTTTACTGTTTTTTTTCTTTTCAGAAAATTTTGCAAAAATATATCCAATTTTTGATTGTTGTTTTTTTTTTTTTTTTTTTGTTTTGGTTTGGTTTTTAATGGCTGGTTAGTAGTCCCTGTCTGCAAACAAGACATTTTGCATAAGGCTTCTTGGAAAATTGGTGGCAGCTGGGCAGACCTGGGTCACACTTAGGAAAGGGAGGACTGAATCAGACCTCATTTATAGTCCGGTACTGAGTGCTCCTCAAGGCATTCAGTATCTGTATTTAAGTTATGACTGGCAGGTCACTTTTGAAAACAGAACGGTTGATTTATTTGGAAAATGTGCTTAGTAATCAGTAATTTTCTGGAATGGATTGGTTATTCTTAGTAGAAATATTGAGTAGCATGATTGTGAACCCCCTTGGAATGTGGAATGGTGGCTGAATTAACTCCATCAATAGTAGTAGTTTAGAACTACAGTAGCAGAGCTGTCCTACGTTTGATACTTACAAAGCAGTAAGGAGATTATACTGTACAAGCTGGAGTTAAAGGACCTCAAGTTTCTGTTTGCTGTAAGGCATTTACTCCCTCTCACCAGAGGAGATATCTCTGTTCCATGGAGGTTCCTCCTGGTTGTGAGTGTGTTTTACTGTGGCAAGTCACTTATTACCTGTGTTACATTGGAAATAGTATGACTGGGAAAGAAGTTCTGTGCTTATACCTGAAAATAGTGGTCCTCTTCATGTGAGAATTGTGCATCCAAGTTGCTGGGCTTGAGTCTCTGCAGTGTTACTAAGGACAGGATTCATCTGACTTATTGCAGATGTCGGCATCTGTTTCTTGTCCACAGACAGCAATACACACTTTCAGGGCACAATTTATTACATCCTTAAAGTGCATCCTTAGGAAATCAAAATGGTCAGATGACTTGTGACCCTGAAGGGCCAGTTTCTAGCAACTTCTTTGGCTATTAGTATGTGTGTCTGCAGATGTCCTAAGTAGGCAGAGTGAACCCTTGAGGGCCTGATGAGGGAAACTAACATTGATTCCTGAAAATGGCTGATGCCTGAAAACAAGAATCACTTTTTCTTGAGGTCTTTGCAATGTCTCATAGCCTGTGACCTTCGTTAAGACTTTGTGGGAATGCAGTGGCCCATGAGAGGAATCAGTGCAATGCTATGGTACTACTATTTTTTTTCTGATCTCTGACAAAGCTTGGAAGATCAGCATTTGTGTGTAATGCCACTTGTTCCTGGTTAGGAATTATTTTTTTTATTCCTAGCAAGTCTGACTTTGCCATTGCAATATTGATTAAATTCAACATTTGACTCAGTTTTTAAACTTGAGTAATCTGTCACCATTTATAGATAACCATTTTTCTAAATATTCTTCAAATAGAAGGTTTTTTATATTTAATATGAAGTTTTACCTGATTCAATGAAAGAATTTAATTCTATGCTTGTATTACTATCCAAGAAAAGACCTTATTCATACAGAATATTTACTTACAGAGCAAGTGGATATCACTATATTACTTCTCCACACTTTAAATACCAGGAACCATAGTCTATTGCAAGTAGTGATGCAGGCAAAGTAGTACGGAATCAATTAGTTGTTTTTTACATTACACATGCAAACTCCACATTTCCTGAAGTGACACCAAAAGACAAGCTTTAGTAAAAATCCTGTAATTAAAGTAGAAGTTTCACCTAATGCAAAGTGCTAGCTGCTGCTTTATCAGCAGAATGAATAGGACTAGAAGAGATTGCCTCCATAATCAAACTGCTGCACTGGCTAAAGTTCAGTGCTATTTCAAAACAACAGCCAAGAATGGAGGTAGTCACCAGTTGGTGGAATCAACAGTGCCAGTGTTGTAAAGCAGTGAGAGCTCTGTGTGTTCAGAGCCATTGCAGTGCAGCAGAAACATAGGTCTAATTTCCTGTGGTTTCTCATTTCAGTGCTTGAAGGCTGATTTTAATGAAAGAGCCATGCATCCTAAAAATTGTAGTGCCGAATTATAATTTATTTATCAGTGATCCTCTAAGTCTTGATGGGTTTTGTTCCTAAGCTTTTGTACTTATAAAAGAGAGGAGCATCCTCTCCTTTTTAAAGCACCTCATCATAAAGAATGCACTTCAAAGGTGAGGAGGTATTTTCTGCTTTAATGAAAACTATGATTTTCTTCTGTTTGTATTCTGTCTTCAGATTCCTTTATTTCAGTGATGGCATGGTTATAAATCTGGGAAGCTGGCTTCTGGTCTGTCTTATACTCAAGTGGACAGAATGTATACTTTTATACCCTTAGTGTACTTTCGGATAGTATATCTAGCAAAAGATGCTTAATGAGTAAAAACATGCAACACAGGCTTAATAAAAAGTAGGTCTTAGTGACTCAGCCACAACCTTCCAAGTTAGATCCCTTGACATCTCCTGGGTTTGTCCTCTTGTTGCTGAAATGAGGTGATGATACCTACTTTCAGGTGAGAATTTTTTTTATCATTTTGGTGAAAGGTTTGAGAGGACAGAAATAAAGCCTGCTGCCTACTGTGCTCCCTTCCCTATCAGTGCTGGGCTTAGCAATTTTTCAAGGGAGTCTCTTTGCTCTTTTACAGTTACCTGTGGACTCCATGAAACAGGAACAGTAATATTTTATTTCTGTTGATGAAGCATACTCTGAAAAAGCTAAATATGATTAACTATTCAAATTCTATTAGCTGAAAAGTGATGCATTTTGGGGAGATTTCCACCCTGCAAGAGGTATGAAGTGTCAATTACAAGAGAACTATAAGGATGAAATTCAAGCATGTCCTATAGTTATAGTTGTGGTGTAGCTGGATATCAGGATACTGCCTCTGTGCACATCCAAATTAGTAATTTGTATAGTACACAGTATGTCTCGAAGCTCCCCAGTTAGTCATGTACATAGGTGAGACAATGGATTAGCTTGAGACAATGAATCAACCTCAGACACTGTGACTGACTTAACTCTGAGCCATCTTCACAGCAAAGTATTTGATTATTTGGTGCAGGAGTTCTCCAGGTGGGAATTTTAGTGCTATATATTCATCCAGGGAGCTTCTGGTCTGCACCAATTGGTAGTCACTCCTTTTGTCCCTCTCAACTGCTGATTAACAACCTGAGTGGAGAACATTGTCATAAGAGATTCCTCTGGGTAGTTCCTTTTGCAGAATTGATCAGTTTGTACCTGAACAAGACACTTGTCCATGATCAGTAGGAACTGTTCCTGCAGATGCAGAAATAGTCATTCAGGACACCTTTTGAATGTAGGTGAGATATTTAAGGGATTTTTTTTTAGGTAATTTAAGATAATGCATGGTGAAGGACCATGCATATCCTGGGGTGTTCATGTAGCACCAGGAGCCAGCTGGATACAAGAATGCAGCAGACTGAGGAGTCTCACATTTCCTTCAGGAGCCTCTTTAAAAGTGACAGCTTCACAAAAATAATTTGAAATTTCTACACTGGAATTTTTGAGGCAAGTTCTATTACAGAATGTTCAGTGAACACCTTGTTCAAACTGTGGCTTTGAAGGAGGTGGTGAGATCCCAGAGAAATATATTTGTGGGTATGCTTCAAGTTGGGTGTGTGGCTGAGAAAAGAGCTGGTTTGGTGAACTGTCCCTTACTCACTGCTCAGAGTTTCTGGTGGTTTAAGAGGGGTGTACTCAGCACTGACTCTGGTTACACGAAGGAAGTTTGAAAGAAATTGGTTTTGACAACAAGACAAGCAGCATTTTGATTTTTCAGCTGAGCTAAAGAAGGCTTTGTAAATGAATACAGTTAAATATTCCATTTTGGTTTTCCTCCCAGCAATATTCCCTTTTATACATGCAGGAAATATCTCTGCAGTCAAAAATACCTCAAAGACTATGTAAAGACTTTTTAAATGCAACACCTTGAAAACTTACTCGAACCTGACAGGAGATACATTGTGATTACTTTTTTTTTGGAACGACAATGAATCACTTATGTCACAAGGGAAGTTAGAGTTTGCATTTCTATTTCTGGGTTATGGGGGTCATGGATAAACTGTAGTGCAGTCATTTGATCCTGTAACTGCAGAACATTTTGGCCTAATAGAATTTATTTTTCCATCCATCGCACTCTTTGCATTGCAAACTTTGGAGCTGTCAGGATCAGACAGCTTTTTATTATAGCATATTAATTACTTGCTATTTAAATATTTGGGTGGGAGGTACTACTTAGGCAGACTTAGCTGATCTATCTTTAAAACTGCCTGTGATGGATCAGGTAAGTGTTTTTTTAACCCTGGCAAAATTGCCTGCCACAGTTTACTTGAGAAGCCTGAGCCAAAGTAGGGGGAAGTGTTCTCCACTAAGATGAGCATAAAATAAAAAGAAACTTAAACATTTTATGGGGATCGTAGAAAACTGTGCACATGACATTTTACTGTGAGGAATGCAAAAATATTTTGTGTGATTTGTAGAATGGCAATACTCCTGCTTTAAAATATACAGGATATCATTACAGTCAGAAATAGCTCATGAGCACAGTGAACTTTTTAAGTGCAATGTAGCCAGCAGCAGAAAATCAAGCAGTGAATGGATGTCCTTGGAATAAATACACTTGGGCTGCCTAACCACATTTTGTGAGCCGTGTGCAGTGTCTTGTAGGAGAGGAGAGATATGGCTAATAGTGAAATCTCAATTGCCAGGTTTGTACCTATTTATTGTAAAAGTCACCCAATAACCAGCAGAGAGCAAGGATAGACAGCACTGTGTTACCTAACAGTTTTCTTTCCCTCACATGAACTTTTCACAGAGCAAACCCCTCTAGGTGAGAACAGGGTGACTTTGGGGTGGACAAGGTGGTGAGGGTGGTGAACAGGTTGCCCAGAGAAGTTGTAGATGCCCTTATCCCTAGAAGTGTTCAAAACCCAGTTGGATGGGGCTCAGAACAAACCTGATCTAGTGGAAGGTGTCCCTGCCCGTGGCAGAGGGGCTGGGACTAGATGATCACTAAGGTCCCTTTCAATTCACGTCATTCTATGTTAAAAGAGCAGAAGAAAGAAATGGGGAAAACTCTTCTGGATTCTGGAGCATAAGAAAACAGGTGGATAGGTGAGTATGACTACAGTGGAGTGACTGCATCTGTTTTGTATATGCATTACCTGACTAAATGTAGATGCTATTATCAGTGAGGTTACAATGGCAGTGTAATAAAATTTGCACTTCAATTAAGATGCTACCTTCTTATAATAGAGAAAATCAGTTAATCATTGTGATAAGAAACACACATAAATTTATTAAAATTTCATTTCATATGATACAGTGGTACTTCAAGAGTAGGATCTGCTGTACATCATTTAATGAGACAGTTTAAAAATATGTGACTTAACTGCTGCTCTGTCCTTCTGGATCTTGTGGCAGGTTGGAGAAGTGAGGTGGCTGTAGTTGCCATCACCCTGCTGAGCACTGTCCTTATTCCCAAACCATCCACAGCCTCTTCCATGTGGAGGAGAGTGCATTATTAGAGACATGAATAGGAGTTTAGGCAACTGGGCAGTTTAAGTGAGTGACACCACTGAGTAGCTTTCCAACTGTTGTAATGAGAGTTTAATTATCCATTAGTAAGATGTGTGGCTGATTGGGGCTGGGTTTGAGGAGCGGTATGGGATCCACCAAGAACATGAGATCCTTGTATTGGGAGTCCAGTAATGTCCCCTCCAAGTGAAAATCCTCAGTGAGACATATATCCTGCCTCACTTTTGATGTGGAGAGAGAAGGGAAGAGGAGCAATTTAGTTTTGGTTTCATTAGTCTATACAGAATACACTGAAGCTTTTCTTACTTTGGAGAGAGCTGGGGTCTTATAAAAGTGAAGGTGTTGATGCATAAGGCTGTAGTGCTGTCATTCAAGAAGTAGATTCCATTCTGAAGGAAAAGCTTTGCATGTGGAGCCTACTGACCTACTTGACTAAAGGATACTTTCCAGAAAGTCATGCGGTCTTCATCTGAAATTTCGATAAATGGAGTATCTGGCACTTCCTTTGGTAGTTTGTTTCAAAGGTTAATCACCCTCTCTGCTAGAAGTAGAGACATTAATTCTCATTTAAATTTATCTAGCTTCAGCTTCTAGTCATTGGTTCTTGTTATGTCATTCCCCATTAAATTAAATAGGCCTTTAATATTGGCATTTTCTCCCTGAAAAGATACAGCTTTGCTGTAATCAAATCTCCTCTTGGTCTTATTTTGAAAAGCTAAGCAGTATTAACTTCTTAAATCCTTTACTATAACACCTTTTCCCAGATCTCAGGTGTTTCATAGGTTCTCCAGTTTTATTTCATTCTTCTAAAAGCACACTTGCAGAATGCTATATGATATTCTGTTATTGTTCCCATTGATGCAACAGTTAAAGTTATCTTTCTCCTAATTGTTGCTCCATTTATCCAACCCAGTGTTACATTCCATGTCTTTGCTGCATTTTCTGTGTGAAATCTTCACTCAGTCCAATTTATTTGACGTTTTTCAGAGAAAAGAGACACTGTACCATTAATTGTTGGTGAAGGGAAGAGAAGAGTTCCTTCCTCTTTACTTTCCTATCTTTTGTATGGTCTCTAATAAACAAAGAAACTACATTCCAAAGAAGAAAATAAAAATTAATGTGGCAGTCCAGAGATTAAGGAAGGAATGCCACTTTTAATGGCAAGAAAAGGTCTACTATGTTACGAGCTTTTGCTTTATTGCCAGTAGGAGACCTGATTGAATTATTTGTGCTTCAGCCAATTCTTAAGCCCAGTGGGGAGCAGCCACTGAATTTGAGGTCAAGTTTGCAGAAATAAGGCTCTGATATAGTGATCTAAACTCTGAAACCACCCTGTGCTAAAGTATTAAGAAGCCATTTGTGAAATTATTTGGTTACATCTAAGGATACCTTTTTAAAGGAGGTTTCTACACTTCTTTAATTATAGAACAGACCATGCTTGTACATCGTATATGTGCACTGTCTTCAACCAGCTGTCTTTCATGTCGAATTTTCTTGTCATTTACTTGTCAGATTGTAGCATTTGGGTTATTGATTTCTGTTGAGCACTTTAGCAAAGTCTTTCCTAGGTTATGTTATTGTACCATGTCTATCTGCCTTTTTTGTCTCAGCGAATCTGCTGGAAAAAAATTGATAGAGGTGGAAAGGTCTTAGACTATTATTGTTGTTGTTGTTGTTTTTGCATATTCTAACCATAAGAAATGGTTGTGACTAAAGCTCAAACCAGATGCACAACTTCTGTTCCTTCATGCTTGTTGGTGCCACAAGCTCCAGTGGGGCATCTTCTGCTGCATTTTTATTCCTTTCATATGTGCATCGATAGGGCATCCTTTCCAGATTATACTGCGTTTTGTCATTTCTTTCTAAGCAGTACTCCTGTGCTGAACAGACATTTATAGGATGCAATGAAAGTACAATGTACTAGGTAATAGGATAAGAGGTAGACATGCAAAAAGCAGGCTTTCAAAAGAGCATTGCAGTGCCAAATTACACATGTGGAAGTCAAGAAATGCAAGAGGTAAAGCTGTTTCATGCTGTTTTAATTTCATTCTTTCATGTGTATATTATCCAGATTCTGGACTGCCAGGTGCCTATTATGTGTATTTATCTGACGCAAGCTTATTTTGTGATTACAGTGCCAAAGACCAAAACTGTGTTTAGAGGTGGATGAGCTGTTGTATAGAGAATTCTTCACTCACTAGTTGTACTGTGCCATCTTGATATTTTTAATTTAAATATTTAGAAATGTGCTGGGTAGGGGACAGGGAGAAGGTGGAATGAAGTGCCAAAATACAGCACTTCATGCACTGTTTCACACAAATCACATGCAGAAGACTCCTTTGCATCCACAGCAGAGACCAGACCTTTGCAGTTCATGAGGCAGCAGGTAACTCTTGGCTAGTGAGTAGACCAGCAGCCAGACTGAAGAACTGTGAGGTTTTCACTTACCTGTCTTTCTCTCCTGCCGGCAGAGCATTGCTGAGAGGTCCCTAAATTTTAAATTCTGTTTGGACGCATGCTCCCAGTCTTTTCTTGATCTTTTTCTGCCACTGCCCTTTCTTTCCCCAGGTAGTTATTCCTGCATGGATCAACATGCATGTACTGTTTCATGGAAGTAGTATAACATGGCCAAATCTGGATAACACTTCAATATGCATGGGCTCCTGACACTAGGATAGGAGCTGTTTTGTTATTCTGAAGCATTGTCATGTTAAGACTTTTCCATAAAGTGAATTCTACATTCTTACACATGAACTGGATAGTAAAAAGAATTTTTGTGTGTGTAGTCTTTGAAAAGACTACTTCACTAGTCTTTGAAGAACTCAACCCCAAATATTGAAGTCTGACTAAATTGAGAGTACCGAAATTATCATGTGAAAGTATATCATTGCTTTAGTGGAATATAGTTCTGCCAGCTGTTAATATAGTAAAATAAACTGGTACATGTAATTTGGTATCTCACTATGTAAAACCTGCTGAAAGAGTTCCTCTGAGTCCTCTGTGTGACAAATTTGCTTGAGTTGAGTACCTCCTTGGGAATTTCAGGTTAGTGAATTCCAATTACAAGAATTACATATGACATAAGCCCTGTTTAATAATTGCTTTTAATAGCCAAGTGGTGGTTTGCTACCCTGCTGAAGGTTTCATATATTGCATCTTCAGTGATAAGGGAGTCCATCTGGCATTGTTTAGTCTTTATTGGGAAAGATACTGCATCAAAACAAGAAGTTTAGAGTTCATGATTCAGTGCCCTTTTTGATATTCCAGATAAATAATTCCATTTTAATTTCACAGTAGGAAAACAACTGATTGAGATTTAATGTCATATACAAGGAACTGCACAATGTGTTAGTTATTTGTCAATCTGATGGAAGAGCAGAGGAGTTTGCTTCCTTTGATTCCAGCCATGCTATATTTTACAACTGACTTTTACTTGTCTTACCCATTCCAGATAAAATCTGTCATGATTATACATCAGAAAACACTTCATTATTCCACCCATGAGAAATAAGTGTAGTCAGTGCAGAAGCAACAGATTGCTGCCTCTCACAAGCTTTATGGAAGTGTGTTGTAATGAGATCGAGTACCCTGGATCGATAGTTCTCTCTAGTAATACAATCTGCTGTCAGATAACTTCCAACAGCTTTACAGATTTAATGAACTCCCTGGGTTGATGATAAAAATATAATGTAAGGAGGAAACTAAAACAACATCATGTATTAGATATAGCCCTAGGCAACATTTTATGACCGTCTTTCCTTCAGTTGTATATTTTTAATTATAAAGTCAGTATGCATCAAGCACTGTCCTGAAATTCTCCATCAGTGAAATTCATCTTGCTCTTCTCAAGTCAAGGATAAGGAGACTTCATGTAGGGAGCTAAATGAGAATTTTAAGCTCTGCTTTCACACCACTTTGGTGATGGTATTTCAACCTGTGAGCTGGAGGAAAAGCCATTTCTCCTTGTGACCTCTTCTGGGCAATTAAACTCTTCTGGAGGAATATACTTTGTCTTCAGTCCTCCTCTGTCCCATCACAGTAGAATTTTAACTACTACAGTTTTTTTGAAACTGAGTAATTAACAGAAAGAAGCATAGATCTGTAGTTATACAACCAATGAGAAGAAGTGTCTGAATTGCTACTAAAAATTTTGTTTAGGAGTCAGGAGTAAGAAAAGTCATAGGAAATTAGACCTATTAGAAGAAGTGTGTCTACTACTAAGTTGCAAACTGTTTAGGTAAGGCACTGTGTAGCTGTAGGACTAACTTTAAGCATGACTAGGTTTGAGCACACAGACACAGAAGTTAAGGATTTTTGCCTATGATAGAAAGGTGGAAAATTGCATAAGTATTTTGGAGAAACATTAAAAATTACTTTCCTCCCTAAAAAAAAGTCCATAAAATTTTCCAGTTCCATACAGTAACATTTTATTTTTTTCAGATTTTCTTTCAAGTAGACAGGAACTCTCATGCAAGTCTCAGACATTAGACACTACTTTGTCTAAAAGTTAGGAAAAGCAAATGTAGCAGCACTGTGACCTCTGGACAAACTCTCAAAGATACTCTTTTGTTGTTCTCATTTCTTCCTCTTGTCTTTGCTCTCCAAATGAAAAAAGAAAGCGGCATTGTGATGGTGCTACTTACTAAATTTCTGTTGAGTGTACCTAGATGTCCTTCCAGGGGTTTTGATGTGGCTCCTTAGTGGTGCTAAGCTCTGATGATGCCATGAGAGACCCCAACAAAGCAGGACTCTGAGCCAAGCTAGTGTGGGATAAGATAAAAAGTGAAATTCTTTTAATATCAGGCATACAGCCCACAGGAATACATGACGACATGCATGTGTGTAAGCTCTAATTTCCATGGGGTTTATAATATGATCCATCCCAGCATTATTTTACACATCTCCAGTTCAACCCCGGTCCTGCCCCTGGTCCCACCCCAGTTCCACCCTCTCAGGATTTGAGTCTGGGGTCAGTGAGACCCTGTCTGCATCATTCCTTCTCTTCCTCAGGCTCCTGGAGTTCTTTCAGTGTTCTGATTTCTGGGTCACTCTGCCCCATGTTTATGTCTTGTTCTGCAGGCCTTCTGATAGTAATCAGCATTCTACCTTGAAGAGAGTCTAAACAAGACTAAACATCTAAAAGAATTTGAGCTACTGATATGGCAGAGGTTGCCATGTATAAACATTGAACTTAAGCTGCTAGAAATATTAGCACACTAAATCTACATTTTACTACAGTTACAAGTACTTCTGAAATCTATAAAAATGAAAAAATCAAAAAATTAAAAACCCCTTAGGCATCACTGGTCATTCATGTGCTGCTGCCATTCAGGCTTCCATTGCTCTTATGGGGTGGTGGGTGTGCAACATGCTGCCAGGTGCTGCTGTCAAGCTGTAGCTCAGATGCTACCACCATCCCAGTAGTGCACTCTTGAAGGAGGCATTTCATTGCACAGCTAGACTTAGAGTCATTGAATCATTTAGGCTGGAAAAATCCTTTAAGATCATTCAGACCAACTGTTAACCTAGCACTGCCAAAGTACATGGCTCCAGTTCTGGCACCATCTGCAGCAGAGTGCTCAACTGTGGTCGACAGGGGGGTTCCCAAACCTGGAAAACCTCAGAGGGGACTCAGAGATCCACCAGGAATCTGTGGCTTGTGCAGCAGTGGCTTATGAGCCCTGGTCATGTCAGAAGCCATGGTGGTCAAGCCCCACCTCTGCCACACACCTAGAGAAGAAGTTTCTGGAGTTAAGGATTATCAGGGAGTGTGTGAGAGAAATGGACTACTGGAGCCATACTGTACCTTTCCTGAGACAGGCAGGCAAGGACACAGAATATGGAGGATTCCTTATGTGCTCTTTGCCTGGCTGAACTCAATGGATCAGGGGCAATGGTGACAAGTTCCTGCCCAGTGCAGCAAGTGCATCTCCTCTGCGACTGCCCCACCTCCCCAGGTACCCTGCCATAATAGGTACAAGTTTGTGGAAGTGGAACCAAACAGTGAAAAAGGCAGCAGTTCATTTAGCATGGTGGTGCCACTGAGGTTAAGTCAGCCTATGCTCTGCATCAAAATTGCTTCCATAAAGCAAAAAAGGTGGGTCACTGTCATATGAGACCATCTCCTGAGGGGAACAGAAGCCCCAGTATGCAGCCTGGACCCATTTCGTGGGAAGTCTGTTGCCCCCTTAGGGCGAAAGCTTCTAACCCCGCTATGCCCTCAGATCACTGCCCATTACTCATCTTTCAGGGGGACAGCAATGAAGTTGCAAAAAGAAACCCAAAGGCAATCAAAAGAGACCTCAGGGCCATGGGACAACTGGGTAAGAGATCAGGAGCACAGGTAGTGTTCCGCTCTGTCTTTCCCATTGCAGAGAATGATAAGGGAAGAATCAGGAAGGGCCAGCACCCCTGAACCATGTCTGTAGGCACCATAGCTATGCCTCTTTTAAATACTTCCAGGAATGGTGACTCAACCACTTCCCTGGGCAGATTTTTCCAATGCTTGACAACCCAATGATTTAGTCCATTTTTTGTGCTTGACCCCAGGGTAAAAGGTAGGGTTTACTCCTTTCTCACGGAGCCATCAGAAGGATTAAAGTTCAAGGCACTGTTTTGAAATTCAGGTGTAAGTTGGCACTTGTGTCCAGGCCTTGGACCACCTGAGACAAGGTTACCTCCAGAAAAGCAGTGAACAAGGTAATCCAGGAGCCACAGAGATTTTCTGATCACGTTTCACATCTAACAGGCCAAGTGGAGATGTGTCCTTTACTGAGCCAGCTTCAGAAACAATAGTAGATCTCAAAGGGGGATTTTGTCCAAATGCTTTAAAAAGCACAGTGTCTCATTTGTGCATCCCAAGCAAGCCCCATCCCTGCAGCTGCAGCTTGGTGACAAGGGGAACCTGTTGATCTCCTGTTGTGGGTTCACCTGGGTGGGCCTAAATTTAGGTTTTGAAATTTGGACTAGGCCTGAAATTGTCGGGTGACTTGAGCTGGGCTGGGCTAGCT
>JAOXXN010000001.1:41254847-41271423 GCA_026770055.1 Myrmophylax atrothorax | reverse complement strand
TATCATTGGTTAGAAGAAGTCAGCTGTCAGCTAGCCCAGCCCAGCTCAAGTCACCTGACAATTCCAGGCCTAGTCTGCCCCCAAAACCTAAGTTTAGGCCCACCTAGGTGAACCCACAACACCAGGTGTTCTGTGCTGAATCAGAAATTTGCGACTTTCTGCTTTCTAATGCAGAACAAAACGACCTATTGGGTCCTTCCCTTTCCATGAAGATGTCTATGCCAAAAGCAATAGAATAGTTTGATGATTTATACCAATGACAATTATTGAGTCAGATTTGTCTGACAAAAATAATTTTCCTTTCACTTCACATTTGCTATTGTGTTTTAAGACATGATAGATGTTTTTAATCCAAATGCATCTCACCACCAACTAGGTAAAGACTAACCCATCTATTACCTTCAGGAGTTCATTCAGATCATTAAATCTAATCACCTTTTAGAGGTGTCTTTCCCTATCTTGAGTGCAGAGGCAACTTGTGATGACCAGTATCCAACCCTGAGTGTTTCAGGAAATCCAGACGAGGTAGGAAAGGCCTTTTGAGCTGTTCTGGAAGAGAGAACATACCTTCTTTTGTGTGTGTGTGTGTCTGTGTGTGTGTGTGTGTGTGTGTGTACATGGTTAAACTTGTCAATAAAAGAGTATGTCAACATGTCTTCAGTAGAGGTTACTTTAGCAGGCTGAAGCCTATATGTGCACAGGAATGAATCATTCAAGACAATGCTGGTGTTATACGATGCTCCACAGTGTGTCCTGAGAATGGGGAGAGTTGACATGTTGTTTGAAAAGGTCACTTTTAAAACCTACAGGCAGTTGGCAATTATTAATATTTATTACTTGTCTAGGGAACTTTACGTGAAGATATTTCTTAAAACTTGTGAGCTGACAGATAAAACTGATGAAGTTCCTGGTCTTATCAGTAAGGAACTTTTTTCCCTTTCTCTTCCTTCTTAGAATTTATTCTGCACATCATTTTTTTTCTAGTTTTGCTGAACAATTGGTAAGTGAAGGGAAATTATATTACTATTATTATTATTTGGAACTATACAATTATACTATTAAGGTTAATGATGCCAGCAATTAAAAGGCATGTAGTTATTTGGAAACTGTCAGTGGGGACAAATTGTTCTTTAATGTCTCTACACATGGATTACTTTGATGGGATTGTAGGAAGTCAGTAGGTCAGTGCAATATTTCTTGTTGCTTTTTGCTGTCAGGAAGCTTTCCCTGCTGTCCTTGAGAAGTATTGTAGGAAAGTATAAACCCCATTATACCACCTCTTATCTTTCTTATGGGTATTAGTTACAAATATTCTCATTAACTCTTTGTCAATGAATTATGGACCAGCTATTTATGGTACGGAATTATAAATTGTCTGGAGTTGTTTGTGCTCATGTGTTTCTGGCTCTGAAATTGCCTCTTTTTTAAAAAAAATTGTTAGTTATAAAACATGTCTGGATTTTTAGCGGATGAGTGGGTTGGTTGGGTATGCCTCCCAGATAAAATTTTCCCATTCTGGAAGATACTGCATTGCTTGAAATTTTTTTCTTAATGAAAAGTAATTGCAAATATCATGCAAGTTGCTCAGCTGTGCTTGCATAGAACCATAACTCTGCATGCATTCAAGAGATAGGAATACCTATAAGCTCAAAATTCTGCAATCATTACTTTCGATAAAGTCCATGGTATTTAAAACCTGGGAGGGAACACCAGTGTTTTCTGCCATTCCAAGGTCGGTTTTGTCTGTTCACTAGTTATTCAGTGAACATATGTAGTAATACCTGCAGTGCTTTTCCATAGAAGATTGTCAGGTTTATTTGGGGCAATTAGGTATGACAGCATCAACATTTAGAGTATTGCTTGTATTCCCTGTACTTAGTAAAGGGAAGAGCTGGTTAATGTGATAATTCATTGAAATGAGCACATGTGGATGCACAGATCATACAATTACCAAGGGGATAGCTGACATGGCATGATGTTACCATGCTACTTTCATGCCAGCTAACAATTAGATGTTAAAAAAATGGTTTAATTCATTTCCAGTCTCAAAGTGATAAATCACAATAAAGGATCAATGTCTTGATCTAGGAAACACTTCAGGTTAAAATGTTATTTGGATGCTTGAAGTTAAGAACAGCAGAGGAAAAAGCTGAGCAAGGTGTAAACCGTAGCCATAATAGGGAGTAGATGCCCCCTGACACTCTCTGGGCAACTTCTAGCAGAAAAAATAATCACAGCAAACCCCAAAGCATATATTAAGCTTTATTTTCTATACAGGTAAATACAGTGTTTAAGTGGGAATGAAGACAGTGGTCTTGGAATTAGGGCAGCACTAATGAACTGCTGGTGAGCTTCAGTGGGAGCCTCTGCAAAGCACCTAATCACAAAGACCCATCTTAATCTACCTGCTTGTGGAAAACGGGGTAATTACTAGAACTATTCCATTTCTATGTTCCTTTAAAAGTGGAAATATCTTTTATTGATTCATCCTGCAAAGCAGAGAAGCTGGAATGGAATGGGACCAAATGCCGAAGGATTTGGAGAAGTTACTTTTTTTTGTTGTTGTTATAGTCGGTTTCAACTTCACTGCCAACCTTTCCTTTTTCTTTAAAGAATAATAAAATCTCACTGGGGAGCCTTATACTTAGAAGTAGTTTGTTTTAAGCAGTGAATAAGTGTTCTTTAGAGTTTTTATGTTTGTTGCAAATATAGATCCAATTTGCAAGCAGCTCTCTGAACTAGCTCAAGTCTGAATTTTACAAGATTTGAAAAATCCTTCCCCTTTTAATAAGAAGCTCCAAAAATGGTTTCTTCCCCAAAGGCTAGAAATGCAAACTATTCATTCATTTTTTGTTTTCCTGAATAATTGCATAGTTTAACATAACTGTCCAATGAATATTGTTTATTTAGTCTTAATACTTAATTGCTCATGTGAAACAATTATCCAGGTTTTTGTAACAACTTAGAAATCTGCTTAGGAAAATAAATACAGTAATTAGAAATTAAAAGTCCTGGTGCTTAGTATAATAACTACATTAGTTTTAAGCAATAAAGTGGAGTTAAGCTTTGTTCTTTAATTACTATTATTATTATTTTTCTTAATATGTATGTGCCCCATGCCTATTTCCTGCCTGGGGGATCACATTTGCAGAAGCTGGTCCTGAAACTGTCTCCAGCCAGCTTTGTGTGTACACCATGGTGCATAGTTCATAAAGAACGAGGTGACTGATTACACTGGTAGAATGAAAGGGTAGACGAGAAAACATTTAACAAACCACAGGAAACCTAATTATAATGAAAATTGAGTTATATTTTCTCCTAATTTCTGAAATATTTTTGGCATGGGAATTAATTTTGCATCACTAGCTGTAATTGTTTCTTAAAGATATATAAACCTTTTCAAAACTGCAAGTTTGAGCATCAGATGAGACTGATCTTGGGCAAAGGCTCGCTTGCAAAGCTACTAATTCTGGATTCTGTATGTAGCCTCTCAGTTCAGGCTATACCAGTACTTTCCTCAAGTACAATTTTTAATGCAAATATATGCATGGGTTTTTTGATTTCTCAAGCACAGTGGGTCCAGATCTGAACTTTTTATCTGGGCACAACTATGTTTTAGGTACAGGAAAAATAGTGATAAAGTATCATGACTGTGACCCCTTCTTTGGATCTATCTAGATTTAATGAAATCTCATTCATTTAGCTAGTGATGTTTTTAATGAAGCAGAACTAAACTCTAGCTAGGTAGTAAATCAGAGGACTTTCTATCCATGCTCAATACAGTGCTAAAGAGTGGTAAATAAGATATGATGAACTCAGGGACCAGTGTGTCTCATAGGTGCAGGAAGTTTCTTAGAGTTGTGGGTGGACATTGGCTGTGGGAGGCCTTTCCTCAGTGGCTTCTGAGTTACTGCCCTCACGACTGTGATGGTAAACTCTGCTCAACTGTGCTGAGCAAGTTCATTATAAGACAGATGAGCAATGACATTAAGACTCAAGATATCTTGACTTAGCAGCTTGATCAAGCCAATATAGAAGGAAAAACAAAAAATTATCTAGGATGTGTTAACTCACATGTTGGCCCCCTTGCCCTGGAAGGGGCATCTGTTTTCTCTCAGCCAAAGCAAAACAATAGTTAGTTGTTAGGGTTTTTTTCAGAGAGTAAATACCGAATTGCCTAGAAAGATCATTTCCTGATGGGAGGGTTGAGAACCTATACGTGTCCTCTGCTTCAGAGATGCCTTGTGTGGAAAAGGAAACTGCCTACATACTTTTCCAAAACATAAGGAAAATATTGCCCTTTTCTGTGGTCCCCTGACCACAGAGAGACCTGTCATGTTGCAGTCTGGGAGGTCATGGGATGCTCACTAGAATGTACCCTGAGTGCAGGTGAACTGCAAGGACACAGGCCACTAGCAGTTCCCATTTGTGCGGGAGGTTGGACATTGGCCAGTCAGATCAAGAAATTTATGGGGCTCTGGCACCCTCAAGATGCTGCTTCAGTACATCCTTGCACCAGGGGCTGTCCCTCGCCTTTCTACGTAGAGGATTATACTCATCCCAGGAGGTCAAGGATCTGTGTTGATGGAGAGAACACAAATTCCTGTAACATTTTGCCTGAGCATAAGATAAATTATGCTTTGCATTTTTAGTCTGCTGCTTCTTTCTCTTTAATTGCTTTTTATTGAGATCTGAGATGGTTTTCATTAGTTCTGAGTCCCCTTGGCAGTGGCTTGCTAAAATCTATGAAGGGTGTGTAAGAGCAGACTTTTTGATCCGATAAAAGACACAAAAAATCACTTGCCACATGCACCATTTATATTAGAGGCTATTGAAGAGACTGAATGCTTTCCAGTAATTTCATTGAACTTTATGCCACTTTTATATTTCCTCATTCTGGCTGTTAAGTTACAGAGGAAGCCAAATTCCTTCACTAAGGGGAGCCTATGGAGTGGTTGCCAGTAATAAGACTTGAGCCAGAGGTTGACAAGTGAACTGAAGCAGCCCAGCAGCAACACTTGTAAGAATAGTGTGTCAAGGAGATCATTTTAAGGCTATTATTGATTAGGAGAAGATGAATGTGTCTTTTAATGGTATTCTTTGGTGTATCATTGATCTTTCATAGAGCCCTACCAAGCTGCCTTCGGGTGTTTCACTGAGAGCACCATATGTTTTAGCCTGTGGCTGTGTAATTTATCATAGCACCAAGCTGCTCCTGAGTGCTTCCCTCTCCCTTCAGGTTTTTCCCCAAAACCATGCTTGCTGCACTGGCCCAGCAGCAGGCTTCTGCTGAACTGCACTTGCATACAACTTCTCTTTGTTTTCTTACATCTCTGGTAGGACTGATGAGTGTGCAGTCATGACTGAGTAAATCTTCTGAAACTTAAGAGAGTAGGAGAGTGGTTTTCCCCTTCTATACAATGAATTGCTTGGAAGTTATTTCTTCTGTTTGTATTTGTTCTCAAATAGCAGAGTGTGCTTCAAAACAAACATTAGAATTACAGCTGTGTCGATCTTCTGTGCCTGACCCCCTATATCATACTACCACTCCTCTCATGGTAAGAAGGTAGCAAGTCTCTTCTTGAAGGCAATCCCTGGCAGGAGTGGCATTCAGTACTAGCCACTAATTTTTTCAAGCAGATTATAAGCATCTATTCTAAATTTTAGTACATTTTTATAAAATCTGATTAAAGAACATTTTAAGCTTCGTGAGCCATAATAATTTCTGAAGGGTACTTTCCTTCTATATGGGAAGTTTTGCATTTCGTATGGCATGAATAATTAAACATTCTGCAGAATGGCTTCATGAGGAATCCATATTGTAGAATTTTAAAAAATGTGATCACATGCATTTTTTCATGTTAGGGCAGCTGGGTAACTCTCATGCTGAAATTTAATGCTTCTTTATATGCAGTAAAAATTCATGCCAGCAGTTTGATAATCAGTATGTTTTGTATTGTTTGTTGCCATGACATAGAACGAGGCTGTTTCTGAAAATCTTTTAGTTGAGTGCTATGCATATGGAGAATATTAATTATGCATGTATTCTGGAGGTACTGCTTTTTAAGGAAAATGTCAGATTTTTTCATAATTTTTGTAGTCTTCATTCTAATGGATCAACAAGCCACCACAAATCATACAGATGCATTTATTTGTGCATATTTTGCATTAATGTAGCTTTGAGACATACTTTTTCACAAGAGAATGCATTTAGTATGAATACTTAAATAAAAGTTTTCTTACCCCTGAAAGGTAGTTAGCTGTGAAGCTCCCAGGAGCATACTGTTGAGTTCTAGCTGATGACTATGAAAGTATCAGGAAGTCTTAAAAAGTGTTAAACTGTTTTAGACAATCTATATGATACTCCTAGGTAAATTATTGCATTATTACTAATTATTTTGAGGTCTAAGTGCAACTATGGAAGGACTCAAAAATGGTGCAACTTTCCCTATTTTAATTTAAAAATGTAATCATGGACCTTAAAAAAACCCCCATAATCTTAAAAAAATTTTAAAAAATGGTTAATTAAACATTTTCCCCATTGTTGAGAAAAGCCGCAATTATGCCATGGTTCAGGTGTGATTTAAGTGCTTTGCCTCATCTTCAGGTGATGCATAATCTCCATAATGATTTTCAGTCATTTGCTCTTGGCAAACCATGCCTTTAATGCAGTAAGGCATAGTCATTCTTCATGGGATCAAAGACAGCACATTTATTCTTAATATACACTAGGGAGGTCTAACAGGATCTCCACGCAGTCTGTGTCAGCATGGGCCTTGGGCTGGAGTGGCTCCTCCTCGCTGCTGGTTCCTCACTAGTTGCAGTTGCCCTGCAGGATTACCATAATGATGAGTGGTTGAGGCTCAAATTTGATGATGGCATCATAGTTTCTGCCTTTTTTTTTTGTTGTAGTGGGTTTGGTTTGTTGTGTTTTTTTTTTTGTTTGAGTGTTTGTTTGTTTGTTTTCATTTTTTTCTGGCTGTCAGAGCTATCAAGAGTAGACAGCCACGGAAGAGGGGACCTGAATTTGACTGGTGCAAGGCAGTAGGTGCTGTATTTCCAAACCAGCATGTACTTCCAACCAGCCTTAAAAAGTACATCTGAGAGATAGGGATGGTGGCATCCTTCTCCTTTCAGTTGTCTGTCCTGATGCTTGCCAGACTGGTCTGATGCTGGTTCAGCAAGGGTGTGTGGCTGTTTTCACTACTCTTGGCCATCACAATTTCTGCTCGGTGCAAGAAGGACTGGCATTCTTTCCCACACAGACTCTTGGCTTCAGCACAAACCTGTTCCTGACATGATAGTAGCAAAATAGGTCCATAATACAGTGTTACAGCCAGGGAAGTTTTGAAGGGGATTGTCTTGATGAGTCACTGATTTCTCTGACGTTCCTTCAGTCATCTCAGATGGCAATAAGTTCTCTTCATGACTCTATAATGGCCTTGGCCATTGGTGGTACTGCAGGGTGACTTCCCAGCCTGTTCTGCCATCTTGCTGTGCAGCTTTTTTGGAGGGAAGGCGTTTGCTGCTGCCTGAGAGTTTTCTCTATTCACCATTTCACCAAAAACACATGCAAAAATATACATGTTTCAGATTTTTGTACAGATTTCTGCATTCCAGAGGACAGAGGTTTTTGGTGTAGGTAAACTCAGTTGTCTGGAAACAGTTCAGAGACTCACTTTGTATCTCCAGATTTAAAACAATGCTAGGAAGCACGGGGTGTTGCCCACCAAATATTTTCTGAGTGTAAATAAGGACTGTTGTAGTCAGGACTCTCTCTTCTGAACTTAGCTTACACCTTTTTTCCTATAAGGATTTTGTTCCCAATAATGCCTCAACAATTCAAGCTGCAAATCTCCAAGACTCTAGTACATAAGCTTTTCTTGGTGACGTGTTTATTAATCTTAGTTGTACTGCATCTCTACAGGTGGGCAAGTTTGGCATATTTGTATTATCAGCCTAATCTAAAGCCTTCTGACATACCAGACTGAGTGCCTCCCAAGTATTTTAAAGCAGAAATATTCTATTTCTTATAATTCTGTAGATGTGATGAGTTCTTATAATTATGAATTTTTCTGTTCTTCTATCTGTAAATGACACAGCTGTGCTGGATTTTTGTTGTTTGGCACATGTTTCATGAGTATTCTTATCTCTGTCAAAGTAATTAAAGAAGATAAATAAAATGTTCAGTAGTCCAGGTTTGGCTCTTACATCAGGTTTGTCCCCTGCACTCATAATCTTCCCTCTGTTAGGTGACAGCTTAATTATCCTAACAGGCAGTGGTGAATACATAGTGTAAGGTGACTTGTCAGGTATCCATGCCTAATCCCATGTATATTAGAGGGAAATGCAAATATTAAATGTCAGTTCAGAAAGCTGAATCATGCTACATACCCAGTGGCTTGCCAGGGCTGGATACATGACTGAGTGGTGATTCTACCATATCCTTGAACTTTTTCATCTTGTGTCCTTTCCAGGCTGCCAAGTTTCACATGAGTTTCATGTACGTAGAAAGCTGCACTGACCTGCCCTTGATGCACCACATGCAGGGAGCACTGAGGTGCTGGGCAGTCTGCCATTCTCAGTGATACTCTGTGCCCTTGCCTTCTGAAGCTGCTTGAGGGTTCCAGGATCTGCCAGCAAACCTATTGAATTAAGGGGCAGCTTCCAAACTCCACAAGAATTTTGAATTCTTGAAAGCACTGCCTATTTTCTTTCAGTCCAATACCTCAGTCTTGCTTGAATTTGCCTTTTGTTGGCTGCTCTTCATGCAGCACCAATGGAACTTTAGGAGATGGAAGAAGCTGGTCCAGCAGGATGGTTTTTTTCCTTTGCTGTGGAAAGGAGAACTTTCATCTCAGGGAAAGTCTTCAGCCTGAGAGATGACAAAGGATAATCCCTGCTCCTAGCAGGAGCCCCTGTGCCTGCTTTCTGAACAAGCCATTACAGAAACAAACAGAAGGCACAGGTTCTATGATCAACAGTGCTTTGTGAATTTTACAGAAACGTGGTAATTTCTGAAGTTACAATAATACAAGAAGTGGTTTAGGGTAGAAAGTAGATGGTGGTTGATCACAGAGCCTGTCAGGACTAGTATCATTGACATCTTTTTGCTTGAGTACCAAGACAACAGGGAAGTAGAGAAAAATCTGCCCTCGACTCCTAAATGTTGCAATACTCCAACCAGGACTTAAGACATCATCTCACAGCTCTGCAGAGCTCTCAGAGCTCTTGCTCAGTCTCCATCATACTGTTTCTTTCAATCACTGAAACACAAGGTGGATGTTTTCCCAGTTCTCCTCTTTGCAGGGCTCTTGGCAGGCTGCTCCATCAGTCTGGATGTGGGTAAGCCCTGCACCTAAAGGGATAATTCTGCACAGTGATGTCTGCTGCGGTCAATTGAGTCTGCATGTCTGTCCTTTTGTGTGCACAGATAAAACCTGGCTGTACTGCTAAGCTACAAAACCCAGTAACTGCAGATTCCATAGAACCATAAAATGTCCTGAGTTGAAGGTACCCATCAAGATCATTGAGTCCAACTCCTGGCCCTGCACAGGACACCCAAAGCATCACACCGTATGCCTGAGACCATTGTCCAAATGCTTCCTGAACTCTGTCAGGCTTGGTGCTGTGACCACTTCCCTGGTGACCCTGTCCCTGTGCTCAGCCATCTGGTGGGTGGAAAACCTTTTCCTGATATCTACCCTAAACCTCCCCTGACTCAGCATCACGCCACTTCCTTGAGTCCTGTCACTGGTCACAAGAGTGAAGAGATTGGTACCTGCCCCTCCTCTTCCCTCACAAGGAAGTTGTAGACTGAAATGAGATCTTCCCTCAGTTCCCTCTTCTCCAGGCTGAACACACCAAGTGACCTCAACCACTCCTCATGTGGCTTTCCCTACAGACCCTTCACCTTATATGGCAGAAAATTATTGCCTGACAATGCAGAAAAGTCCACATTTGTGATCTGAAGGGATGCTGTGCTCAGTTCCTGTGGCAGTGGGAGATGGCATCATTTTGCTTTGCAGTGACTCGGTTGCATAAAAATCTTTCCAATCCAAGTACTTGTGAATCAGCCAGTACCTCTTTCACCAGAAACGGTCACATTTTCTTTCTTATTTTTATTTTTATTCATTGGTATCTGCCCAGGACTGACTTTCACCTCTGTCACAGGTGGACTGGTGAAAGCTACACGTATTTCAGCATGCCCACAGCAGGCAGTAGGGCAAGAAGACTGTGCCTCACTCATTTGTGGTTGTATTTTTAGATACACTGCTCCTCTGTGGGACTAGATTTTCCAAGGAGTGCTGGGTCCTTTTGGAAATGGTCTGGTTGCCTGCTCTCAGCCTGGCAATGCCTCCTGCATGTGCTGCACCTGGACTCTTGTAGCACCCAGCAGTGCCCAGGAATGTGTCTGGCAAAGGCAAAGGGTTTGTCTCCAGCTAGAAAGGGAGTTAATGGGACCACACCAGAGCACTGTTATATTTTTTGTGCAGCACTGTCGTCTGTCCTTTTCTGTGTGACTGCACGGCCGCTGAGCTTGTGTGAGTGACAGCAAAAGATAAAGATCGAGGGTGGCCACCAGTGTCCTCCCTGGTCTGACGCATTATGCGCAAGGAGACCAAAATCTATCGAGGAGGTGACCATGCAGATTTCTCTGCATTGTCAGGCAATAATTTTCTCTCATGTAAGTCTGCAGTTACTGGATTTTGTAGCTTAGTCATACAGATGCCACAATACATTACGGTAGGAATCTTTCAGTTCTTTCTGTAAGACAATTCAAATAAGACACAAATGAAATCTTCCACCACCACCCTTCTTTTTTTAATTTCTAAGCATCTTTTGAGGGGGAAAAAAAGATGCTTAGAAACTCAGTTTCATTTTTACAGATGCTAAATGCTTGTCAGTTTATGGATTGAATGTGCACACAAAGAGGGCTTTTCAGTATTGGAAGCGCGGAGGGAACAGGAGGACTGGTCTGTTCTCCCCCAGTCTGTAGTGAACAAAAAGCTTGGGGCAAGGAGGAGAAATAGCTAATGCCAGCTCTGCTGTCTCAGCCAGCAAGACAGCCTGTTAGCTAAGCTCCTAAGCTTTAATTCTGGCATTATATAAAAACATACCACTGTGACTGAGAATTATTAACATCCAGTTGTGTGGCCTCTGCATACCTGTAATGAAAGGGAAAGAAATAACGGCAGATAAATCACTTATTTTTGTGATTTTATCAGAAAAAAAAGTGCGAGCAGGTGTTCGTGCCAACACATTCTGGTCTATGACCTTTAGTTTAAAGGATTTATTTTGCATTATTCCTTGCTTTACAGCTTTAAAGACAGAGTAATGAGGTACTCTCTGTGCATCCTCCTACTCAGAGAAGCTATATTGAGAAGTACAGCTGCAGCCAGCGGGGTGTTAATCACCACTTACCGACAGGCAGGACTAACACAGGCAATTGGAGAGTGTGCTAATTTTCTGTAGGACATCCACTCTCACCATCTTGTCTTCCATTAATAGGGTAACGTTTGAAATGCTCAAGCGTTAACTATTTTACCATGGACAACAGATTTATATAGCAAAATGTTATTTGGGGGTGAAATTAGCCAAGGTATTAAATTGATAATCGTGACTGCAAACAGTTCCAATAACATAACCACAGGAGGAATGTGGGTCTTCTGTGAGCTCTGGGGTGTCTCCCACAGCCTGGTATGGTGTCTTGGTGAGCTGTGGGCTGGCTAACATTAATGGGAGATTTTCCTGCACTCCATCAAGTTGAAAAGGGATTTGCTGTCTTCCTGCTTCTTGCTGCTGGCCTTGACAGTAGGGAGTTTCAGTGTCTAGTGTCGTTTTAGACTATTATCATTAGAACAGATATTATTTAAGCTAATAATTAAATCTTTGTACCAGAGTCCCATCACAGTCTTGTCTCCTGTAAATTATGTCACCCTCTGGCTCTTCACAATTTGATCCTTGTTCAGTTTTTTTTCTTTTTAAAAAAAATGCTTCCATTAGAGGTAGCATTACAAGCACAAAGGAATGTATTAATTTTGAATCTCTATTACCTTTTCCAGTATTACTCAAAATTTAGATTGTCTTGAATACCAGGGGACCAGCAGGCTGAATCCAAGTGACTAATCGCAGTAGGATAAGAGGTTATTACATCCCAAAGAATTATGAGTCTCATAAAATATTATTAAAAGTTAATGTGTTTGATTTTTCTCTTAAAATTGTTCAAACAATTTTACTATCACTGGGTAACTGACAATTTGCAAGAGGGTAATCAGAAAATATTCCAAGGAAAATATGAATGCATAGCTTTTAGATTGTTTCATTATGTGTTATTTTACATTTGTTATGACTTTTAAACTTAATTATCACACAGGGTAGATAGTGATGCACTCAGTGATTTGCCAGATGCCAAAATATTAAAATATAATGACTCATGGTGGAATATATTTATCCAGATATTTTCAGTGTTATTGCTTGCCTTTTGAAATATTTAGATCCAGAGCATGGATTGGCATTAGCTGTCTCTTTAATAGCTCTTTAAAAAGGAAGAAAAATCCCCATTTTAAAGAGAAACAAGAAATTCTCTACAAGAGCTTTGAACCTCTCCTGGTGGTTCTCTTGGCGTGCCCTCATCTTCAGCAGCCAGATGATTACATATATCAAACTACCTCCCAAATCCAGTTCAATGAACATTTGTTTCTCAGAAAAACACTCAGAAGTCTAAGGAAAATTTTTATTATTTATTATTTCCATGTGTACTGGGTGTTCTGTTTTTCAGAGGCTGCTCTTAATCTTTTTATGATCATCTTTTGATTTGCAAGTGGGAAGATGGAGAAAAAGACACCCAACCTGAAGCATTTTCTACGGTTTTGTCCCTAAAAGGCAGTGAGAAATAGGTTAGGCAAGTTGAATTTTCTTCTGTGATTCAAATTTGACATGTAAATATATCAGATGTGATAGATATGAATGCAAAGAGGTGGGGTGGTGCTGTCCTCTTTGACTGCATGACAGGCTATGAATGATGCAAGGAAAATACGCTGAGTGTGAATATTCAGCATATTCAGTACTCGCTCATCTATTGTCTCTTCTTTAGTCAGGATATTGTGAAGTAAAAGCAGTTTTTTGTCTGTAAGTAGTTGATAGTTTGGTTTTGAAAAGACACATTGATGGATCAGGAGTGACCAGAGACATAGGGAAGCTGAATGCAGTTTTTCTCTCTCCTGTGGGCTCCTTGCATGATTCTGAGATTACTTGATCTGTCTCTAATGATAATATATTCCTACTTGGATGGCATGACACATCCATTCCTTGGGCTTAAACACTGTGATGACTTGATGCATGCAAATGTCCAGATAGATCATAACATGGGGGTCAGTTTTAGCAGCATACAGTGCACTGGCAGAAGTTGCTATTGATTCTGGGGGTGTTGCATCCTCCCACAGAAAATTTCCTTCATTTACTCTTGCTTTAATCCCTTTCCCTTTCACCAGAGCTAGTGTCCATGCTGTGATTGAAGTAATTAATGTCAATCATTCAGTGGACACAGAGAATGGCATGCATAGAAGGACCCCTAAGGGGAATTATAGTTGCACAGACCTTCGGCAGCAACAGATTTCTCTTTGCTGGCCAAAAGCTGGTACCTAGGAATAGGCAGGTAAAAATAGATCCAGAGGGCAGATAAAAGACTACTTCTACAGCTGCTGAAGGATATGACAGTTTAAAGCAATAGCTTTTTGCTTTGTGTAACAGCCCTGCCATATTTGAGATGCTTATGGAGAAGATATTGCCTTGGCTTGCCTCTCAACCTGCAGGTTCTTGGCTCCCTTATACTTACAGTTTATAGTTTTATGTGGAACTTAATCTCAAAAAAAAAAAAAAAGAAAAAAAAAAGAAAGAGGTGTTTTAGAATGAGGGGGAAATACAGTGAATGAGGGTGGGGTTTCGTCTGGCAGAGTACCATCTGAACAAGTGGAGAGCTGATGCATCTCCTCTAAATTAACCCCAATATGCGGTTTGGTCTGGGACACATTCCTGACACAGCAGACTTGCTCTCATGGTGGCCAGCATCACAAAACTGTTGTATTGGCCGTGTGAGGAGAAGATCCTTCTCCAGATAGTGTTGGGTATTTGCAACACTTAAAGGCTGTGTGATCACTCCTGCATCAGCTTCACTGTGCTTCAAAACCTGCTTTGTACCAAGCTTGGTGCTGTTGGTTATGGGTCAGCCTCACTGTTAGCAAGAGGATTCATAATTTGTGGTAGCACGGTAGCTTATCACAGGGGAGGGCTGCACTCTGCTGAGATAAATTACAGTGCCGGCAGGCGGGAACTGATGCTGGTGATTAAACCCATCGCTTGCTCTCACCACTGTTCAGAAAAAGAGGAAAGATTTTTGCATGCAGGAACTTGACAGAATTGTAGAAAGAAAAAAATTAAAAATTCACCTTTTTTTTTTCTTTTGGTTTCATTCAATCCCATATCCTCCTTTGAGGTATTTGTGAGGCGATGCATGCTCCGCTGAGCAGTGGAGTGTTGTTTGGCAGGTGTCACCAGGTGGCACTGCTTTCAAAATGTCATTGTGTGCTAGGAAAGGCAGAGATTGGCATCTCTTTCCTGCTGGCATTTTAATACACCTTTCTGATGAGGCCATCGCTGTGTGAGAGGCCGCAGAGTTTGCTTTCGGCCGATATCTTTGATTGAAGTTGCTCCCTGGGAACAGGGCATTGGGGTTTGGCTGAGTGTCTTGAAAGAAGGGATCGCCTGCATGTTATTTATGACAATCTCCGCTCCAGGATGAGTGTCTAAATGTAAATTACTCAATTTGCGTTTAGAGTATATCCATTCTGATTTCTCCTCCACTGAGAAACCAGTCTGCAGGGTGCTGACATCTGCTAGCATTCAGAAAGGAAGCAACACATGTTCCAAGAAGTTAAAAATGGAAGAGACATATTGCATTTTCTAACATTGTTTTTCCCTCTGGTAGTGCCAGCGTTTATTCCCAGTGCTTAGATCTGGTTATGCTTAATACAACTTCAAGTGACTTAAGTTAGTGCAGTTGACATAATTTCTCAGAGCAAATACTGCTGCCACCATCCAGGTATCTTTTCTTCTATGTAATTTACAAGAGTTTCAAATGTCTGTCATGTCTTTCCTAACTGTTTAGTCATTTACTTTTCCCTGGTTGATTTCTTTTTCTGCTTTGTTTGTGTGCCTTAAATTATAAAGTTTTAAATAACATTTTTAAAGAACCCCACAACTGTTGACATTAAGGAAGGTGATTCTTCCCCTCTACTCATCACTGGTGGGACCTCATCTAGGATGGTGTGTCCAATTCTGGGCTCCCCAGTATAACACATGGGCATACTGGAGCAAGTTCAGTGAAGGGTGGAGATGATTAAGTTCTGGAGCACTGGTCATATAAGGAGAAGCTGAGAGACCTGAGACTCTTTGGCCTGAAGCAGAGAAGACTCAGAAGTTATCTTGCCAGTGTGTACAATACCCAAAGGGAGGAAGCGAAGAGGACAGAGCCAGGCTCTGCTCAGTGGTGCCCAGGGACAGGACCAGAGGCAATAGGCACAAACTGAAACACAGGAAACACTTTTTCTCTCTGAGGGTGGCTGAACACACAGGCACAAGCTGCCCAGGGAGGCTGGGAAGTCTCCATCCTCACAGATACTCAAAACCCAACTGGGCATGGTCCTGATAAAAATGGTGTAGCTGACTTCTGTCTTCAAGGCTTAAGAAGCAAGAGTTAATGTAGCCCAGGTATATAGATTTACTCCTGTCCTGTCAAAACTTTGCTGCCATACTCTCCAGTTTGTTATGGGTTTTTTGGTTTTTTTTTCTTATCCAAAAATGTTGTCATTAATTGAGACATTGTGGTGGTTTTAGCTAGGCCTCAGATTGGCAGGCTCGGAGAATCTGTGTGGATTGGGAGAGACAGCTGTCACCTGACTGGGTAACCAAGGAAATATTTCATACCAGATGATGCAAACCTGACATATGAATACAGGAGTGGGAGGTATTCACTCAGTTCCATCATAGCTGAAGTACAGGCAGGACACACAGCTGCTGTCTTGCTGGAGTGGGCCCTGCTGCTGCTGGCATTACCTGCCTTTTGTTTGAGTTCAGGGAAGTAGAAACATATTTTGTTACACTTTCTGTTTCTTGCTGGGTGTCTTTTGGAGTGCTTATAGATCTAGAGTGATGGAATCTGTTTTTCGGTGAGAGGTAGAAAATTGTTATATCTAACTTGTGTAGAGTGTGTGTTATATTGTAGTTTTATCTTAATTTTCTCTTTTCTGTATAAATATATATAGTTAGTTTAAGCATAAACCTAGTTTGAAGGTTTTTTTCCCTTCTCCCTTTTCTCAGCTGGAGGGAGGGAAGCTGACTCTGTATTGGGCAGTTGGCATTTTGCCAGCTCAACCCAAGATAGACATTAATACACTTATGTAAGGCAGTTAAATGCCACCCTGACACCCGATCCCGTCAGGTCTTGGAAGCTAAGCAGGGTCAGCCCCGGTTAGTACTTGGATGGGAGACCTCCTGGGAATACCGGGGGCTGTAGGTT
>JAOXXN010000001.1:41205787-41219285 GCA_026770055.1 Myrmophylax atrothorax | reverse complement strand
ACTGGAGTTGGACCAAGGGTTGGACTTGATGATCTCAGAGGTCTTTTCCAACCCAATCGTTTCTATGATTCTATGAACAAAACTATAAAGATTTACATTAAAAACAGGGTTTGGAAGAATTCAACTAGGACCAAGGAGACCTGCATACTCTCTCTGATAGCAGCCCAAGTGGCTCCTTGTAAATATATGTATATATTTGAATATATGCAGGAAAGCATGCATGCAGACACAAACATACGCAGACAGACACACACACAGACACACAAACACACACACACACATATATACATGGGTGTATATATATATATATGATCAGATGTCTCCTAGAAAATTCAGCATCTCAGAATTTAACAGGGCTTTTCATAGACTTTTTTTCTTCAAATTTACTCAATTGCTCCTCAAACTTAAATATTAATTTCTAGTACCTTTTAGCTTAACTATGATAAAAGTTTCATGAACAAACCAGGAAATTACCTCTTTTTGATTGATTCAAGTTGGACACCCTCTAGGCTCATTGAAGCACACCTAGTTGTTACATTTGAGGAGATACTGAACAACAAGTCTCTGCTCATCTTCAAGCAACTCCTGGTTTTGTGATTCTCTGTTATTTGGACCTCTCTCCTCTGTGTCTGTATCAGGCAGAAGAGTGTGAGATTGTTCAGTAAGCACCCATGTCTTTGATTACCCTTGATGAGCTTCCTGCAGCCTTTCTCATTGTGTTACATATTTTTTGGAGATGGGATGACCAGGGCTGCCTACACTACCAAATACACAAGCACACCAAGGATTCCCATGGTGAACATGAGAGGTGTTTTCCATGTTGTTTACTGGTTTTTTCATAATATTTCTGAGAATTCAGTTTTGGATTTTTCTGACTCGTTCTGAGCACAAATATGACATGTCCATAAAATTATCTATTCTAATGGCAAGATCTCAATTCCACGTAGCAGTAGTCAACTCACAACTCATTACAGTGTATGGAAAGTTAAGACTGGTTTTTTCCTCCTGGGAAAACTTTAAATTTATCTACACTGAATTTCATCTGTCATTTTATTGCCATCACTCCATGTCATCAGGGTCTTTGGCAATTCACACTCAGCCCTTGTCTTTAGTACCCTGAATAATTTAGCAGCTATTCTCTAGCACAGATTAGCATCCCTAGAGCTCTTTCTGCAACCTGCTTAGGCAGCGGGGGAGCAGAACTTGAGGCAAGCTGATAAAACATCCCAGTAGCAGACATAAAGGCTTCATTTGCCTTCCCAACCATTCTGATGAAAGTGCTGAGATGTGTGCTGCCATTCTGCTGCTCTCGCCATGGAGCTGAAAAATCAGTTTTTATTAGCATTGAAATTGCTATTCACACAGGTTGCCATTAACAGAAAGGTATTGCTTTTTGGTTTGTTCTTTTAGCAGGAAGTCCTTCTTGAAGGGTGTTTAATCCTTTTTCTTATCTGTATTCTCAGATTCTTTAAAAACTCTTGAAATTGTGTCTCTGTTTCCCTCTTTCACACACAAATTTTGGCAAATAGAAATTTCTGTCTTTCCAGTGCATAAGCAACTCCCATCTTCTCTTGGTGTCCCTGCTGTAAGGCTATAAACAAAGGCATATTGAGTGAACTGGCAGTGAAATTACAGAAAGCTGAAAAGGTCAGAATCTTAAATCATAGATCAGATAAGACAAAGAATTTCAGATATTTCACAGCAAATAAGGTATGGAGAAAGTGATGAACACTGTGTATAACACAGCATGAAACCCTATATGGAAAAATGTGAAGTGCTATAAACTTCCTTTCCTGATTTCATTTGCTCCAACTGCACATAGAAATTGCAGCACAAATGCATTGATAGCCAGGTTATTATTTACACACAGTAGGAAGCAAGGCTGAGCTACATGCAGAGATTGTCAAGAAGAGGAGGGACTTTTACTACTGCAAAAATCTCATTAATTGTGTTTTGGTTTGGAAGCTCAAAAGTAAAACTTACCATCTTAACAGGTGCTAGAAGGTATAATTATAATGATTTATATTTCGATAGCATGCAAGAATTTAGGCGTGCTTATTTGTCTGGATGTCTGCAGTAGGGAGACACAAGTGAGAAGGTACCAACTTTAAAAGCTCTGAAAAATGGGATCAGTCAAGATACCTTGCTACAGCCACGTCTGTGTCTCTCTTTTCTTTAGGAGCCTGCAGACGACACAGGGTTGGTTCTTGAGCATACTAAAGCCATTTTGTAGTGAATAACTCCAGTTCCTCATTTGTGGAAGGAAGCCAGCCTTCAACATGAGCAAAAGCTGGTTTTATAAACCTGTCCTCCAGAAATCACAGATTAGAAGGAGGAAAATAGCAGATGAAAATTTGGTGGACACCTTTCTTGCAGTGAGTTACTGGAGAATGGTAGGAAATGGAGGTGAGCAGAAGACAACTGGCACAAGGAGCTGTTGCACAGGGAGTTAGGTGACTTTTTGAGTGAAACCCTCCCTCTTACTTTACCCTTTCTGCTGCAGAGGAGGCAGACATCTGGTTCCCCTCTTCTGAAAGGACTGTCACAGGATCAAGCTGGTTTACAACAGACCTGAGCTGTTGTAAGAGTCAGATGAATAGATTTTGGCAGTATTGTGGAGTGTATATTCTTCAGCTTTTTCCTGTAAGGCTCAAGGACAAGAACTTTAATGTTTCTTCTTAAAATGTAAGTCTTAACTTCTTATTTATGAGCTGCTTCTGAAACTGAAAGTATCTTGTAGCCTTACTTCAATATCCTGGTGTTTGGCCTAGCCAATAAATAATACAGCAGTATGAGAAGATGCACTCCCATGCCAAGGCTGTAAAATACGTGGTGAATATTGATATACTCTCTCTTAAAGCAAGCATTTCTCTCTTAAAAGCTGCCTGCCTACTGGTATGGGATGGTTCTGGAGTTGGGTTGGAGGGTCAAGGGGGGTCCTTATGCCCAGTGGGAATTTTGAGTTCTGGTTGCTTCCTGCATCTAGTGCACTGCTTTGGCTCTTATCAAATCCCCAGGTAAGGAACATGAAGCTGTCAGATGCTTTAAGGTCTGCAACAATATATCTGACTGTCCCTCTCAGTGGAGACTTAATTCAAAACTGTTAATTAGCAGTGAGCAAGGCAACCTGCCTGAAACCCCAGTGGGGAGGTCTCGATGAGGAAACGGGTAAAGAATGAAGCACAGGAAAAAAATACATGTTGTGCCTGTGCACCATCCATCAAAGGAATCCCTTGAAGGTTTTTTGAAGTATACCACAATATGTCACCAAAAACTCAGAATGAAAATAAAACTAAAAAGCAAAGTATAAGTAAAACCTCCCAAACCTGAACCACATCAGACATCTACACCCATGCAGCTTCATTACTGGAAAGAAAACTGTGTTGCAGGGACATTTTCACATGTTCTTCCCTGTGTGCTAAAAACTTCTTTGGCTGTATATCATTCACACACACAAAATTACCATGGACCTTCCCTGCCAGCCACCCACTTTCTGGTTTGACTTTACAGTGCATCACAGTAAAACAGGTCCAACAGAGGAAATGAAAGCAGTGTGGACCCACTTTTGCGGAGGAACTTGCAGTGACCCAAGGCAGAGAGGAGGGAAGCCAAGAGGGCTTGCATTATGCCAGGTCAGATGTGTAGAAGGCAGGCAAAATCAGACTTTTCATGAAGAAAGTGTTTGCAGTGAGCAAAAGCTAATTGTACTCAGTACTGAACAAAAAATGGCAGGTACACCGCAGGAATAGCTGGAGGCCTGGTGACACCAATTATTGGCTTCCTAACTCCACTGGAAAAATGTTTTCAGAGAGATCTGTAGAGCCAGCAGTACGGGCTTGAAGTGCAGTAATCAAAACAAAGTAATCTCAGCAACCAGGAATGGTATTTTCTAGGCTGTAATTAACCAGTAAGCTGTCTGCTGATTCTCTCTTCTCAGTGCCCTCCCTTTTCTAGCAAAATTTGTTAAAACTCCCAAATCTTTGTTCAAATACTTAAACATGTAAAGACCCCCACTGTTATAAGAAATAGCGTAATTAGAGGGCATGGTCATGTAGCTTTCAACTTGCCTCTTAAATATTAGTAAAATGGCTGAATCTCTGATTAAAAAGATAAAATCCAAAGGGGTCAAAGCTGCTCTCTGTTGATGCAGAGAGCATCCCATGGAGCAATTACTATTTAAACTCTGCGGTAACTGTTGTGCCAGGAGGCCAGTAGAAAATCTTTTAGCCCCTGAGAAATTTATCAGGGACATTGAAGAGGCAAGAGAGACACCATCTCTTTTTCCCTGCTCATCATAGGTGTGAGATAAATCCCAAGGAGCCATGTGCATTAACCACATAATTGCTGCAGCTATATGGGAAGTAGGAACTTTTGCATGAATTCCTCGCTCAGATTTGGTCTCTGTGCCCTGCCAGCTTGCAAGAGCTGTAACAGTTCCTGTGGACAAGGATTTGTCAGCTGTTGGTTTAAATCTGCATCATTAGTGTGGAAACCATTAGCAAATTATACCCCACAATACATCAAGTTTTAAGAATTCGTGTGTTCCTGGGAGTTTCAGGAATCCTATATGGCACTTCCAAGGACTGTAAACAGAGAAACAAAATCCCAGACCCTTCCAGCAAATCCACACTAGAGCTAGTGAAAGCAAACAGCCCGAGGTCTACATCCTAACACACTGTTTTAGTTAGTCCCCATCCTTCTCTGCATTATTTTACTGCATCTGTGCTGGCTAAAACCCAGCACTAATCCTGCCCCCATGTAAGCCCTGGCACTGTGTAGAGTTGCTCATGTATGCCAGTCAAACAGGACCAGGTCTTTGGGGTGTATTTTTATGTTATGCTTGAACTCCTCTAACAGGGGAGGGGTCAGGTTTACTCTCTCCTGCCTGCGTAGTCAGACCCACAGCCTCCTGCACACGGTGGTTGTGTGGCCATCATGTAAATGACAAGTGTTGAGAGACCTGGAGAAGGGGCTCAAGCTGCCCCCCATTCCCTCTGTGGATGCTCAGGTGCCTGACACCGGGGAACAGGGGGAGAGGGAAGACTGTGGCTATCTTCTACAGCAGCATCTGGCCGTGAGATCGCAGCAAGCACAAGCCCTGCTAGTCTGCAAAGGTACATTTGTGTTGACCGTGGCACAATGGCTCTGAGTGTTACTGAAGTCTAAGTTTGCTAAAGATGACTGGTGAATAAGGATATCTACTAAAATGATAAAAAAGGCAAGAGAGGGCTAATAGCTTCTGTTCAATCAAGGTTGGATATTTGGTTATTCCTCTTTTTTTAATTCAAAATATGAAAATATATTAACTTTCCCCTTTGCGATTTGACCTGAGCTCTGTCTTTTCCCTAGGATATATCACTAAAATGCTATTTCCTTTTTGACTCGCTCTACACATGGCACCTTTTCTCCTTACTCAACCTGCAAGATATTTTCCCAACCTCTGTCAGTAACTATTTATCTGTTGGAACATTTGCATTGATGCTTCAGCATTGGCAGCTGCTCTTGGCAGCTTTCCTTTTGGATCCAGTGGGCCACACTTTGAACTTTGTCAGATTGAAAAGGTTAGACCATTACAGAAACTGACAATTTTTAATTTTATAACTTCTATGGGTAGCTGAAAGATACTCACAGAACAAATAAATTAGTGTGAGACTGACTGCTTTAACCAAGCTGCAGTTGTCATTTGGGGGAAGAAGTAAATTAATTCCAATAAACAAAGAGAAATCCTTGATGCACTTCTGACAACACTGGGATCTCAGTGAGGAGTGAAAGAAATTTAGCTTATTAATTGTTTAAGTCTTTGGCAAACTCCCAGAGTTTATCTTTTCTGTTTGGGCAACACTAATGTTTTGCAGTTGAGTAGACAGAGGAGACAATCAGCCATTAGTAGTCCCTTTGCCATGCAGTGGGCTGGTGGGAGTGGTGACGTTGTGGGGCATTGCAGCTGGGTTGTCATTCCTCAGGAACAGTCACAGCAGTTTGGGTGGCTCATGGCCAAAATATCTCGTACCAGACAAACTAAGCTGGCACAGAGAAAGCCATCTGGGTGTTATCACAGCCACAGCAACAAAAGGTTATAGGAAAACTCAAACCAAAAATGTTCCCTTGCAGACAAACCCTAAGGGCTGGGTTAGTGTTTTTTTTTCCTTGTGGATCTGGCAGAGCCTGTGTAATGAGCAGTGTGGGCTCTGTCCACTAGGCTGTGAGCAGTGTACCACTGCCACTGAGATCAGGGCTGTGCTTCAACCCATGGCACACCTTCACACATTTACTGACATCCTGCCTACTGTGCCTGTGCCATTCAGCATCCTCCTGTAAGGTGCCCAGGCACTGGCTGAGCTGTAGTACAAGCCAGGGACTACCTTGAAGAGCATTTCAGACAAGATTACTGCCTTTCATTTCCTAATATTGTGTTTCAGCCCTGTTGCAAGCAGAAGAAGAGGTTGACCATGGTTGCTGACCTATTCTGAGGATGGCTGGGGAAGTGCATCTTGCTTTTGTGGAGGGGAAGGGCAAGGGAAGGGTCAGGAGACCTGCTGCAAACCTGGGCAGATCCCTCCTCTTGCAGCTGCTGCCATTTGGATGCCAGCTGTGCAGGTGACAGCAGTTGTGAGCAGCCACAGATAGGAGAAGACACACACTGCTTGATTTCTTTAAGCCCTTCAGGCTTTATAGTAACACAAGGCTCAAAAGAAACTCTCCTGTTTTTCCCTTCTCCTGCCTCTGAGGTGGATACAAATGCTGGTGGATTGTCTGAGACAAGTGAAAAAAGGTGAAGAATTTGAAAATGCCTTTAGTTGAAACAAACTTCACAGTCTTTCTTTAGACGGATGCCATGGCAGAGTTTCTTTTACCTTTTTTTTTAAATAATAAATCTTACATGTAAGGGAAATGAAAATAATTATTTCAGTTGTAAGATTTTTAATTGTTATGGTTGTGTGATTGTAAGATGTGTCACTGGTTGGTGCCCTTGTATACTTTTGTCCTCTAAACATAGAGGAGTAGACCTTGTGGAAAGGCCAATGGCCAAGGCAGTACATCAGGTCAAATACAACATAGTCTCATAACTACTAGCCACTGAAAAAACAGACTTTGTGATATTCATATGGAAATAACTTAAATTTGACACTAAGCTCCTGGAATGGCACTTACATTGCTGAGTTAGGGGTTGGTGGGGAGCATAGAGGGCTCCAGGAGGAACATCACACTGAGTCCTGATACAGCTGATCTGAAATGCTGAAGGGAGGGCAATGCCCAGAGCCTCTGCCTTCCCTCTGCCTTGGCATCTATCACCTACCTAGCCACAATGGGGCATCTCTGCCAAAACAGGGTGCTTCTCTCCCTGTGCTCTTCAGCCAACCTTGCAACCTTGTGCAACCTTGTGCATGTGGGTCTGGATGTTCTGAACCTCTCTTCTTCGCATATGTGATGGGTGGTGGAAGGGAGATTAAAATATATAAATATACCTTATGAATACTTCTGGCCTAAGTTGGTTTGAGTCTGCTGGTCTTTCTTCCTAAGATCCTGGCATATCCATCTGTTCCCGCTGAGGGCAGAGGTAGGGGAAGAGGATGAATAGCAGTTAAGCAGCCTTCTCTGCTCCAATTTCAGCTGAGCTGAGAGACTGTGAAAGACATGCACATCTTAACAAAGATGAAAGTTGGATACCTACGTTTCCTAGTGAGAGTAGTTGGTTGAGGTCTGTGGATTTGTTTGCATTGCCCTTCTTCAATTCATCTCCATGTGGAGGGTTTTTTTGGTTTTGATCTCATTTTCTTTTTGCCATACAGATCTTGCTTTAAATCTTGGTTTACTTTCAAGTTAAAATCAATTGTCTAGCACAGAGAGACATGTTTTCTTATGCTCAAGCTGCTGTTTCAAGGTCAGTGTTTGATACAGTTCTTGCACTTCAGTATTGCTTTGGAGATCTTGCTCCGTTTCCAAGGATGTGCCTTAAGCACTAGCAAGCACAAGATCCAGGCCTGCAGATGTATCAGTCTAACATAAGACAGATCTCAGAAATGGCAGGCAATACATTGCCATTGTTTTCCATGGGGATTGTCTTGAATATGAAGAGGTTTGATTCCCCCTCACCTGCCAAACATTAAGGTCTGAATAATTTTGTCTTATGTTTGCATACTTTACCTTAGGTGCAGATTTACTGCGTAGAGCCATCTGTTGCAGTCACCATCTTTGGGTCCCCACTGAGACACAGAAAACACACCTATAGCTCTGTAACCCACTGCTGGCTGAACCTCAGCCACCTGCTAAACAAAGGTCTTGGAGGAAGTCACGAATTCATCACTGGTACTGAGAAAGGTCAGGAGCTGGCCTGGGCCAGGCAGGTCCAATGCAATGGCACTGCATCTCCTCCTTGGAGAGGTCCATCATCTAATGACTCTACTGACAGGGTGCTTGGGAGGAGGACTATGTGGGGAGAAAGTTGTGGAATTTGGAGGAATTTGTGGGAAATGGGTTGTGGGGGTGAAGACAGGATGGTTTGGGGTTTTTTAAAATGTACATCACTTACATTAGTTTCTGTTTTGTTAGAAGTGGAAGTCACATTAAGTTTAGGACCTCCCAGACTTATACTTGGCTTAATACATGCACTGTTTTTAGCATAACACAGGTCTTATGAGTAGTGCTATAATAAAAGAGCGTATTTAATTTTTCCTTTCAATAAAACTGGAAATGAGACCTTGTGTCCTGTTTTTCAACTGGCTTGATATCACACTGGTTTTAAGCTCTATCCTATAAATCAGCATTCAAATGCATACTATCTGCCAAGCAAGTAAAGAATATCAAGGAGGTTTCTGGGAAAACTATAGCAAGTTCAATTCTTTAGCTACTGTAATTGATATAGCCTGTCTTAAGGAATAATAAGCATCATGTTTTTAGGAATCAAAAGTCTGGAGACAGAAAAGTCCTTTGAAGGAGAACTGTTCAGGGAACAGCAATAGAATAGCAAGTTAAAACCTAGGATGTTCTGCTGTTCTTGTCATTGGTGGTCAACACAAACACACAGAATCTATGCTATTGTTGAATATACATCACAATCAGCTCCAAAGGTCTTCCCTACTGCCAGAGCCCTGCATGTGGTAATGCCTGGCCTAGGTGTTCAGTTTTTTAGCCCACTGCTGAAATAATAGTAAGTGAACATGGTTGCATTTCCTGTTTATGATTTCTGACAAGGTGAGGTAGAACTCGTTCTCCCTTCCCTACTTACTCAAGCTTCAAACTCAGGGCTAAGAGCTTGATGTATACAGTTCATCTGATGAAAGCATTTTGTCTAAGTGGTAGTTTATGATGTTCAAGATACAGAAATGGACTATTACTGTTTTCATCTGCACAGAAGTTATCTACTCGTTGTAGCTCATAGATCTTCCTCGTTGGCCAGAACTTGAAAGTGCCTCACATGCATGGCATTGCAGACTCTCCAGCATGCTACACTGAAGTGTCCTCAGATCCAGTTCCTGGGTCTACAGTAGCTGTTTTGTGGGAGCACATTGAAATGATCCTGCAAAATCCTGGCAGATGTCTGTATTTCTAGTGTCTGTATTTCTAGAGTAGGAATTGCCACAAGCATTAGACCATTGGCATGTATAGTTTTGTAAATGAAAATCCCAGCTCAATGGGCTAAAGCACCATTCCAGCATGATGTGAGATGGTGGCACAAGAGAAGGATGGGTGGGTAGAGGTTCAACAATAAGTGCAATTAGGCCTGGACTTCAGGCCTGTAGGAGACAGGATTGCCCAGCCCCTGGCCACATGGCCAGACTCCATTCCCTCCTTCCAAACCAGGTTAAGTTTGCCTGTACCAACTTGTTAGTAGCCTTCCCTGTTCTATGCCAGCCCCCAAACTATCCCCAGGCAGTGTTTGAGAGAAAGCCAGGTCAAAAGAATTCTGGGGAGCACATTAACAATTCAACAACACCTTGATGTGGATCTGGTCTGCTTTAGACCACTTGTGTAGATGTAGCCAGCTGCATTCTTCATTGAAAATAGCTCATAGATTTGCCCAGTCTGATGTGGCAGGGTCTGGCAGCAGTAGGCTGGAAGACAACAGAGCTGTTTACCTGACACCTTGAACAGCTTTGTGGAAGCAGTGAATAACTTGGGGGAAAAAACTCATTAGACTGAGCAGGTACCTGTTCTGCTGAGGACATGAGGGCAAAGATTTCCATTCTTCACTGGAGTTACTGCAGCTACAGCTTAGCACAGGTACAAAGATCAGTGGTGATCAAGGAGTCTGGGTCACAACCCCATGAAAGAATTTGATAAAGAAAGAGAGGCAAGGCAGCTTCCTTCAGCTGCCAGGCACCTCTCTGACCAACAAGAAAATGAGTTTGACTGGAGCATAGCTGGGCTGCTGCATTTCAGTCCAGATTTCCTTAGAGCAAGTGATAAAGCAGAAAAGCTTAAAAGTGTCTGTGGTCACAAGTCGCTCAGCACAGCTGCCCTCCTCTTTGTCAGGCGTGCTCTCCATTTGCCTCTCTGCTGCCCTGGGCTCACTCTGCTTTGTCTAAGACCCAGGATCTCCCTTAGTGAGACCCATCACCCCGTCCCCTGACTACAAAGACTGGAGGTGTGGCTGAAAGCCATTGGCAGGCTGTCGATTTTTAGTGTTGTGGACTGCCTAAACATTGTGTTCCACTCTTCTAGCAGTGAACTGAAGAACATAACATGCTTTATCTTTCCTGCCTTTACAAACATTGTCATACGCTGACTGAAATGGATCTTTAAAAAATGAATGTGCTGTCACACCTCGTGCTTTTTTAGCTATGATGTGTGAGACTGTGGCAATATAAAACTTATCAACTCTAAGAAACATGACTAATAGGTTTTTTCTTTTATTTGCTATCACTTGCATTGGCTGTGGCTTTCCCAATCTGAACAGGAGCACATGTGCTGAATACCACATGGTGCAAAAGTCAGGGGCTTTTGAGGTGTCCTTCCCAGTTGTCCCTTGCAGGGACAACCATGGGCTCTGTGTTATGGAGGTTTGTAGCGAGCAGTGAGTGAGGACACAAAGGTGATGTGAGATCTGTATAAACTGCATATGTCAATTTAATTGAGAGGTGTAATGGCCATTTTACTCACTGGCAATTTTGCATTAAATATGCCCGAGTAGCATAAGTGCTACTAATGGAGAAACCTTTTTGGTGATGGGTTACTGCTTTTTGAAAAAATGGTATTGCACTCAGCTGAGACGAATATACTTAGGCTAAACTACACCTTTAAAATGTGCCTTATTTTAAGTTTTTTATAGTGGGTGCTAACAGTAAAAAATGTACAAAGAAAAATTACTACAAACCATCAGCAAAACCTCATATAAGAGAAGACAGGGACATGCCCCTTTGGCTGAGCAGTGCAGGGATCCAAGAGCAGTGCAAAACCAGCAGCCAATACAAGGTTTGGTCAAAGGCAGGAGAAGTAGGTAGGTACTTAGGTAACACATATGTGAACTACTGACTCAAAAATGTACCTTTGAAAATGTAGCTCCAGTAAAATATTGTTGAAAGATACTTTCTGTGCTATTTTACATTAAACCGAAAGGAAACTGCAGTATGGTCTCACCCATCCTAGCTGTGTGGTAGCTCTCAGGGACAGTGCACATCAGTCTATGACTCTCACTCGCCACTGGGATAAGGAGGAAAGGCTGAGCTGAATCGATCCTGAATGAGATTTCAGCACAAGAGGACAGCTAGGTGTGCAGAGCAACTGTGGTGCTGTGCAGAAGCCCCTCCATGTCCTGAGGTTGGCACTAGCTGCAGTGACAGGTTTCCTGCTGCACTGCAGCCTTGCTTACCAAGAGGTGTGAGGGAGGTAATGGCACCTTCTAACAGATAAGCAACGGTGACAGAGTGCTTTCCCTTGACTAAGCTTTGAGCCTTTGCAGCTGCCTCTGGATGTCCCTCCCAGCAGGGTGATTCAGGTCCACAGAGCCCTGGGAGCATCCTGGTAGCCAGTTTGACCATGATTGATGGGACTTGTGCCACTATGAGTCTGAGAAGGAAAAGGGTGAGCAAAAAGAGGAGTAAAAGATGTCTGAAGAAGAGCTGAAGGGGAAAAGAGGTGACTGTGGGTCTGCAAAGCAATTGAACACCAGCTCAGCTTGTCCTGCTACCACCTGACATAGGCTCATGCTGTCTGCAGTGCTGAGTGCCTACGCCTGGGTGTCAATGCAAGACTGTTCCCATTTCTGTATGTGCCTGTCTGCTTCTCAGGCAGCTCACTGCTCCCTAACATCCTACCCTGTGCCCTCAGTGAGGAGCTGGGGGGGCTGTACACCCCCTCCCCAAGCAGTCAAGGGCAAACAAACAGCGTCTTTCATATCCAGTTCAAACTTTTGTCTTTGACGAAGTAGAAAAGGACTCATGGAGCAATTTGCCTATTTTTTTTCTTTTCCTTTTTTTTTTTTGCCATTTACATATGATAATCACACTGGGACCTCACAGTTACTGCAGACTTAATCACACGGAGATATGAAATGTTGTCTCTGATGGTTGTAATACAGAAAATTCTTAAAAATAGCCCTGCTCATTAAAAACTGTATCTATGGCTATAAGCTGTGATAGGTAAACTGTGGAAAATATATACTGTAGAAATGTTTATGAGCAAAGCTGCTGCCACTTTTTTAAATGTATATTTGGCTACTGCAAATTCTTGCTATAAATTCTGGCTACAGTAATCTGTATTCTTATTAACAGCTTGGTTTAAGAAAAGAGGGATGTGTGGGAGGTAAAGGATTAAAGAACAGTATATGCATGCCTGAGATACCTCTTCTTAGCAAAGCTTGCTTAAATGCAAAAATGACAACAAGCCCTTATATCCTGGGAGGGGGGAGGTGAGTAGAGTAGAAGCTGGAAAGGGAAAAATCACATGCAGCCAGTGGATGAAGGGCTAAGACATCAGGTGAAGCTGTTTGCAATGAACTGGGAAGAAATTAGTAAACAGTCTATGCTTTTGATAAACAGACATGTCAATCACAGGGGAAGATAATATGCCAGAAGCAAATTAGCTTATGAGGTATCTCCTAAGGACACACATGGGCTGTTTGGGGAGAGGATGCTGTTGCCTGTGGTGAGGTGACCACAGGTTTCTGCTCCTCTATCCTCTGCCTAGGCCAGCAATATTCTGCTGCTGGCTCCTGCCATGCTCTTGGGGTTTCACCCACAGATTTTTCCCCAAAGAAATGGCATCACAGGCCTTCCTCCTGCCCAATATCCCCCGTGGAAGTCAACCTTGTGCCAGCATCCCAGTGATGTGCAGCCAGCTTAATGCTAAGAGACCAAACCCTAGAACATTCCCTTGTTTCATGTGACTGAGGTAAGCTTTTAAGTATCATGAAGTACTTTTTATACCACAACTTTTTCTCCCAAGTTCTTCCAGCAGTTCCCATGACAGAGGTTTTTTTTAAAAAAATATTTCAAAAGTGACCCAACCAAAAGTGACCCAAGGCACCAATATTCAATTTGAGCTCAAATGCAGGTCTCCT
>JAOXXN010000001.1:41171989-41187218 GCA_026770055.1 Myrmophylax atrothorax | reverse complement strand
CTTTTTTAATCAAGTTTTGTAATGACATAAAACTGATTGAAATTATTAAAGACGCCTCAAAGGGCAGAGGGAAAATGGAAAGCACAGATCTTGCTTCCAATTCCATGCCAATTTGAACAAGATAGACTTGTATATGGAATGGTTTCTTGTCTGCCACAGCCAATTTGGATCTCTCCACAATGAGCTCAAGACATAACCTTTCTTGGTATTGTTTTAACCTGAAAGAATGGCAACCAAGGATGAAAATCATCTCATCTAAAGTCAGATATCAGAAAGTTAGATGCTTAAAGTGGAGCCAGTCATCCTAAGCTCCCCCAAGGGGAGAGATATAAGTTCCTTCAGGGCACAATATAACTAACCATAATTGAGGTTTCCAAGATATATTATTTATTCTTTAGGCATACTTATTTCTTTCCACTGATACAAAAGGTAGCTTAAGGTGACTGGTTCAGACCTGAACATCTTAGGTGAGGCAAGAAGTGTGCCACTGTGTGTCTTCAGCATCTCAGGTGAGCATCCCTCCTTCCAATCCTAATTCCACTTAGGAAAATATTTTGAAGAGACTTCATAAAGTGCTAGACAGGGTACTATCAAGCCTAGATATTGTCCTTTTTTACTAGAAACAGCATCTTTAAACTAAACCAGTGCTACATTGAACATCCAGGGTGAAATCAACACATTTAAAAAAAAAAAAAGAGAAGGGGGCGAAAAGACAGAATTGCACCTTATTCAGTTCTGGAAAGCCTGTTTTTGATGTGACTCAGTTAACAGCATTTAGTATGTTACCTCTAGGACTGTTTGTTCTTTAACTCAGTGACTGGTGGAACGTGACCAATTTGCTCTGACAAAGCCAGTCACTAATGCTGGGACACAACAGGAATTATTCGATCATAGCCAGTCAGAAAGCTGAGTATCACTGTTACTTAGGAGCACTTCAGAGAGAAATTTGAACAGACTCCCTATAATTTAGTTAAAATATTAATACTTTTTAATGTGAATGCATTAAGTAAAGGCCATGAAGTTTGTTTTAAACAAATCCAGAATTGCAATCAAAAAGCTAGGAATAAGAATGTTTTCTCCTCCCTAGTCTATCACCCACAGTTATGTCTCTCACTGGTATAATTCAAGTAAAGTTAGACAAAATTTACTAGAATGTTTGATTCACCCCAGTTTAGCTCTTGCACTGCTGATCGGTTCTTCACCACAATCTTGAGCCCTCCAAATTGAAAATGGAGAAATACTGCTTACCTGAAAACTTGCAATTCTGCTTCTCCCTCTGATATTGCTTTGAGCAAAGAGCACTACAGATGAAATGTATTTATGTCTTCCTTACAGTGAAGCAGTTTTTAGTATGGTTTTGCAGCCATATACTTTCACTCCCTGTCTGACTCAGACTCCATGTGGCTGTAAATTAGCAAACTGGTAGAAAACCTCAGTTACTGGCTCAGGTATCAGCTCTTAGACCTGGGTGGCTGGAGGAGTCCTCTTTTGCCCTGTCATTCATGCTGTCTTGCCTTCAGTGGGCAGATCAGGCTTTGCTGGCAGCAGTTCTGCATGCTGAGATAGACCTGTAGTATTCAAATAGCAGCAAATCACATTTAAATTAGTGCATATGTCTGTGTGCAAGTGTTTATAAAAGAGAAAATTAAATCTATTCTCCATTTCCTTTGAAGTGAAAGATGATCTCAAAAGTGAATAAGGAGTGTTGTCATTTCAAGGTCAGTTGAAAGGTGTTATGACACACTGTCTTCCTTAAAAACATATTTCTAATGGAGTACAATTTTCATCTCAGGTAAGAAATGAATGTTTCTTTTGGCACAAAGTGCTTTTCAGGAACTGTGGCATACTTTCTGCTTATTTTTGGTGAAGAAAATATCTACAATGTGTTGGCTGGTTATTACCGGAGTAGCTGAAGTTGCAAACTGGTTTTCTTTTGAGCTTTTGCTTTTGGGCTTCATAATTCACAAGAGGTGAAATTTTTCATGTTTGTTGAACCAAAAGACTGTTCTTGAATAAAAATCTCATTGTTATTCTTAGCTTGAGGAATAAGATCAAAAGAGATTATTTTTTTAAAAAAAGTCATAACATAAACTTTGAAACTGTAGTCTTCAATCCTGAGCTTACAACTTGGTCCATGCAAAGAGGTCCCAGCTGTGGCCAGCAGCATTTCCACCTTGGTACATTTGATAAGTCTTACTTATGAATGAGCTTATGATCCAGTATTAAATGAGCAAGCTTTCATTTCTGAACATTATGTATGTTGGCATAGTTATTGAGAACCACACATATAAGAATATTTTTCAGAAGACTGTCTTGACTCTCCTTGAATGCCTGCACAGTGGGCATGGTTTGGGAGCAGGCTATCTGTTTTGCTCATCTTCCTGCAGAGAAAGAGTGGTAATGGGGACAGTCAAGACTGGGGCAGCAGTAATGTCTGGCAACTGGAACATTATCTATCTGTTACTATTAGGGAAAGGGCACCATCTCTGCTCTCATCTAACCAAGCTTTTCTTTAGGTCAGTGCCCAGAGCACTTTTAAAAATGTCCATAGTTTCTCAACAATTGTAAAATACACTGTCATGTACCAGCTCAGGGATCAGCAACTGTTTAAATAGCTATTACCCTGTTCCTAGACACTGCATGTGTCATTAGAAAGCATTTGTATGAAGCTGTAGTGTTATGAGCACAGAGGGAGCTAATTATAGTTAGGGATCATTTAATGCATTCACTACTTAATACATTATACTCCTGAGCAATGGGGAACCTGTGCAGCATGGCTGGTTTTTATCCTTTCTTGGCAGTGGCAGTGCCTGAGGTAAAGCAGAAATGGGTTTCCTAGAGCTGTGACCCAGAACTGCCAGGGATCTGGTGCACTGGGGTCTCAAGCAGGCACTGGGGTCACCTCTAAATTTCTGACTCTGAACAGGAAAAGAAAATAAAACACACATTTTCAAACTAATCTTGAGAGATGATGACTAATAGAAGCTCATTCATGCAGAGCTGCTTGACATGGAGGTAGAGCTATGTTCCTTAGTTTACCCAAATCTTGCCTCATCATCAGATGGAGAGATCATGTGGCTCCTGCGTCCTGCTCCCTGTACCCTTCACCATGGTTACAGCAGCTCCTCATTGCACAGAGACCTTTGCAAACACTGGTTTCAATTGCAGCAATGTGACTGGCCCAGGGGGTTGTGTCAGGCACTTGGGAAATTGAGAATAAAATAACTAGGGCCACATGCAAATATATGATTTAAATGGCTTAAGTGGCATCATGTAGCATCTCTACAGATAAAGGCTGCAGTGTGACTTTCAACTCTTCAGACTGTGGACCTTTTGTCCTTACCAACCATTTCTCCACCTCATATCCAAGGACCTTTTAAGTCTGCCCATTGGTAGATTAATGTGATCCTTCATGAAAACAAGGCCCTTTTTGTGCTTTAAGGCTATCCTCATTCTGCTCCCTCTACAAGCAGTGGAGGGAAATCAAAATAGCCTGTAGTTTCACGATCAGCTTAAGTGACTCTAATTGCAGGCTGCAGTCAAATGAGCTGGCAGCACCACCTCCAAACGCTCATCCTAAACCATGTTTTCAATGGCCCCGGTGCTTGTGCAGTCATGGAGTGTATTGGATAAAAGAGCTGCCTGAAGCCAAGCCAGTTTTTTTATTCTTGTGTTGGCTTTCTGGCACTTCAGTGAAGGCCGATGGCTCCTTTCATGGGTGTGTGGTCTCCAGGGCTTATGGTAAGCAGTGGTGGGGACTGACCAGAGGCAAGAGGAGGTACCATGGCTAGGGCTGGCACTGAGGTTGCACATAGGTTCCTGCTGTGAAGTTGTTTCTCTCACCATTACCAGCAACCAGCCACCCTCAGCTGAAGCTGGTCTCCAGCAATGCTTCCCCAAGAGATAGCACTCACCTCTTGTTTCCACTGTTTTCCTGGCAGGCTGAATTCCTTGGTCATACCAGTCGTAATTTTCCCCAGTTTGACAAGTATTGATAAGAATTTTTAAGACCAGTGATCCAACAGCAAAAAGCCAGCTATTTGCCCCTTTCTTGAAACAACCATTATAAAAATAGACTCCATGTGTGTATATAAATGTTGCTCTTAGTCACTGTGTAGAAAGGAAACTGGAACGATTTTGTAGCAGGATTATTAATTAAATATTTCCTCTTGAACCTTGATACTACAGGCCAGGTCATTTGTCACAAAGTGCATGGTGCAAACAGGATCAATTTTTCAGACTGTATTTTTCCTTCTGTGATGGCAGAGTGAAGAGGATGCACTGGATGACAGATAGGTTTTTCCAACTGGACCACACCATCTGCTTTAAACACTTCCAGTCTGAAATACAGAAGTGGAGAACAGAGCCCAGTAAACTTATTTTGCTTTGTGTGTGTTTACAAACAATATTTAACTCCTCCAAATGGGCTGGCCATTAACTTTTGCAGGCAGTGGGGTGAAAGGGTCAAGCAGGGCTTTTTGTAGTGTCTCAGCATCACCGCTGAACTTGACTGTAAATAGGCCTCCCAGGCATGAGGGTCCACAAACTGTTCCACCAGCACAGAGGCCATCCTCATCTCATAAAGCCTGATCTAAAATCCATGGCATGAGTGAAAGACTCCTTTCAGAGTCAGACCTTCAGACATGACAGCACCCAGTGTGGTGCAGTAGAAATGACTCTGATTAATAATTATGCAGAAAACCAGGCAGTTTGTTGGGCAAAGGTTAGGCTCCAGAGTGTTAAGAGCTTTCATTATACGTTTTACTTTTGGTTCAGCAAACATATAATCTTTCCACGGGTTATTTCCCTTAGCAGACATACATTAGTTTGGCTGATCTTACTCTGTGTGATTGAATACCTAATTACAGTTGTTATCAAACCACCGTTGGGAGATGCTCTGTTCTGTCGAGAATGATATTGTATGTCTTCACCACGTGGGGAAATCAACTCCAGCTCTCCCTTTGTATTTCTTCCCTGAGACAGAATGGTAAGGGCAGCATTTTTTAATCCCTAAACGCACTGTAACTCTAAATTAATCACAGTTAAATGCTGCCATCTAATTATGTAGGTAATAGAGACTGTTAATGAAAACTTTTGGAAAGGGATATTTTACCCTAGGAAAATTGCATATATAATCTGGAATATAAGCAGTGCTGCTGCCATATTGGCTAAGCAGAAGTAGTATAATACTGTTCCAAAAATAGTCCGTATGGATCCGAGGCACTATTTTATGGCTAATATCAGTCCTTGAAGTGAACTGATGCTCATCGACTACAGGGTATAGAAAATGAAATCTACTACAGCTGTACTTTCAGAAGGTGAGTTGCCCCACGAGAAGTAGAGAAAAGAAAGATAATGGGACAATGTACTTGCTCAAAGCTAGTATGTGCTCAGGTACTCTGGTACAGCACTGTCAAGACTATAAACCAGTGAATAAAAAGCACCGCAGGACCACCCAGCTATGCAGTGGCCTTAAATACAGAAACTGTGCCAGTGAAAGTTTTCCCAGCAGACACTAAAAGCGAAACTAAATTTAGCAGAGATGTGACAACAGTTGTAATTGGTTTAGGTGATGGGGCATTTCCTGGAAATGACCCAGTTCAGTCTGTCCAAGAACAGAGAGGACCATTTTGCTGCCTTGTTATTTTGGTTTGTTTTTTTTTTCTATTCCAATATGAAGCAGCCTCCTTGACTTTCAGTAATGGGTCAGTACAGGATTCAGCAAAGGATGCTGCTAATGTGGCTTCCAGTGTACAAGCAAGATTTCAGTCACTGAAGATATATTCTGTTGTGGTGCCATTGCTCCTGTAATTTGTTTGCAGGGTGCTGTGGCATGTGAAGGAAAGTCTGCCCTTTGCCTTAGGTCACTCTAATAAACCTTTGTCTTCACAAAGTGACTTGTACTGTCACAGCCCTCTACAAATGAATTTAATATATACAGCTAAAGATATTAGCCAGATATTGTCCCCTTTCCATTAGCCAGATATTGTCCCCTCAGCTAACACAAGTCCTCAGCTAATGCCTGCCTCTTGGCAAAGGGACCATGGGTGGTCCTGCTACCACCAGCCCCCCTGCCTGCTCCTACTTGCACCCCTAATTGCTTAGGGCCCAATTCCCACCTCCCAGAATTTCACTTCTACTTTGGAAAGGAGCCTTTTCCAGTGGGGCTGGTACCAAGAGGAGCGCAAAAAAGACAGGGAAGGGAGCTCAGCTATGTAGGACACTCTTCATATTTCATAAGTATCATTTCTCTCCCAAGATCTTCTAATTCTGTACTTCACACAATCACTGAAGTTGTAAACTGGTAAATTAGTTTGCATTTGCATTTGTTTCTGATAAGGTAAGGTAATTGTCAGGTATTTTAGTATTTACATATATTTATTTATGTATATTTATATATATATAATTTTAGTATTATAAAGAAATAAGCAGAAGTAATTCTCACTCACAATGAAATTAGCAGACTGCTTGACAAAACAGACAGAGCTAGAAATCCACAAGGAAATGCCCTGCAAATAATCACTTGACCACAGAGCCAAAGGTCTTGTATTTCTTGGAGCAACTTCCATTGCTTTCAGGCAGAGAGCTGTACAACACAAAAGGTGTTCAGGTCCCTCATCCCAAAACCTTCCTATTCCATCCCTCTGAATACAGAAGTTCCTCTGTCACCATGCGAGTCTGAAGGTAGGTCCCTCTGCTCCCATGTTGCAGAGGCAGCTCTGCTGGCCTCTCCCTGAGTCATGCAGTTTCCCTGCATTCGAAAGAGTCTTGTGCTCTTTCAAAGATGCTTAAATGCTAAGTATTATTATGCACAGACAATTAAATGGCTCTCCAACAATTCAGATTGGGTGAAGGCAAAGGGATTGCTGAAATAGCCTTCAAAGTGATAATTCATTCAAACTGAACCTATGGAATTCATACTTTTTTAAAAATCTTTTTTCCTCTGGCTATTTTGTGCTCATCTAAATATAAAAGGGAGGTGTTATTCTCTGTAGAGGTTTTCTCTTTCCTTTGCCTTTCTATGCCACCTTTCACCAAGTGTTTCAGGGGCACTCCAGGGCTTTGATAATCGTCTCTCTCTGAGCTTTGCAGGACTGGATTTGACAAGCATTGAGCATACCCACCATGCCTGGGATAGCTGGGGAGCTCTGCTATAAGCTGATGTACCACACTCGTCTCCATCAGGACACGAATTTCAGATAAAACACTAGAACTTTGTTAAATGTGATTCTCCTCCTGTTGTATTTATCGAGGTTTGCAATAGTAGGGAAATGGAGAAGAAATCACATCATCCTGAGAATGAAGATGACATAAGACTGTTAGAAGAAGCTCTGTGTGCTTGACCCTGGCTTTTTATTTTTTAAAGGGAACTGGTTAGTAGTTGCTGATAAAATGAAATTATACAATGTGTTCAGGCTGTTTGAGGTCAGGTATTTCAGCCACTGCTCTGCATTTTGCCAACACACAACTCTCTTGCTGCATATCCTCATGATTCATGGCCTGCTGGAATCTGAGGAGGATATCTCTAATCAGACTTTTGCATCAGGTTTTGTACATGATATTTTAAAGAGGTGTAAACTGGGGCATTGCCACTGGTTTTGGATCCAACTTAATCCACCCCAGCAGAGTATCTAATCCATTGGCTTTCCTGGCAGTCATGGCAAAGAACCAAGCACAGATGTCTCCCCTTTCTAAGGGACTATCTTGATGCATACAACAAGATGCAGGTCTCTCTTGAAATCCTGTCCTGATTCAAAGGGGTTTTGTTCAAGGCATTTCAGAAGATGGGTCAGAAGGAAAATCAAGACATGCAGTCCATCTGCTGTCCCAGACAGGGTCATACCCTTGGCAATCCTAGCAGAATCTTTTCCAACATCTTTTAAATTTTTCTCTCTACCAAACTACTCTGTTTCTCTGTGACCAAAGGATGTGTTGTCTTATGACTGACATCTTCCCAATCTATTCCTCACTTGGAGCATTCTGCTTTCTGGATACAAGTCAGGTGTGGGATCACCATCACTTTTCCCTCAGTGGTCCTTCTCCTAGACTGAAAAACACAATTACACAAGCTTTTATGTCATGGTTTGTTTTTCTGAACCTCTGTTCTCCTCCCTGTCCAGCAGGTCCCCCTCCGTCTTGAAGTGCAGCGTCAGACCAGACATGCCACCCCAGGAGACACATTACAAAACCAAAAGGGTTAATCATACATCCTGGAAGTCTGTGCTCTGATTTCTACATTCCATTCTGCTGTTTGCCCTTTTCACAACAGCATAACAAGCTGACTGATGTTCAGCTTGTGACTGCACAGCCCTTCAATTCTTGACTGCAGTACTGCTGCCTAAGCAGAGAGTCCAGATTTGTGGAGGTTTGATTAATTTCCTACAAACATAAATTTTGAATTTGTCCTCATTGTATTTCATCCTGGTTTTTTCAGACCATTTCTCTATTTTCTGTAAATTGCTTTGAATCTAATGCTGTCCTCCAGCAAGCCAGCAGTCCCCTCACTTGTCATCTGCATGCTTAAAGGCTATACTTTCTACTCCATCGCCCAAATCACTAGTGAATATAATAAGGGTGAACTCACTGCATAAACTGGACTTGGAGGGAGAATTTTGTCATGCCAAACATCCTAGAGCTGAGCCTTGCACTTCTCTTCTAGAAACTCAATCAGTACTATCTGTGCCTGGATTAGAAGCTTAGCCACAGCCCCCAGCAGCACTGGCTTCTGTGCAAAATCTGAGAAAACAGCACATTTTGCTTCTCAAAAATACCTATTTTGTGTGTCTTACAGAGCATTTCAGATGGAAACCTGCTCCATCCCAAGAAAGGAGCTGGATAATGCTGGACCATCCTGATGGATGATGCAGCAGAACTCTCCATTCCACCATCATCAGCTTCCCTGCTCTCTGTCTGCAACTGCTTGGTTAGCTGGGGAGTTAGCCTGAGTGTCAACATCTTTGATAGGCTCAAGACATTCACATGAAACATTTTGATTCTGTTGATTCAGCAGTTTGCAGGGGAGAAGCACACTGTCAGAAATGATTTGATTAGCTGAAATCAGCATGTCTGACTTCTTCCCAAATTAGATACAGAGACAGTCAATCCTATTTCAGAGAGCAAATGGATCTCTCATCTCGGGTAGGGCAATTCTTTTCCTAATACTCTCCTTCAATGGTTCACACACACAGATAATATCCAGCATTAACATGGCAGAAACTGGATTGAGATGAAGTCTCCGGGACAGCAAGGATGATTTGATGATCACTTTGTTAAATAGCAATAAGGTATCCTGTGGCCTCTACAGGCCTGGGTGGGAAACAATCTGAGAATCATTTAGGTTGGAAAAGACCTTTAAGATCATTAAGTCCACCACTAAACCCCAGTCCCTAAGTGACATACCTACACATCTTTTAAATACCTCCACTTCCCTGGGCAGCCTGTCCCAGTGCTTGGCAACCCTTTTAAAGAAGGAATTTTTCCTAATATCCAACCTAAGCCTCCCCTGGCTCAACTTGAGGCCTTTTCCTGTTGTCCTACTACTTGTTGCATGGGAACAGAGATGGATCCTCACCTCGCCACAACCTCCCTGCAGGTAGCTGTAGAGAGTGATAAGGTCTCCCCTGAGCTGCCTTTTCTCCAGGCTAAACAATCCCAGCTCCCTCAGCTGCTCCTAGTAGACTAGGCTGATACCCCTCCACATACACATTCCCCTCGAGATGCAAGCCATGTTTGTTGAGAAATACTAAGGGATTTGAAATGATTATTTCACTGAACCCAAGGAGAAATTTTGATAGATACCTCCACACACATAGATATAGATGTGTACATCTCTTTGCGTGTATGTCTGTGTGTGAATTGATCATGATATGAATTTTGTGACTATTGTGAATCTATAATTAAGTTACTGTAGCAAATTCTATGGTCTTAATTTATAAATGTTAAATTAGTCCATGGCACTGCTTTCCAGCAACTCTTTCCCCAGTCTGGATGAACATCCAGGGTTGCCCGATCCCAGGTCCAGAGTCCAGCATTTTTCCTTGTTGACTCCATATGGCTGGTGACTGCCCAGCCCTCTAATTTGTCCAGGTCTCTCTGCAGGACCTCCCTGCCTTCACAGGAGTCAACAGCTCCTCCCAGTTTTGTGTCATCTGCAAACTTGTTCAGCATCCCTTCCAGTCCTGCGTCTAGGTCATTGATGAAGATGTTGAAGTGCACAGGGCCTAAGATGGAGCCCTAGGTAGAACCCCACTAGTGACAGGTCACCAGTCTTATATTCCCTGTTTCACTATTACCCTCTGTGTTTGACTTGTGAGACAATTGCTCACCCACCACATGATGTGTTTATTCAACCCTGAGCTGGACATTTTGTCCAGAAGGATCCTGTGAGAGACAGTATTGAAAGCTTTACTAAATTCCAAAAAGATTAATTGGGTTTTGACCATTTTAATTTTCTCCCTGCATAACCTCACAACATCCTGGTAGTCCTCCTGAGTTGCCTGACCTTTCTTCCAAAGGTAATATACTCTCCTTTTCCTCCCAAGTTCCAGCCAAAGCTCTGTGTTCAGCAAGGCTAGTCCTCTTCCTTCAGTGTTTCACCTTTCAGTGCATGGAGACAGCCTGCTCCTGTTCCTTTAAGATTTCTTTCATGAAGAATGTCCAGTCTTCCTAGACCCCTTTGCCCTTCAGGACTGCCTCTCAAAGGACACTCTCAATCAGGCTCCTAAACAGGCCAAAGTCTGCCCTCCAGAAGCCCAAGGTAGCAACTGACTCCCTTTCTTACTTTTCCAAGAATCAAACCCACTATAATTAAATTTCTCCGACAGAGAGGACTGTGAAAGTAATAGAAAGAAGGGTTCAGCAGTGATTTAGTTTACTCTTTCTTTGAAGACATAGTTCAGAAACTACTTAGTATAGCATTTCACCCTTGAGTATCTTTAGCTCATCTGCTTGGGAGCAGAAAGGTTTAGTGTGGAAACTTGTGTTGATGAGACAATGCTTTTCATGAACCCCAGAGAGACAGCAACAAAGAGGACTTACAGCACAGCAGAAGCCAAGTGTGTGGTTTAAGTTTTGTTAAACCAACGGAGGAGTCATCAATTTCTCAAAAATTCTCAAAAACAAATGGAAAAGAGGGCCCTGGAAAAGAAGGTCCCAGTGAAAAGGTCCTCTCTCTATTTCAGTACCTTTAATTCATGCAATAAAACAAAATTTTCTATAAAATTTAGCATCAATTGCACCCCTGAGTCAACTATTCGGTGAAAGAGCACAGCTGCCAAGATCCACTTGTTCCCTACCAAGTCCAGCATCTTGACTCCCTGAAAGTGAGATTTTCTCCTTTTCACCTGCTGTCACAGACATTTGTATAACAGTAACTCTTTCTTCAATAAAATAATACTTCTTTTTCAGAGTGGTGAAAACAGCAGATTTTTGCATGAGATCTGCATCATTTGAGGTAGTTCTCCCAATTGTCACAGCAAAAACAGGTGGTAGAGGTATTGATAATCACATGGTAGAGAAATGTGAAATGGTGTAGCAGACACTAAATGTAGCCCTGCTTCAAATTCCCCATGCCAGCATCCCTCAGACCCATCATTCACACTTTACAGTACAAGTCAGATAGAGAATATATAATGTAACCTCATTTCGCATGACTATATTTCAGGAATAATGCTTCTTCCTTTACCCCCAGTACTCTACTGTGAAAATCTCTTTGCAATGGATTCACATGGCTTAATGCATTGAAAAAACATGTAGCTGCCTGAAGGGCTCCTCTCTTCGGCTAATTAGGGCCACAAATGTATTCCTTCTTTGGGCACATCTCTTATTTAGCCTTTGATGTGACAAGTGTTGAGACTGCTGCCTATAGTGCCACTTCTCACCCAGTTTCATCAACTCGACTGCAGAAAGAGTCCTTGCTACCCACAGGGCTATGTGGGACCAGCAGATGGGACCCATCCAGAACAGAGGGGCAATGGAGGTTTTCCTTTCAAAAACCCACATCTGTTTAGAGGGGAGATGAGACAATGTAGTATTTGTGGTGGCAAATATTGCCATGCTGGTCTTCCAAACTATAGTTAATTGAGCCTTCAATTATCCTAGGTGTGGGAGGTGTCCCAGCTGCAGGAATGCCTCTGAGAGCTCTGCTGCTTTGATGGGCCTTCTTTGGTTCTTGCCTCTGTCAGCATAAACAAGCTATATTTAAGAAGATTGAAGAAAATCCTTGCTTAGCATTCAAAAATGGCATTTAGTTCACATAGCTGATGCTTTGGGGTCTTAGGACATCTTCATGGATCTGAAATTCTGCATTGCTCTAGCTTCCTTAACATGTGGCATGTTGAACCAGTGTGAAAGTTCGCTTGAGAGAAGTCGGATATGTGGTGAGACAATCTTTTCCCAGTGCCCTTATCTGCAATGCAGGGAGCTCCCTGAGACAGCTAGTCTCACCTGGAGAAGAATCTGCCCTTTTAGGAACAGCAAGAAGAGGAAGATGTGTTGATGCCTGCAGCCATACTTTCCCGCCAAGCAGCAAGGTTCAAAGAAACCTGTCTGCATTTCAGCAGTAGAGAAATGTGTGAGGAGAAAACACAAGCTATTATTTCCTGCAATGGTAGAGTGGTCAATAATAACAGAGAGACATAAATCCACCATTTGATGTTTCTAGCTAGGCCATCAGAAGCGTATAAATTCACTCCCAACGTGGATAAACTCTAATTCCCCGTATTTATTCTTTATAACTGTTTGAAATTCTTAATTGGCTCCTATCACTGTTTGTAAGATAACATCTGTGGGGGCAACACCAGCAGTATCTGATTTATGATTTACGTGTTAATAACCACATAGCCACTCCGGCTGAATTTGATTTAATACTATAAAGCAGAATTTTTGTTTCTTTAGAGAAAATTGGAACAATGCTCCCACCTTGCTCTTGCAAATGGTATCAACATAATATTATTCTTCCTTTTCCTACTCTGTGCTGCTTCTCCAGCTCAGATGTTCTTTCCCATATACTTGTTTTTCCAGGGCAATCCTTTTACTGGAAGAGTTTTGTCTACCCTCTAGTGGAAATCTGAATTATAGCACTTGCAGAGCCCAGCAGTTTGGAAGGCTGGAGTCCCTTGGGCATAGCAGGGAATTACTGCACAACTCATCTTCGTGGTGTTTCCAGCAGAGACGGTGCCTCATTCTTGTCCTTCCCCTCCTCAATGAGATACAGATTTGTATTTTGGAATAAGAATGGGGGCTGTGTTTGCTGGAATTTTGTTATGGTAGAGGGATAGGTTTAGATTTTCACTGGTGTTTGTTGGCCAAGTATCTGGCTCTGATAAGTAAGTCAAAGTGAGAATGAATTTTAGAAGATATATGATAAAACTGCATCATAACTTCATTTGCCTTTCTGCCAGTAGAAGAAAAGTGTTAGCATCAGTACCTGACGGCAGAACATGGGTTGCTGGATCTGTATTAGTGTCTGCAGTGTAGGTGTCCAGCTCCAGCTCCAAGGAATGTTAGCTGGACCCATGTGCTCTCCCAGCATTGGCATACATACATGGTGTGAAGTAAAATAATACGCAGGTACCCCAAAAAAACTCCAAGCAGTGGAAGTGCAGGAAAGTTTATTCCAAAATGTTAAGAACACTAGGTTTACCAAGTAAAAACTGCTACAGTGCTGCAAAGCACTGGGCCTGTGAAAAGGCACCTCCTGTTCTCTTCCAGCACTCTCATCTTCTCCATCCTCCCCTCACCAGGCCCTTTCCACTGTGCCTTCCTGTAACACATGTTTATCTCTTCACATGCCAGAGAAAGAGAGCCTGCAGCTTTCTCTGGACTGCAAAAGGAGAAGAAAAAGGAAAATATCCAACTATTTTTGAGAAAGGTACTCTTAGGCAGGAAAGACTTCCTAGGCAAAACTAGTCCTAACTCCTCGTTACAAATTCTTCCCGAACGGTCTCTACCCTTACACATGGTGATCAGTGATACCCTTCCCCACGAGTGAAGGAAGCAGGCTAGTTGTGGTACCAGTTTCTGACCTTTGCACCACACAGAGAACAAGTTCCTGACCTGTAGTGCAGTACACACATTTCAGCCTGAAAGGTTTCCCTGTATACTCCTAATATTTCATGTTAACCTGCAAATTAGCAAATACTTGATAGAAATACGTAAATGTGTTACGAGTCACCCTAGAACAGGAGGGTAACCCAGGACCTGGTTAATAAATCCCTTGGGGTGGATGTGAGTGAAATGACACTGAATAATCAGTGTTTGTAAACATAAATAAGTAGAGTTTATTCTAGAGCTATTTTGTTTCAAAGGTAAACAGGTATGTTGCCATTTTGGGTGTTATCATCTACAGTAACACAGTATTAAAGCATAAAAATAATACTTAAGAAAATATATAAGGGAGAGTAAGAGAAATAAAGGATAAGAGTCCTAAGATATACAGTCACCACCCAGTGGATCCAGCGATGAAACTTGGTAATTGCAGTTTCCATGTCTGCTGGTTGAACTGGTGGTCACAGTCCTGTTAAGAGATGGTCTTGATCTGTTGAAGCAGAGGAAAAAACCCCACAAACTCAAAGACTTCATGAGTTATTATACACTCCAAATTCAGGTGGGAATGCCTCCTCTAGGGTGGGGAGTTCCACGATGGATAGTGTCACAGGACATGTCACTGGTCTCTGACACCTCCTAAGACATTACAGAAGCCTATTATGTCAGCATCAATCGTGGTCCAGCATGGTCCAGCATTTGAGATGAATAGCCCGGGCCAGATGGGAAATGTCTTCGAGGTTCCCCAGAGGGATTTTTACAGTAGAGTCATCGTGTAATGGAGGACATTGGCATTATAAGGATTATCTCACCTCACAGGATTTGTCTCTTATTAGCCTCTTCCCTTATCTGGAAATCCAGTTTGTATCTTCAGGTATGCACACCCTTCTGTACCTGGGATGGTTGGACAATGGAACCCCCTCATCTTTCCTGAAGGTCCTTTCCCAGCAGGCATATTTAGGGAGGGGTGAGCTTTGCTGAGCGAGTGTCTATTTCTTTTCAGTTTGCTACAGTGGGCAAAAGTCTTTTCCTGATCTTGGAATGTTTAAGCCATTAACTATTTAGTCTCTGACAAAATAGAATGAATGCAGCTAATTACTGGCTCTTGGCTAAGATTACACACAGTGGTAGCCAATTAACAGGTGATAAAGAGCTGGTCTCCCGAAACCTCTGAAGAAAAACAATG